>PVJH01001173.1:0-228786 GCA_004026705.1 Nesogale talazaci | reverse complement strand
AACCTGCGTCAGGTAATAAGCAGTGCTCTGAGCAGGGTGAGAACCGCCATACCAGTGTACTATGTAGATAGGAATGATGGGACTTTTGTCCTTGTGGAACTTACAATTTAATGTGACACAAATATAAATACAGCAACATATAATTGAGAACTATCAGATTATAATAAACACATGAAAGAAACACCTGTTTATAGAAGAATAGCACTGACGGACTTGCCTGGCACAGGTTTACCAGAGGCTTTTGAATTGTTTAAAAAATATATCGAAAAGGACAGTAAAAATGAAGTGTTAAAATATGTATAAAGGGGATATTATGGAAACAAAGTTAAAGGAAAAAATTTACTCTAGAGTACAAGTCAAGACATGCAATCTTGCACTAAGAATTTTGAAAGATGAGTAGAAATTAGCTCAGAAAGGATAGATAGATGCCTCAGGCAGGAGACAGGATGGATAAAATAAGAAGATGAGAAGTAACAAAGTGCCTTGGGAAATCAGAAAAAACTACCTCTCAGATTAAAACCAACAAAATTTGGGAAAAGAACAAATATCAAAGTGTCAGCAGGAAGTGTATGCATACCTCAGAGACACTGTGGGTTTGGTTTCAGAGCACTATGAGAAAGTGGATCATCACAATTAAATGAATCTTGCTACCCCCACCCCTCTCCCCCTCAGGAGAAAAGCACAATTGCAATACACTGAAGTCTATGAAATAGTGACAGTATTTTGAAAAAGATTGAAGTATTTTGAGAGTTATCGGATTGTAATAAATACATGAAAGAAATACCTGTGTATAGAAGAGCACTGACGGACTTGCTTGGCACAGGTTTACCAGAGGCTTTTGAATTGTTTTTAAAAAATTCTGAAAAGGACAATAACAATGGAGTGTTAAAAAAAAATATGTCCCAAGAAAGCAGAGTAAAATCAAGGTAATTTAGTCAATTTTAGTAAAATAGTGGTGTGTGCAAGATGCTAAGAAACCACAGGAGAGCTGAGCCCCCATTGAGTGCGAGACTGTGTCCCACTGTCTTGGCGGTGGGCAAGCAGCAGCTCTTAGGAGCAAGGCTGGGTAGCTCCCACGACCACCAGAGGGCAGTGATGCCCCCCCCCCCAAAAAAAAAAAAAGAAACCACAGGAGCCTAATCAAATCTCCTGAACTATCAACTCTAAGATTCTCACAAGCAAAAGTCCTGAAATGTTAAGAGGAGCAGCAAGAAGAGGAAGCCAGATGCACTGTTTAGTTTGGGAAGAGCCATGGGGCAGAGCCATGGGGTAAAGTCTGTGAGCCTATCTAACGGAAACACTCAAGGGACACAACCTCAAGCCCCACCCACCCACCCACCCACCAGCACCCCCTCCTTCTTTGCTGTCTACTGATAATTCTTCCCATTGGCCAAACACTTTAAGGAGCAAAACACAAAGGCATCTGTCGAGGCTGGCCTTTCTGCAGAGGACTATGGTACAATCAGACTGCAAAAAGGCAGAGTAAGGATGTGTGTGAGAATCAGAAACGTCTTTGGAGGGTTGTCCCCGGGCAGTTGACCTCTAACTGAATGCATCTGTGAAATATTTATCAGTGGATTAATTCTCCTTGAGGTTTTTCCAGATCTTTTCAGTCATCTTTAGTAGGAGCCTCCCCCCTCCCCAATACATACCATTGTGTTTTATTTACTCTTTCAACTGTCTTTTGTTACACTATATCATGGCCAGATGCTGTGCGTTCTTCCCCTCACAATGACTCTGACATCTTCTAGAGATTTGAGTAACCGAATCAGGCTGAAATTTCAGAGTTCATCAGGGATAAATGATACCCTTTGTTTTGATAAATTGCATGTAAATAATCGTATCCATCATCTGAATGATATACCATATCAAGGAGTTATACCATGTACAAGAACAACTTTGTATCTTCTTACCATTCTTAATGCAACCTGACTCTGGATAGCCATACATCTGAAAATAGAAGACTTTTTTTATTATTCCAATGACACACAGACGCTAACTGCCCTGCAATGATCCAGAACACAAATGAGATATCCAAACATGTGGAGTAGAGAAAGCTTTGCGGATTATCTACTGACTAAATGCTAGTAATCAAAACTAATCAGATTCAGAAGACATACCTAGGTTTTATCTAGGGTCTTATTGGATCGAATAACTCCCTAAATAGAGGATTATTATCATCCTTTTATAGAAAGGAAATGAGGCTGAGGAAGATATAATTGTTAAGAGAAAAAAAAATTACTTGTATTCTTAATCTGAGAACTGCGTGTAAACAAGACCATAAAGACGTATGTGATAATGTAGCAATCTGTATCAGTTAGTGCTCACTCAGAGGGAATCTATGTACAAAATGATTGGACTCACAGTTGTCTCCATCCTCAGAACAACCCCTGCTGTTTGAGCCAGCCTCTTTTTTCCTGACCTGCTAATTACCATGCATGATGTCTTGTTCCAATGACTAGCCCCTTATGATAGTAGATCCAAAGTACACAACATAAAGTTTTCTTATCATCATTTCTAAAGAGCATTCTGGAAATGACTCTTGTAATTTCCAAAGTAGATTTGTTCAGCTTTTGGATCACTCATGGCACATTCCCTCACAGCATCATAGTTCAAAATTATCAATTCTTCTGTGTTTTTTTAATCATTGATTGCCAGCTTTATCATGTAGACAAGATGATTGAAAAAGACTACAACTTGGGTAGGTCAGACCACCTTAAAGCTCAAAGCAGCATCTTTATTTTTTAACATTTTTGTAGTAGTTATACTCAATGCAATTTGATATTTGATAGTTTGATTGCTACTTCCATGAACTTTAAGGATGGATACAAGTAAAATAAAATCCTTCACAACTCACCTGTGTATCATATTCCTGTTCATTGAGACCACTGTGAAATATGTAACATTTTTTAACAACATAAGTGAGCCTTGAAAGATGAAATACACAGGAATGAAATAACCTCCATCTGTGAGAAGTTACAATGGAGATGCTCAACTTCATCAGATAAAACAAGGGCAGAAACCAGTCATCAATTGTTCCTATGTAAATTTCAGTTGGCGTTTAAGAAAATTGATGAGTCAAATTATGACCTTGATTATAATGCACCTGAATTTAGAAACCATCTCAAGATCAGATTTGCTGCATGAAACCCCAATGACAAAACATCGGCTACATTGTGGGATAATGAAAATGAAGCACATTATCAATGAAGAAAGCAAAATATCACTGAAAAGCAAGGTGAAGGTGAATGGCAGAAGGAGATTTAAAACTTACTCTTAAAAAGAGTTGTTGTTGCTAAGTGCCCTTGAGGGGGTTCTGACTCAGAAACTCTACGTACCACAAAATGAAACATAATCTGGAACCACACCATTCTCACAGTCATTGTTAGGTTGGAGCCCATGGCTGCATCCATCTTGTTAAGGATCTTCCTCATTTTTGTACTCCTCTACTCTACCAAGCACGATGCCCTTTTCCAGAAGCTGCTCTCTCCTGATAGCTTTCCCAAAGTCTATGAGACACAGTCTTTCCATGCTCATGTCTAAAGAGCCTGGCCCTACTTCTTTCAAGACAGGTGTTTTTGTCCTTTTGATCATCCCTGGTACTTTCAAGGAATATAGGGTAGCAGCAGGAGAATGACAATGTTAGAGAGCTGAAACTAAAATTTCAATGGGGAAGTTTGAGAAAACAAAGTAAAATATTATCATAAAATGTACAAAGGAAAATTAAGCAAATTTCAAGCAGGAAAAAAAACCCTCAAATCATGAGTTAATATACTGAAAATTTCTATGGGAAAATATTAATGATCCAGACCGGATTGCAGAGATAAGAATCCCTATACCTAAAAGAACTGATTCAATCATATCAAGAGGCAGCATAGATAAGATCAAGAACCAGTGGTTCTGAAGAAAGTAGTCCAAGTTGGATTGAAGTCATTAGTAAGCAATAGCATTCACCCATGAATTGACTGACTGCCCCTTTAAATATCTCAATAAGCTCTCCACCACTGGAAGGCCTATTCTACACAAAAAAATCTGGGGAAAAAAACCTAGAAAACAATTGCTGACCCACCAATGTGAAAGGATCTATAAGGTGCCCCTTCCAAAGAAAGGCAACCTAAGTGTATATGGAAATTATAAAACAATGTTATTAATATCACATGCGAGGAAAATTCTGTTCCTTTAAAAATAACAGCAATATTTACCAAGAGTGTCAAAAATGCAATGCTGATTCAACAGATGACTGAAATGCGAAATACCATTTCTGATATCAGATGTGTCTTAGCTGAAAACAGAGTATACAAGAAAGAATACAAGAAAGATTTTTATTGTGTTCTATTGAATCTTCAGGGCATTCAAATGTATAGATCATAACAACCTTGTGTAATAGTGTGAAGTGTGGGAATTTAAGAACACTCAATTGTGCTCTTGTGCAACAAGTATATAAATCAAAAAAGCAACCATTCATTGGGAATAGAGGATGCGGATTAGTTTCAAATCAGCAAAGATATGCATCAAGGTTGTATGTATATTGCATACCAAAGAAATAATATGAGAATTTGGATTATATTAAAAAGCAAAACAAAAATACGGCAACAGACTTGGAGGAAAGATTTTATGTAACTTGCACATGACAGAACCTTATTTACTGAAATACAAACCTTTACCTACACGGTGATGAAAATCAAAGAATACAGATTTCCTTTTGACTTGGAAGAAAACTCAAATCTTGACAACTCAACCAATTGCTGCATCCTTATAAACTGAGAAGAGTCTGAAATTGTCAGTGGTTCTATTTGACCTGAATCCACAATCCATGCTTTTGGTAGCAGAAGTCAAGAAATAGTTGATGTACTTCATTGAGATATCTGCTATACAGATACACCTCTAGCTCATTCCTTTCCTGTGATGTGCATGCTGATTGTACATCTCCTTTCTGTGACATCCTGAAGTAGTTTTAGATGTTGGTGAGGAGGACTCTCTCTCTCTCATCCACATCTTCTCCTTTCACTTCTGCCCTTCTCCTCCCTGTCCCTTCCCCATGTCATCCTCCCCTCCCACTCTCTCTCACTACATGTGGTTCATCCAAGCAGGCCTGAGGTGAACATGCTACCATGATATGTGTCTGACCCTATTATTTCTCTCTCATGCTCTTTATAACTTTACTATAATAATGAATTATCACCGTGCAATTGTGCCTACCGGATCAGTGATATTAATGTCAGAGGCTGGTTCCTCTGACAAATAAGACTGCAATTTGCCTTTGTGAGAAAAATGCCAGTACAATGCACCTGATCCTTCTGTAAGGGTAGCAAGGGCTGTCCTCCTACAATTTCCCGGCGATGCCAGAACTGCCATTTGGCTTGATGGAAGAAGAGTGGAGACTTCTGAAAGAGTGAGAGGGAAGGAAATAATGCCTTGTGAAACGTCTAAACCTACCTGGGAGATATGGCAAGAAACTATATCCTCCTCTTTGGGTATTTTTGTTTAATCAAGATTCTATGCTTTTGTTGTGAGAGTGATGATGGCAAAATATTTCAAATTGTGCTTGCCACAATGGATGGAGTTATGGATTGTGATCGGAGCTGTATGACCCCTGAATGAAATGATTTTTTAAGATATTCTATGATTTTGTAGCAGTTTTATTGGTATTACTTTATTGGTATTGGCTTTGCTTTATCTTATTCAATCTCGTGCTTATACTTTATTATTATTATTCTATTTAATGAGTAGAAGTTGAGTAGATTCCAACTAATGGTGATCTCACAAGTGTCAGGGTAGCATGACAACTCCACAGGATTATTAACGATTGATTTTTTAAAACTAGATTGCCAGATATTTCTTCTGAGGCACTCTTAGATGGTGTGAACCTCTAAACTCTCAGCTGATAGTCAAATGTATTAATGGTTTACACCACCCAGTTACTTCACTAAATATGAGAAGGTCTTCAAAAACTCTGTAGATGGATTGAATGAAAATTGTTGCATAAACTTTTTGTAGCATCCTCATATAAAATCTAAACATATGCAAGAAAAGATTCAAAATAGTGTCTCTTGGGTATGAGTCTATTAATTAAGAATACAACTGTCAGCACATTTCCAAATATATTATTATTGACTAGCTTTTTGATGAAAAGAGGCAATATTTGAAAAAAATATTTTATATTCGATTAACACCCCTAAAACACCAATTAATAAATCATAATTCATCAACTCCTATAAGAACAACATCAGGTAAAATGATCTTCAACATTTTCTGGTGTATTTACTATAAATATATAAAATTGAAAGTTACTTAATTAGAGTTCATGGTACTGACTTTGTGTGAAAAGTGATGAAAACCACTGTGGGAAGCCTCAAAGTTTGCTCAATAGGCAAAGAAAAACACTGGAAAGAGAAATAGACTGTGACTGGAAATGTGAAAAACATCATGCTTGGCAACTCTGAGTGTGGCTACATTAATTAATACAATGTTTAGAATCCCTTTAAGACTATGTGCTACATGACTGGAACCACTCCTGGTATAGATTGTAAATACAGATCAAATAGGTTTTACTTAAAATATGGTGGGTTCACATAAGACTCATTACCAGCAGGACAAGAACAACCAATAAATTAGGATAAATCTTATCATGAATGTTGGCAACAATTAGTGAAAATAATTGGAATTTGTTTCACCTATATATTAGTATATGAAGTATTTTCATCAGCTCTCCTTTGTTGCTGCTATTTCTGCTGTTATGGTATTTAAAGGTTCTTCATTCTAGTGTTGTGATTTTAAATATCTTATTCATATGTTGAAATGGACTCTTGATAGAAGAGAACTATGAGTGGGTGCGCAATTGATGAGAGGAATGTAGGAAGAATAGTAAAGTTTAAAGGGTCAGTAGAACCATCTGCTCTGTTTCATCAATTTGATCACAATACTACAATTTGAGCAGAGCTCAGCAAGGCCAATCTATCTCTGCACCCTGGAGCACTAGCTGAAATGCTCTGAGGAAGAGTGAAGATTCCACTTCTGGGATGGCATCACAATTCTGACTGGGAATTGAACTAGGAATGCAGCTGAACTTGCTGCCTGTTCTACATATAGTCTCACCCAGTCTCAAGCAGGCTAGGCTGAATTTCTCATACTCGAAGTGACCTCCAGATAGCGAATTACTTATATGGAGGCTTGATTCTTCTGATGGCACGTTTGGATCTAAAACAGATATAACATAATTTCTGCACATTTTAGTTCCCAAAGCAAATCATAGCCTGCCATCAAGGGAGATCACAAAAGCGTGTGACAATCTAAAAATGTGATCCATTGGACAAAGTAACAGTACACTCCACTGTTCTACAAAAATACAATTGACATTCATTGAGAATGGCCATTTTAAAGATTTTTAAATAAAATTACAATAGCCTAACAGTAGGTGAAGATAAGGACACTTTATCAACTAAGTTCATGTCATCTAAGACCTCACGAGAGTATAGGATACACATATCCCCATCATTTGCAACCTAGAGGCTATTCTCTTTAGATTTTCATGACAAATGCCTTTTGAGGGGATATTTAATAACCACAAACATATAAGTCAATATTTTTTCCTGCCTCGATAGAACATTTATCTAATTTACCTATTCTTGCATTCTTACTCAGCAAAATTCAGCATCTGCTTTTTGTATACACGGTATGTAGGATACAATGATAATTTTTAAATGAAACCGTATACTAAAACAAGAGCTATAGAAGTTAGTCTCAGGAGGATCTGGAAAATCCAAAAAACAATGTGAAATTAAGCTTTGCTCCCTCCTGACCTAATGTATTCCTCCAAGATAGACACTGGAAGTATGGGAGAGTGCGGCGGCCACTGCAGAAAGAAAAAATAAACACACCCATTCATTGCCACTGCATTGATTCCACTTCACAGGAAGCCTACAGCACAAATTAGAACTTACCCTGTGTGTTTCTGGATCTGCACCACTTTGTGGGAGTAGAAGGTAACATCTCTCTCCCATGGAGCAGTTGGTAGGGTTGAACTGCTGACCTTAGGGTTTGTAGCACAGTACATAATCCACTGTACTAGTCGGACTCCTAGAAAGAAGACTAATCAATCTAAATTAAATCATTTCATAATAGTTTCCTATTCATCCTTTTTTCACCAACACCACCACCTCTAAGCCTCCATTTAATCATCACTTATAATGGGCATAAACCTAGATAAAAGGTTTAAGAGAGATGAAGCAAATGAAGCAAGCAGGAAATAAAAAGGGCATTATAGATTGTAAAATATTATACAAAATCTAGTTTCATAATGATGATGCCTCTGGATCTATTTTAAGAAATTTCATCTATTTATTCCACCCTTGCAAATGCTTTACCTGGTGTTCATACACACTGATGGTGTAGACTCCCACTGCTATAACTCTCATTGCAGGTGCTTTTAAGTCCTTCATGCAATAAACTATTTGATGAATTGTACAGATGTTAAGTAAGTTTCCAGAATATGAATGCTGATTGTGAGTGAGGAAAGCCAATTTAGAGATGCCGAATGTAGAGTGTAGCATCCCCAGGCCACTTGACATTTATATTTAGAAAAATCATGCCAAGAGTAATTACCTTAATCTCATCCATCCATGCCTGAAGTTAGGAAAGTGTTCTTCTTCATTGACAATGGCTATTCCTTTAAAAGTAGCTTAAATCAGTCAACAGTGACAAAACTTTGCATTTCACATTTCATTAGGCCCTCTGGGTGTAGAATCATAGTATGAAATATGTCTAAAGCTTTTGAGGAGTTGGTAACTTGTTCCCATTCTGAAATAGTCTGGAGTTCTACTGTGGACTAGATGAGACAGCTGTGGGGTAGATTAGGGAAGGAGGAAAAGCCAGGCTGAGGCAGACCACAGAAGCGTCTTGAAAACAGTTCAAAATCCCTTTCAATATTACAAGCATAAATAAGTGCTTGACATTAATGTTTATTGAATTGAATAAGTTATTGAAGCTTAAGATGATCTCAGAGAAGGATGTGCAGAAGTTATTGAAAATGGGTGGAGAAGTTTGAGATGAGAATAACTCTCAGTTGGTCCCTGCTAAGAATTTTGAGATATGAGGTTGGATAGGTAAGGGAAGACCATTTGTGAGGGATAGCTGAAGCCTGATAGAGAAAGTGCATATTTATCTTAGAAGTACTTAAAGAGCAAGAATATGCTTTGTGTCTGATGGTGCCCAGATATCAAGAAATATAGCATCTGGGGTCTTAAAGGATTGAAGGTAAACAAGCAGCCATCTAGCTCAGAAGGAACAAAACTCACATGGAAGAAGCACACCAGCTTGTGTGATCACAAGGTGTCAAAGGGATCAGGTATCAAGCATCAAAGAAAACATTCACATCATTTTGAATGAGAGGGAGGGTGGACTGGGGACCCAAAGTCCATCTGTAGGCAACTGGACATCTCCTTACAGAAGGGCTGTGGGGAGGAAACAAGCCTGTCAAGGTGCAGTGTAGCAAAGAAACATACAACTTTCCTCTTGTTCTTAAATGCTTCCTTCCACCACCCTACCCACCCCCACTATCATGATTCCAATTCTACCTTACAAATTTGACTAGACCAGAGAATGTACACTGGTACAGATAGGAACTAGAAATACAGGGAATCCAGGACAGGTGATTCCTTCAGGATCAGTGGTGAGAGTGGCGATACCAGGAGGGTAGAGGGACAGTGAAGTAGAAAGTGGAAACCAATTACAAGGATCTACATATAACCTCCTCCCTGGGGGATGGACAATAGAAAAGTGGGTGATGGGAGATGTCAGACAGTATAAGATATGAAAAAATAATAATAATTTATAAATTGCTATGGGTTCATGAGGGTGGTGGGGAGGAAAGGGAAAATGAGGAGCTGATATATATCAAGGGTTTTAGTAGAAATCAGATGTTTTGAGAATGATGATGACAACAAATGTGCAAATGTGCTTGACACAATGGATGGATATATGGATTGTGGAAAGAGTTGTAGGAGCCCCAAATAAAAATGATTGGGGGAAATAAAGAATATGCTTTGTGTAAGATATTCTACTACACTAAATGTTTTTTAATGTAATGTGAAAGTTTTTTGAAAGAAATTTTCAATATTGAGAGTTCAAAGACTTAACAAAATCCTCATGTGAAGTAATAGATAAAAATCTTATATATTGACTCATTTTTCAATGACAGAATTGTCTTTGATTAATCACAAGGATAATTTCTTTCTGATTGTGTCTTCTTTCATCTGTTTCTGTTTCATACATTTTTAAATACAAAAAATCCAATCCTTTGAAGCCATAATAAGAGATTTCTTTTGTGTTGATTCTTTTCACTTTCATATCAAGAAGAGGCATTATGTTTATGAACATAATAATAACATTTATAATAACAGTCTCAGAAGCACATGCAATAAGGCTGCTAGAAACACCATGGCTCAAATTATTATAATAATTGTTCTAAAGAAAATGCTTAATGGTGCTTCACTTAGGAATTTCAGTGCAGGGGTAAAAAAACACTGATTTTTGTCTTCCATATGACAAGAGTAAATTGTTTTCCTTCTCTAGGACACATTCTCATCAGCTAGAGAAAAGTTCCTCAATCTTATATGACTTAAAGTGATGATTGAATAAAATAAAATGTGAAAAAGAATGATGTCTTAAGAAAATGTCTGTTTGAAATAGTAGGTATAATGTGCTTTTGGTTACTGTGTGTCTGGGTATATATCACAATCAACTCCACTCCCTTAAACAGTAAAGTAAAAAATACCTAGCACATCCATATTGACAAATGTTTACAAATGCTTTTGGACAGGATGTGGGAGCATGGCTAATAAATATCATTGCGATGGCAAAACCTGGCTAAATATTCAGGTAAACACAAAAAGTCAGGTGAACAAACACTTCTGAACATCCCCTGAGTTACAACTGAGTTTGCATGGCTTGCTCTTCTGTATTCTACAGGAATGCAGATTTTAATACCATCCTGAATCTGCACTTCACAAATCTCCAAGCCTTGCACATGGATTTAGAATTGTACCTGACATATTCTAAAATGATACTTTGATTTTTCACTCTCAAACCATGCAATTTTGCTTTCTAAAACTTCAGCTGAGAATAAATGCATTTAACATTTGACTTTGGCAAGAAAAAAATGTTTCACTGGAGACTTACATGTCTCCAAGAACACAATTACTAATTCCAACTCTGTCTATGAAATTTAAGTGAATGACTATGCAGTGTATAGTAAGTATTCAGTTGCACTGCTAGATTAAATATCATGAACTAAATTATTGGAACTCAAAAATGCATATGCTGCTGGTACAAATAGAAAATGAGTCACATGGTGCCCAGAACAATCAGAGATGGGAAAGAAAGAATAAATTACCCCAAGATATGAAAGAGAATCTAGTTGTGGAAACATTATGCCCTACAGCAGTGGTTCTCAACCTTATCAATGCCATGACCCTTTAATACGGTTCCTCATGTCTTAGTGAGCCCTCCCGACCATAAAATTATTTTCAATGCCACTTAATAACTATAATTTTGACACTGTTATAAATCAACCCTATGAAGCAACCCTATGAAAGGGTTGTTCGATCCCCACAGGGGCCATGACCCACAGTTTGAGAATCACTGCCCTAGAGGGTAACCCATAGGGAAAAGAATTCATGACAACTGCCAAGCCATGGCTTTTGTTCCTTCCTTAAAAGTACAGTCAAACTTTATAGGTTCATGACTTTCTCCTATCCCTCTGCAGAAATCATAGACACAATCCATAGATTTGATTCTAAAGACAGGCCAATCAAGGGAAGACATGTCATGTTTGTGTTTCATTTCTAAATATGACTTCTATGTGACAACAGGAAAATTGTTTCACTTCTCTAGGTCACATTCTCATTAGCTAAATAAAATTTTGGAGAACTGAAGCAATTTTACCTGGCTCAAATGATGCTCTGATTCTAATGATGCTAGAGTATATTTCTCCTCATCCTTTCCCTATCAGGGTTCTACACCTCACAGAACAAATGTAGATTTGCTGAAAGACTGAGCAGAAAAGATATAATTCCCAAGTACTTCTTCTCTCCGTGTTTCTGATCTCATTAACAGCAGGCATTTGTGCATTTGCTATGACTACTGAACTGATAAAGGTGAGCACATTTGAAGGTTGGAACAATAGAATTATCAAATATGAGTTACACAGTTCCCAATCTAATGCCCCTAACAAGATGTTGATTCAATTAGGGCGTCTTATGAAATAGCTCATTTGGCAGTGAGAAGGACTGGAATAACCAAACGTGCAGCTGTCAAAAATTTGAGCTTATTTGTATGCTTCTGCCTCTTGACAATTGTCTCAGCTCTTGGACTTAGGATTATATAAATCAACTCAGTCTTTCCTTTACCAAGTGCTTATTCTGTGTAAGACATCATTTTAGAGGACACGCTGTCTTATGCAAAACACAGGATATGACCATCTCATGAAACTCGGCTCTAGTGAGAAGAGATAGACAGTTAACAAAAACAAATGTTTGATGGGGATAAATGCTAAAAGATATACAATGGACTGGAAGGAGAGGCCATGAGTATGAGGCATGCGACAGGATATAGGGCAGTCTTTTCAAAAGAGGTGATGTTTGAGCAAATATCTGGAATAACTCATGTGACTAATTCAGAGATAATCACCCCAGTCTAATGAACAGGAGGTGCAACTCAGATCCTGGGATGAGAATGTCTTTGGTGAGTTTCAAGAAACATAAATAAATGTAGCTGGGAGCAGAGTGAAAGGGAAAGACTGACAGAGCAGGTAGCCAGTTCTTGTTGGTCACCATGAGGGGGCTCTATGTCTGTGAAGGACTATAAGACTTTTCCGCTGAGCAAAGAAGAAACCATTGAAAGACTTTTAGTAGACTGGTAACATGAACTAACTTAAACTTTAGAATAACTACTCTTGGTGGTTTATATACCTGCATTTCAAGAGAGTAACCAAATAAGATGACATTGAATTTATGTATGATTGCTAATGAGATAAATGACAACAAAGGATGATATTTCGGTTTTTTGGTTAGTGATACAGGACATGAAAGATCCGTAGATTTTGTGTGTTTAAAACATTATGAATTTAACTAGGTTTTCCCAAAATAGATATTGAAGTACAACTATGCCAGTGAAGAAAGCATAGGGGAACCACTTCTCATGGAGTAGTCCCTAAAATCCTGGTGACTAGCAATACAACATTGTCAGACATCACACTAGGGGATTTCTCCTTCCACGTGGGAGTCCCTCCAAATGTGACCATGAAAGGACTCCCTCTTAAAAGCAGGGTCAATCACAATGGCTGGGTGGGGTAAAGGCTTTGTTTGCTGGCATGCCTCAAATTAACTGCAAACATTCACTAGTAATTGGAATTTGGAATACATGAATTATGAACCTAGGAAATTTGGAACTTATCAAAAGCTGAAAGTAACATGCAAAGATTCATATTCTAGGCATTAGTGAGCTGTCATGAACTTGTATTGGTCATTTTGAGTTTGATAATCATATGATTCAATCTGCTGGGAATGACAACTTCAAGAGCAATAGTATCATGTTCATTGTCAAAAAGAACATTTCAAGATCTGCCATGAAGGAGGATGATGTCTGCAATAGGATAATATCTACATGTCAACAAGGATATCCAGTTAGCACAACCACTATTCAAGTTTAAGCAACAACCACTAAAGCCAATAATGAAAAATATAAAAAACTCTATGAACTTCTTTACTCATAAATGAATCAAACATACAATCAAGGTGCATGTATCACTATCATTGGTTGGAAGGTCAATGTAAGACAAAAAGAAGATGATACAGAGATTGGAAACTCTGACCTGGTAGATATAAATGAAGTAGGAAAACACACCATATGTCACATTGGGGAAAAAAGGCAGGCTGCTGAAATTGTTGGAATATCAATTGAAATTTTTCAAAAAGTTGATAAAGCACTAGAAATCATCTCTCACTATGTCAAGGAATTTAGAAAACAGGTACCTAGCCATCCAACTAGACGATATATACCAAATAAAGGTGACTCAATAGACTGTGGAAGTGATAATATTATTAGTGTCTCTAAAATAACAAAATTTTGCTGAAGAAAATTCAACAATGGTTTCCAAAGTACATTGACTTCAGCTGCCAAATATTCAAGCTGGATTTAGAAGAAGATATGGATCAAGGGCTCTCATTGCTAAAGTGATATGAATCTTGGCTAAAAACAGAGCATATCAATTACCTTTACATTTCATGATCCTCCTTTGGAAGAAAGCACTGTTGTTAAAAAAAAGAACATGGAAATACTGCTGTATGGTTAAAACCAGGACATGTGCATCAGGCTTGTAGTCTTTCCCTGTAATTATTCAATATATATGCTAAGTAAACAATCCAAGCTAGGTTGTGTAAGGAAAAGGGTGGCATCAGGATAGAAGCAAGTCTAATGAAACAGCACATGCGATCTATGATCCGCAGTTGCCACAACCTTGCTTGCTGAAAGTAAGAAGGACTTGACACACTGAAAGAGGAAGAGGAAGGATATTAACCCAGGATTCTAATTTAATTTAATCTTCACAGATGTCCAGATGGTAACAGGATGATAAAGGGGGAATAGGTTGAAATTTTTCTACAATCACATTTTCTACAATCACATTTTTTCTACAATCAATACTCATAGAAGTATTGCAATAGGAAAATAGACTGCACAGAATATCTTTAAATTGTTGAAAAACAAGCAAAAATATTGCTTTGAACACTAAGGAGTTCTTAACACTAGTCGTGGTATTTTTAATCACCTCATAAGCATAGAAACGTTGGACAGTCAATAATGAAGATTAAAGAAGAGGTGATGCATTCAAACTATGCTGTTGCTGGAGAATTGTGAACATTCCTTGGACTTGCAGAACAAACAAATCTGCCTCTCGAGAAAAGCAGCCAGAATTCTCCTCAGAAGTGAGAATGGTGAGAATTATTTTGGAGATGGCCTCATGTGAGACCAGTCCTTGGAAAAAGGATATCGAACTAGGCAAAGTGCAAGGTCCGTGACCAAGAGGGTGTACTTCAAAGAGAAGGGCTGACAGAGTGGCTGCTACCAAAATGGCAGACGTGGCAACAATTGCAAGGGAGGCAACCGACTGGGCAGTGCTTTGCTCAGTTGTGAGTGAAGTCTCTGTGACTCTCCGACCGTGCCTTGAAGGTAGCTAGCAACACGCCTGTGCATGTATGCCATCGGGAGAGTCTTCTTTGTTATTATTTAAGCCACATCATTCTGAAGCCTACTACTCTTTCAGATATAAGAATAACAGATGAGTCACTCGGAGGAACAAACACAAACAGAAGGGAACATGGATGTCACATGGTGCTCTCCAAGGAATTATGGGCTATGCAGCCATTGAAGCGGAAACAAATAATTTTTTATCACCCATGGAACTGGTGGGCTGAGCCTAGGTTTCCAGCCTCTTAAACTATGAAAAATTGATTTTTTGGGGGTCACTAAGTGTGGTGTTTCTGTTACAGCATCACTAAACAACTAAGGAAGGCATGTAGGTAACAGCAGTGGCTTAGAAGTTGATACATTGCAGAAAGTGAAGTTCAAAGATGAATGCTTGGCAGAGGAGACAAAGTACAGATTCCAAGAAAATTTCATGCCACCAGCACTCAAATTGTGAAAATGACCCAGGCTTTGTGTCTAAACTTACAGTTACGAACATCTAAGGTTGTATATGAGAGTCAACTTTGGTGAGTTACAACATAATCTATTTCGCATGGCACTGTGTTGAGTGTTCATCATTATTCTCTGCCTCTACTCAGTTGCTAAGTCTTACAAAGTTCACAGGTTGCAGGCAAAAAATAGGCCCTGTGGCCTTGTGGTGAAAAACTCTACTCAAGAAAAGCCAGGTCTGGGCTGAGCCCCAGTGGCGTAAGTGGTTGAGTGTGGGACTGCGGCCCGCGGGCTTGGTGGTTCAAATCCAGTGGCCGCTCTCAGGAGCAGCACTGGGTAGTGCCCACAACCACCAGAGGCAGTGATGCCCACCCCCCCCAAAAAAAAAAAAACCTAAAAAAAAAGAAAAGCCAGGTCTTCCCAAATGGAACTTGAGAAGCCAAAATTTCTAGTCTAGGACCGATGGGTTATTTCCAATAAAGATTTGGTAAAGGACTTATGCATTTGAAATATCTACCATCTGATGGGAATTGGGAGTTTGACTTAATACTTTGATTGACAATCATACACAGATGATTGGTAATAGCGCTATGTCACCATACGTTTCTTTTTAGAATATAAAATTGGGATAGAGTGAAATTTCTTAATATGACTCTTCTACCCAAGTCTTTATAACTCCCACCAAATTATTGTAGGGATTGTGAAAGTAGGGTGTGTGTAACATCAGAAAGAGGGTCAGTCAGATTTGTTTTGTGAAGAGTGGAGGGGTGGATGTGTGAGCAGGTGCGCAGGTGCATGTGTGCATGTTTAACCACTCCCTTGGCTTAATGGATGAGCCATTTCTGAATAATGAACAGGAGAGGGGAACCCTGAGAACCTTGGAAGAACACATTCAAGATCTTTGCTTGAAGGGACACACAAAGCCAAGGCCAGAGGCACACAGACCATAGAGCAGTGGAGAATCAGTCCTTCCCCTGGCCTGAGACTATGAAATGGGAGGGCTGAGTCAGAGGCAAGCTGCCTTTCTGGCCCACAGAGGCAAAGGTGAAGGGGCCATGTGGCTCAGAAATTTAAAATCAGAGAGAGAAGTGATGAGCACATGGCTTAGAGTGTGAGAAGCAGAGAAAGTGACTTGACTGCTGCTGGCTGAGACAACCAATGACTGGATTCTCACTGTTAGCTGATCCTGGCCTGCAGTTATCTAGTAACCTCCCTAAGAAACCCCTTTGATTTCAAATATTGTCTGTGAGTTCTGTGTAGCCATTGCAAAGGATTATCAAACCCACATCGATGTCCTATGCTGTGGAAAGGGGGGGGGGGGGCACAGTAGGTAAAGAAGGATGTTTGTCTGACTCCTCCCTCTAAGCAATAGGGAAGTTTGAGACCTGATAGCTCCACCTTCTGTTTCCTTTATTGCAACAGAGAACTTGCAATCCTTTTTGTTACCGCATTACAACAGACTGACACTAAATTTTGACTATCCCAGCCATGGTTTTGAACCTGTGAGCTATTCGTCTTACCAAATAAAAGCCGACCCAGGTCACGGTGACGATTAGCATCAGTTATCTGGAGAAAAGGGCCTAGGGCAGTGTGGCTGTCACGGATCTATGTCAATCTGAGGATTAAGAGTTTAGGGGTGGAGTCGAATCTGTCATAGCCATAGCCAATGAAACCTCTGTGTGGGCATGGCCTTCTCTGAGGATTTTTGGGAAATCTAGCAATTCCTTCTTAGAGGCAGGAAACACTATCTCTCAGCTCACTCCCTGGGATACCTTGCAGCTGATGAGATACATGGCAGCATGCTGATAGACCCTGAGCCCTGGAAACTGGAGGAGCCACCTGGAGACTCCTGCCACGGCTGAGATGCTTGTGCCACCACTGAATACACAAGACTCTGCACCCGCTGGCCTGTTATTGTCCTGGTGCCATCGCATGTGCTTCGTGAGTCTAAAGAGAACTTAAGGATTGGTATTGGGCATATGGGCTAATAATGGACTTATGGCCTTGCACTCAGTTGGGATGTACAGTTGCTCTTGTATATAAAACTCTTATACACATGAGTGTTTATGAATTTGTTTCTCTCGCCTGCCCAGCTAACACAGGCAGACACCTCCCCCTCGCCCCCCCCCCACACACACTTTGTCTACCAAGCTATGCAATTTCAATTGATTACTTTGATGCCTATTATTTACTTCAGTAATAAACTCAATTGCATTTAAAAAATCCAATGAGAAATAACTATACAACATTTTCTTGATAGGTAGTTGTGTTACACCAACATGGCCAAAGAAGATAGGGAGGCTTGTTATGACAACATGGCCACTGAACACACGATATTGATTGAAGGGCAGAGATACGAATGACTCTGCAAGCCCCGCGTTGCTCGCTTGTTCTTGGATTTTTGGACCAGTTGACTGTCTTGTTTGTCCTGTGCCTCAATCTGCAAGCTACACTGCCTGTGGGACACCTTCTCTGTGAACTGTGTTGCTGTGAGTTGAGGTTCCTTCGAGCTGTGCTCTGCCACACTCCTGGAATACATCTCTTGTGCTCAGGACTATTGGACCTTGTCATCAGACTGACTGCTGATGACCTGTCTTGCTGCTTTCTCTACAGAGGACTACTCGGTGACCCTAAGTCTCAGACTGCCAGTGTACTAGTTGTCTCACACAGGTGAGTTGCACTGAGCAATTTGTACTGCTTTAAAGACTAGTTAGCTGTTTCTTGTGTTAGATTTCTTTCTATCTATATAAATATATAGAGAGAATTATTATTGTCCTGGTTTTGTTTCTCTAGAGACCCCTAACACAATTATTGTTGCAATTGGTTTCACTGAATGATACACACAAAATTATGAACAGATAATTGTGTGATACATATTTTTACAACACAAGAAAGTTATAACTTTAACATTCCCTCGAACAATATTTCAACCCATGCTAAAGGTTTGCTCACTTCCAACAGCAACTTATTCATGATATTTTCTTAAATAATTAAAACTTATTTGGCAGAATTTTTTTTTCATCTGTGCTAAAGATTTTCTGTAGCAGTCACTGATCTGTGTCAATTTCAGCACTGGGAGTTTAGGGGTGGAGTCTAGCCTGTCAATCTGGAGATGGTTAATGATGTCCCTGTGTGGGCATGACTTTCTTCTGAGAATTCTGGGAAGTATTTCCCAGTTAGAGGGGAGAGACTTGATTCAGTTCCTTAGAGACACACAACTGGCAACATAGCAGCATGCTAACAGGTCTTGAGCCCTGGAATCTGGAGAAGCCAGAGGAGAAGGCACATGCCCTTACCCTGATGGAACCAAACCCCTGAAGCCAGAAAAGTGACAGAGAGACTCCTGCCAGAGCTGAGATGCTTCTACTGCCAATGGATACTGCTGTTGGACTCTGAGCCCTCAAACCAAGGAGCCATGGGGAGACAGACCCCTGCCAATGCCGGGATACTTCTACTGCTGTTGGTTATACAAGACACGGCACCCACTGGCCTGTGATTGTCCTGGTGTCATTGCACATACCTCCTGAGTCAGAAGAAGATTTTATAGACTGGTATAAGACATATGGGCTAACATTGGACTTTGACCTTGAACTGGACTGGGTTGAGGAGCTCTCTCAATGTTCCATTCCTCTTGTATATAAACCTTTCCCTTATATCAATCTGTGTGTTTCTGAATTTTGTTTCTCTAGTCTACCTGGCTAACACACTTTCCAAACATAATTGGACATTTAGGAGTAAGGACCAATGTTAAGAGTTAGAAATAAAGAATGATATGTGGAGCATACAGTTGTTCTTTTTCTTTTTCCAGTACCTCTTATGCAGACCGTGACCTGGGTGTCCCTCTAGTCTTTTATCTTTCCTTTGCTATTCAACCTGAGCACTTAACACACCTAGCAGACAAGCCTCCATCCACATTCTCATAGGATTTGGCCAGTTATTAGACCTGATTTAAGGAACAACAACAAAAAAAATCCCCATGCTTAAAAATTGCTTCTGTTGCCTGATTCATAGCTTTAAACTTTAGCATTATGGATACATAGCTTTGTGTTATGGATTGCCTCTCTGGACTTATCTTTTAAAGTCCAAGTACTCTGGGAAAGTTCAATGCCCTAAATCAATATGGATAGGTTTACTGGAAGCTTTAGTCAGTGACTGGAAAATTCTGGTAAAAGCACTAGTCATGGGAGGAGCAAGAAGCAGAGAAAGCTACTACTATATGGTTTACAAAGAACAGAGAAAGAAAATATGAAAAGGAAAAGAAATATATTAAAAAATAAACCTTTACCTATTGTCTAAAATGTAGCTTTTCAGGTATAGAGATGACTGGGGGTTGAAATAAAAAGAGAGGAAATTAGTCATTGGATTTGGCAAAGAGAAGGTATCATCACTGTCCTTTCTAAGTACAGTTAAGGGAATGAATGCCAAATGAAGTGCTTGGGGTGAGAATAAAGCATTCCAGTCTTCCAGGAAGGAGATGTCATAGAGAGGCAGTATGTGGAGAAATCCTCTCAGAAGTCTTGAGTCCCTATCCCTAAGGATGCCTGGAATCAGTGTGTTATTTGATACACAGAATTCAACATGTCTAAGTACTTCATTCAATATGATGTCTCATGACATATTTTTAAAAGAGTCAAATAGAGAACATGAGTATAAACCACACAAAATGTTTAGCTATAAAAAGGTAAGAAATGAGATGATTCTTTGAAAAGTTGTACGAGTAATGAAGGGAGCATGAGTATGTGTGATTTTTTTCCGTTGCTAAAAAATATAGTTGATAAAATGTATGATGTTTATGGTAATCCTAACATTGATCTAAATTCTTGGCTCACATTAACCTCATTTAAGACTTAAGACAACCAGATAAAGAAGGTGCCGCCATCCCCTCCCTTCAGAAGAGAAACTCGAGCACAGGGTAGTTGTCAATATCCTCAAATTGACATCAATTTTGTGGCTCGTGCACAAAAGCAAAAGCAGCAAAGTTCATATCTACCGAGAGACAGTTTAATGGCTAGGAAATAGCTTACGCAGTTGTCGAGGAGGGCAAGTTTCAAGTTTGGGAACAGATGTCAGTGGGAGGCTTCTAATTCACATACTTAAAAGAGCTGAGGAACCCAAGAGTGGGGTGCCTGATTGGCAGGTCAGAAGCTGGCTTTGAGATGCAAAGGTGAAGGAATCCAAGGTGGGCAGGTAATATGGCAGGGGGCAGACTGTTCTCTAGATGGGCACGTTATAGGGTAGGTCATTGGCTCTAATCCAAAGAACTGGCGGGCAGGTGACAAGCCATGTGCAAGATATAGATCCCAAAGCCAAAGATGAGCAAACTTTCCCACAGCTTTCACTTTCACGAAAGCCAATCCCACCCAGAGACTGCAACAGGTTACATGTCATCACGGGAAGAGTAATAGGTCTTAATGGCCAGATCACTAAGAATCATGGCACAAAACTTATTTATCTCAAAAATCAGGTGAAAATGCTATTTTTATGAGGTAGTGATGCACCAAAGCCTTCCAACTAACTTCTATGTTATACCAAGAAATCCAGAAACCTCACAATGATTTTAATATTATTTCTTTGATCCCCCAGAGTGACAAAAGTGCTTATATGTCTGCAGTTTCTCATTCTCTCACTTTACGACTTCATTGCTATCAAGTCAATTCTGACACATTGCAATCCTAGAAACTTTGCCTTCTGAAGAATTTAAGCTATGATAGATGTATGACAGCAGCACTCATATGGCTCTCAGATTGGCAACATGCCATGTCTTCTGCGAAGTGCTGAGTTCAATCAGTGGCATTTGACAGGGAAGATAGAAGAAAGCATAGAAAAGCTGGGAAGGGGGGGGAAATCGAAAGAAACAACAAAGAGGAATGAAAGCAAAACAAAACCAGGTACAATGAGTCTGAAGAAAAACGAAGCGTAAAGAACCAACAGCCTAGCAGATATTTCATGAGACGGTGAACTACATTTTATTTCATTTCTAGATTTCACTCTAGGATTTCATGTAAATCTATTTGAAAGGAGTTGCTAAATTTTCACTGGAAATACTTCTTTGTGCTAAATAATCTTTATAGCATTCTAAATTATAGCCAAGTAGCGACATCATTACAGAGCTGTTTAGCCATGGCAGTTTATGTGGGAAGTCAGGAGAAGGTGATGATGCATATCAAAATATATAATAAAGAACTTTAAAAATTCATGGGTGTCTTTATTTACTCGAAATGCTTTTTATTCAGCCATTTTAATGCATGTAAGATTAAAGGGGAGAATGGAAGTAACCACTAGGAACTGTAAAATGTCCATGAAATGATAATAATAATAGTTTGTAGTCAGGCAGCCCTCTTTGTGAGAGAAGGTCAAAGCACTTTACAACCATAACACAACTGGTACACAGAGGCTGGTGAGTGAGAAACGCAGGGGGTTAGCCCTTTGAGTCCACATTGTGGGAAATGAAACTGGAGATTAAAGTGTTAAGTGCAAAGATTCAAAGAGGCAGAGCAGGCTCGAGCCTGGATTCATCAGTTATTCTTAAGCATCTCATGTCAAGGTTCTAACAGTGCATTCATGTGGCTGATGGTGACTTCATACCCCTTACCCTTTCCTCCCAGCTTTTCTTCTTGTTGTCTTCAGAATTACACACATCATGCAAGGGAAGGTTTCTGTACACTGAAGAAGGCTAGAGTAAAGGGTATATACTATAACTTAGTAGCCCTACACAGTATAGCCCCTTTAATACGTGTCTCCCCTTGCAGGTGTACTTGTATTCATAGGAACCTCACAGCTCCAAAGGGATCATCTTCCAATACTAACCACATATAACTAGAAGGATGAGGACCCGGAATCCATTGAGGGCTTGGTAACTTAAAGGTTTAGACAGAATTCAGAAACCAAGGTAAATCTCACAATTCATGAGTGATCTTCAAATCTCTAGTTAAACATACTATCTCTAGCAAAGACCTACATGTTACTGCTGCAAAACCATACATAGACCTTATTGTTGTGAGTTTTCAGCAAATTGGCTCAAAATCTTGGTGCCTTTATCTTACTGAGGGTCTCTCTCACTTTTACCGACCTTTTCCTTTAACGAATACTTCACCAGCCATCTGTTCCCTCTGCAGATAATAAACTCAAGTGATGGGACACTATGCAAACACTGAGGGTTGTGCTATTGCATCTTCAATAGCATTCATTTACTAAGGTACAACCTTGTCTGTTGAACTAAGACGTATCACAATGAAGCGAAGAGATTATGGAAATAGCAAATGTATGATAAAATAAGATTACTAATTACTGGGCATTTCCAATGCAATATATTTAAATTAAGCTCCAAATCCGTAACATTGAGACCATAGTCATCTGTTTGTTCTCACACCTAGGTGGCAAGCCTTAACTCTAAGAATTTCAGTTCCTTTAAGCTGCTACAGATGTGTTTAATATAAGTCCAATTTCCTTAGTGAGATTTCCACATGAGATCATTCTGGTGTGGCCTTTGAAGGATGTTGTTCATTCAGAAATGACAAAGCTTAAAGTTCTAGTTGTCTGTAGCAGGCGGTCTAGGTTACTAAAGGCTGAATAGAAACTCAGTGAAAAGTGTGAGGCCAGCCATCTTCCCCTGGATAGCAGTACGTCACAACCAAGACAGAATCAGGAAGAACCTCGATTTTTTCTCACCCTTTGATTTTTCAGTCTATTTTTGTCTTTGATTTAAAGCATGTGTCTTGCAGGCAGCAAGGTCTCATTTTCTATTCCAGTTTGCTGTTAGTGCACTTAATCCTTTCACATTCAATGTCATTATTCTAAGGCTTTCCTAGAATTTCTTTGTTTTTGTATGTGTGTGTGGTTTATTGTATCTCATGTAAGCTGTAGTTAGAGTAGTTGTCTTCGAGATTGCTGATTTCTTTTTCCATTACTTCTATAACTTTGTTGTCCGATTCTATCATGCTAGGATGTATATTTGGGGATTTGCTTTGGGGTGGGATTTCTAGTTTTCCTAATCCTTTCTTTGGTCTCATGAGTATTCTCCACCTCTCTTGAAGGTATATAAATGCGATTTTAATGAATTCTATTTCTGATTATTTCTAGTGCTTCTTTTTTTGGAGCATTCCCTTGAGATTGAATGATGTTTGGTTGCTTGTGCAGATTTCTCTTTTTTTTTCCTTTCAGGGAGAGGAGTGAGTATGGCTGCTTGCTGCTTCTAAGTCATCTTGGTGTAGCTATCAATTGCATGCAGGCTCTTGTGTCATTTGGGGATAGTTGGGATTGTCAAGTGGCCTAGGAGAGGGATGGTTTGCACAGGAGGATGGTACACGAGGAAGAAAGGAAAGAACAATAAAAAAACCTCCTTAGTTGCATGTGATTGTATCTCTGTCCACGTTGGTTTATGGCTTATACCTACCTTGGAGCATAGGACGCCAGTGGTAGGTGGGGCTGGACTTGAGGAGCGTGGAAGAGAGAAAAAGGGGAAAGGGGAAGAAAAAAAGAAAGGAAGGAAGGAAGCCAACAACCTGGTTTGGGTGAGTAAACCTTGACTTGTCTACTGCCTGTATCTCTATGAAAATATATGGGGAGGTGGGCAGCACTGCAGGGGAGGAGGAAGTAAAAGGGAGAGCAAGGGGAATACGAAAGAAAGGCCTGGTTTGAGGGGATGTGCATATAGCTTCAGTGGCTTTGGCCTGCAGGCTGTATCTGTCCCACAGGTGCATAATCTAGGGAAACCCTAGATGGTAAGGGGACCACTTCATCCTTGTCGACAGTCATATATCACCTTACATAGGAGAAGCAGATTTACAACCATGCCCAGGTATTACTGGTGAGAGCTCGCAGCTTAATATAGAAAGAGACTTCTGTATTTGTCATTGTTTCTATACATATATATACACATATATACACACACACATATATATATTCATAATGGCAATAGCTACTAAATTAAAATATAAAAGTTTCTTCTTCATTTTTTACAACACTAAAAGGCCCCACATAGGAAAGAATGGCCAGCTATAGTGGAAACCACCCTCATTCCCATCACACTTAAAGCAACTAGGCTCTGCTATCCTATACCAAGCCTCAGAATATCAATGTTCTATTTATATAGGTCTTTCGAAACGTCCCTGTTAAGATATCTGCATCTATAATTGATCTCAAATTTTGTGGTATAAGTATGTGTTGCAAAATGCAAATCCATAATTTTGAAACATGCTATAACATAGAAGAATCTTCAGGACATGTTACATAAAATAAGCCAGGTGTAAAAGAGTACACAGGGTACTACTGTATTATATAAAGTTAAAGAAACAGAAAAACTAATTTATGGTGAAATTTCTTTTTAATTGAGGTTACACAAGCTTCCTCCTTCTTGAAGTTTCCAATGACTGCCTATTCCTTTTAATTTGTGTTTGAACCATTCCTTTCCTAAATGAATACCTGAAGTGACCTCCCAAATTGCTCCATAAAGTGATAATGTAGAAGATGGATTGCATTTAAGGATGATGTTCAATTTCTTCATATTCTTTTCCCTATGTCAAAAAAATACACCCAGTTGAGAGATAGTAGAATAGGATGGGTTTTGTATAACTTATTGTCCAAAAAGGCTTCATTTCACATAAGTGTAATAAGGTTAAACAAAAGGTCACACTAGTTCATTTATCTCTCAAGAGAAAAAAAAGTCATTATCTCCTAATGCAGTTGCATCCAGTTTCACTTGGTTTCAAAATTCCCTCAACATGTATTTACAAACAGAACAATTCAGCAAGGTTAAAAGTCCAGAAAGGTATAAGAAATAACTATTTTCCTTATCTGGATTTACTTGGCATCCAACAAAATCTAAAGAGATTTAAGGATGTTTGGCTTAAGAACATTGAAGCAGGTAGACTCAAAAACTGAAACCTCATTTAATTTGGGTATTTCTGCTTATAGTTACTTGTGGCTCCTGTAACTCAGGTTTAAAGCCAAATAAAATAGGAAAGATATTTATCCAGAGTGCAAAGCCAATTTGATAGCTCTTGCATGGTAAGTTATTCACACCACAATAAAATTCCAGCTAGTGCTTTGTTTTAGAAAAGAAATGCTATTTTAAACTAAGCATAAACCTTCACTTACTTGACCAAATAGACCACCCTCTTATGTACTGTGTTCCCACCTCTACTAAGAAATTTTCTCCCAGCCCCCAGGCCTGCCTCAGGCTGCTTAACACTCCACAGATGCCTCCTTTGTAATGCCTTGCAAAAGGACACACGTTGTCATGGGTCAGCACATATTCTCTAGTTTCTGGGGAATTATTTGCATTTATGAATTCTATCACTCAGAATTATGTAAGAGCACAAACCAACTCATAGCATTCCAAACCACGGATCCTTATTTATAAAACGGAGACTGTCTTCATCTTTACAGTTGTTTACAGACTGTGTAAATTTCCTTGGAACCCTGGGGACATAGTGGTTACACACGTGAGCTACTAAATGCAAGGTGAGCAGTTCAAAACCTCCAGTCGCTTCTTGGGGGAACTTTGGGGGCTATCTGTCCCCGTAAAGAGTTGCAATCGCAGAAACCCACTAAGGTAGTTCTGTTCTTTTGTCCCTATGATTACATATCTAACTGATGACAGTTAGCTTGATTTGATGTTTCAAATATATCTGTTAAACACTGTCATAGTGCCTAGAATATATTCTATTTTAATAAATAACACCAACATCATCCCCCTAGTAGATCAGCGTCATCATCATATGCACCAACAACGTGAGCATTTGTAACATCATATTACAAAAAGGTTCACAACATCCAAGGACAGTGTGGGTCCACAGAAGAAATGTAAAGCGCTTAATGAACTGGGATATTAGATCTAAATCAATAATTTTCCCACAGCATGTACCCTGAAAGGGACTTGGTCAGCCTCTCCTTAAATCCTCAAGGGGACCAGAAACCCACCATTGTTAAGGTGCTCCCATTCTGAGTTAACTCCTCCAACTAGAAGCAGTCCCTCCCTGTGCTTATGTTTGTATCCTTGCAGCTGTCCCCACTCACTGACCTCCTATGGATTCTGGCTCTCAGCAGCCCTTTAAAGGCAGGGTGGGACTGTGCTGTGAGGTCTCTGAGACTGTAAAGCTCTATCAGATCAGACAATCTCATCTGTGCCCTAGAACGCAGCTGGTAGGTTTGAACCACAAACCGATGCTTAGCCACGGAGCCACCGGAGCTCAGAGCGACGGATAGCTTAGAAGATGCTGATGGAGTCCATCAGTAGTTTTTCCTCATTAAACTCTGCAGAGGTGAGTGACATGGGAGGCTCCGAGGCTCCCTGGCGTATGAAACACGTCTGATGCCAAATAAATGCCATATTGAGATAGCAAGGCCGGTGCTTACTACTGGCCTTTGCTGAAGTGGTCCTCGTCTTTGATGTTTCACACCACAGAATATTTTTCAGGCAGGCCCTGCTTACCGCAGATTCTGCAGCCCTGTCTGAGCTGGGTTAATAGTCCTTAAGTGTCTGTCACAGGGCCAGAAATCCTGGCTTCACCAGCCCCTGGAGTCTCAAAAGAAACAAATAGGATTCCGATCTGAAGTGGACCTGTTGTCACAGAAAAGCGTGGCACCCACAATCCGAGTGGGATAAAAATGGGACTTATTTTTATGTAGGGTTTTATACACATAGATTATCCCAACTCATTTTGTTTGCAATAAAACTGAAATACTACAAATAATTATTTTATCACTATCCCTGATCTTCTCTAGCTCATGGATAGTGAATATATATAATTTTTTTTCCAAAAAATCAATATTTAATAAAGTTATCAGTGTCTGTGGCCTAAATTGAAGCCTCCCTCCCCCTCTTGTCTTTACTCCCACCTTCTTTTCTGAGAGGCTGGAGAGATGGTTGCTTTCTGCTGGCTGTTCACAGCTTTGTACTTTTTATGGGGCCATGCTTTCTATAATAGTAGTTAGCTCCCCAAATGCTAATCATTTTCTTGTTCTAAAATTGTTAACCCTTTCCCTACTCCTGCAGGGGAACTGAGATAAGACTTTGCTGTGATATATGAGGATATTGGGTTTGCTCATACACTCTGCTCCCTGCTTTAGATAGCTTCCCTTTTTCTGTAGGTCTCCTTTCAAATTACTCCTCAAGCCACCACTACCCTCAAGCCAGGAATAAAGCAAAGGCCAGAAATAGGACTCACTAGGGAGGCACTGTTGTTCCGCAGAACAATGGTTCCTATTGTTCATGTGTACTAGACCTTCTTACAAAATCAAAACCAGCTATTCCCTGAGTCTCTTTCCAAGAAATATTTTCAAGAGGAGATCTACAAAAACAAAGATAGCCTTTCTAGCCATTGAAATAATTTTATAATGACCTACTCCCCAAACCCATCTATTCTAGTCCCTTCCTTTCTATGGAGTTACAAAAGCACATCACATAGCGAGTCAGCTACAAAGGCACTGTCAAGTCCTCAGGAAAGATGGAGAATCACAAGCTTATTAGACATCTTCCAAAACTATCAGGATTACCAAGCTATGTCTATGGCATTTATCACATGGAAAATGATAGATATCACAAACTAATATTTCAAATGATAATATCTCATTGTTACAATATTGAAGCACTGACCCAAATGATGGACTCTCTACTCACCTCTTCTGCATGTGTAAATTGGATATTGAGTGAGGAAGACAAGAGAAGAATCAATGCATTTGAACCATCCTGCTGGCGAAGAATTTGGAAAGAACAATGGACTGGCAGAAGAACAAATGAATCTACCATGGAAGAAATGCAACCAGAAGCCCCCTTTGAAGTGAGGCTGGACATGCTATCAGGTGAGACTACACCCTGAAAAGGGATATTGTACTGGGTAAAGTAGAAGGGTAACAAAAAAGGTGGAGGACCCAGAAGGATATGAACTGAAAGTGCCTACAATAATGGATTCAAATATTCCAATGGCAAAGCTGGTACAGGACTGGGCAGTGTTTCTTTCTTCTGCACATAAGATCACTATGAGTTATATAAGATTAAAAGGCACCTAACAACAGCCTGTGATCATGCATCTTATCTGATGACAGCTGTTTTACTAGGTAGTTTAGATGAATGTTTTCCTTTCTCATAATAAGACAACTGTCGGTATGTTGCACAGTGGAAGTTTATGTGTCAGAGAAGGCTATTTCCAAAACCAGAAGAATCATCCATAGTGAATAGGTTTTATTGAAACTTTCAGACTAAGACAGACTAGAAAGATGCATTTAGAAATAAGCTTTCAAATATTTTCTCATGAAAAACCTATGGATTCCCATAGAATGTTTTCTTACACGGTTTTAGAAACTACATAGTAACTATAGCAATGTCTCAAACATAGTAGATATATTTTTTACCCAATGTATATTAGACCATGGATGAATATAGACTCAACAACGATGAGAAACATTGCAACCTCCAATTTCAAAATGAGTAAATATGTGATGGGGGAAATAATTTGGCAAAATTATTTTTAGCTAAGAAGTTTGAGAGCTAGAATGAGAACTCTGGTTATGCTAGGGGGTCTAACAGAAAATCCAACCAATCTCTAATCTTTTTTTTGATAGTGACCTCTTAGACCTACTTTCCCAATCAAATCCTTAGATGGCCACAATGATGGTGAAAAGCAGCATCAAAGAGTGTGCTGTTATGGACTGAACTAAAAAGTAAAAACTAACTCCCATCATAAAGTGAAATCCAACTTTTAGAAAACCTCTGGGACAGGGCATAACTGTCTTCTGTGGCTTTCCAAGATTATAACTCCACAGGAGTAGAACAGCTCATCTTTCTTCTACAGAATGACCAATGGTTTTAAAATGCTGACCTTGGGATTAGCCAACCAGTATGTGAACATTATTATTTCTCCCAAATTCTCATCACTTTGTCTTGTGCCACAGAACCTATGTTTTTTATTCCCCCTATGAATTTAAGCACAGAATAAGCTCTCATTTGATCTAAAATGCCAGGCCAAGAGGGCCAGTTGGCGCTATGCAAAAAGCACAAAATTAAGAGTTATACCATATTCCCAAATTACCTACACACAAAGTCTAAGCTATTCTACAAACAATGCTTTTCCTAACTTCCTTGGACTTTGTAAATATGAATTCAACATACACTATCTGCACACTTTGAAAAATCATTTTACTCAAATTAGTGTTCTGCCACACCGCATACCTGTCAGGTAATCCTAACATCCAATGACCTCTAGTGACACACTCCAGAGATGTGCCTACAGCTAAATCAGGAAGAGCTTTCATTTCCTTTGTTTTCAGAATCTTTGTGCTGTAGGAGTCTGCTGGCTTTGATTTAACCCAAAGAAACCTTTTGAAGTCAGCGAGGCTCCCAGAACAATCTTGGATTGTGAATGAAGAGCTGGCAGCCTGGTTTCTACAACCACTAAATTTGCTCTCACTGAACTACCAAGGCCCTAACTAGATTTTTTTTTTTTGCTTCTCATACAATGAGAGGATTTTGTTTCTAACTCACTTTCAAATCCACCAGCTGTGCATTCTCCTTGTGCATCATAGGTACATTGCCTTCCAATTGAATTATTACCCCATTTATCTATTTTCCTATATTAAAGTCTGGTTCTTTATCCTCTTTCCAATTCCCTGGGGCCTGGCCCCTTTCTTGGCAGGCCCTCTAATGATTTCCCAGCAATAGTCCTTGCTAGATTCATTAAGTTTCATTATTAAACAACCAGCCAGAAAAAGGGAATTTTCTTCTGTGACAGAGAAATTAAAACAGGTACATAGAGCTGTCCAGTCCTATTCCAAACTGTATGTTTTGGTTTTTATGCATATGAATATATACAGGAAAAGCACTCAGAGAAAGCTGTGATCCAGTGAGTGTTAAGAATGACAAAACATAAGGATAACGGAAACCCATTAGGGATTTGACAATTTTAAGTGATACAGTCACTGATTCATCTTATTGCTTGAGGAAAAAATGATAGACAAGTGTGGAGTGGAGTTAGGGGATGACAAAGAGCTTGAGACAAGGCCTTTCCAAAAGACTACCTGCAAAGGAAGCTCCTTGATAACAGCATTGATCACGTGATCATTATTGGATCAGACAGTAGATTCAACTCAATAGAGACATAGCTTTCTCTAAACTGTGAAAGTGCACTCCCAGCCCACCTCAGGGGGGGAAAATGATCATGGGCCTTTTTGGGGGTCTGATATCAAATCCAGTAGAGATGTCAAAGGTAGACATTATTAAGGATCTTTAGCCTTCGTGCACTTTTTAGAGATCTGTGCTTCTCCCTTCATTTTTCGAGACAGTTTATACTGCCAGCCTGAAAGATTCAAATTTCACAGAAGGGGAGTCAGAAGATAGTCAAGTAGTTCCAACAGAGAAAACGGAAGGGGGGTTATTTTTATAGTGAATTAATATATCCTGTAAATGAAAGGGATAGTTTCTGATAGGGAGAGAGTGGGCAGGGAGAGATGCTTACCCAAGTGGAAAGATTTATTTTCAGCCATGATCCTAGGCTTCATATCCTATTAAGAAGCACAGGGAAATAACTCTGTTAGCCTGCTCTTTTTTTCCTGTCAATTTTGATTAAAATGAGATAGGAAAAATAAAATTAAACAAGGGCCACAGGTCAAAAGATTCTGGCTTTCAAAATCAGAACACTATTATTGAAGCTTTGAGGCAGTCGGTCAATCTGAGGACTAAATATGGGTTCTGTGGGAGGCAGGTGACACGACAGGAGCTTAAGTGAGGCCTCTAGATCCTCTATCATTCTAGCTGCTAAGGCTCTGACCCTGCACAGCATCAGCATGGCGTCTCCCCGTTCTTTCCTTGTAAAGGAGGTGAGACAATTTAATTCTCGATAGGAGATGCTACATGGTAAGGACAGCCTTTCCACACAAGGCTGGCAGGCTGATGGCTGAGGGAGAAGTGATCTACTGGGGGATGGAGTCACTCATATGCCTTGGTGGATGAGGTGTCCCTAACTCTAACTACAGCCATTATAGGATATAAGGCAATGTGGAGCTGAGAGACAAGAGCCTCAGTGCACCAGGAAATTGGAATGCAGCAGTAACAAGAGCAGAGCACAGAATTTTCCTGAAATGAAAGACTTTAAGCAACCTGTTTCAATACGTTTTCATGTTGAGTGTAAGTTGCTTCAGAATTCACCATCTCCCTTCCCGTTTCAGAAGGGAAAACAGAACTGGTATCATGGTGTTCCCTTCAGAGTGAGTCCTTATGAATAGAAACCGCCAGTAAAATATTTCAATAGATATAGTCCAGATAGCATGTATGTCCCAAATCAGAGTCATACTTTTGGCTTCTGTTCCATTCCTGAGGGGTTTCTGATCAATATATTGGTTGAGAAAAATAAGACTCAAAGAGAGGAAAGCTCTATAAGTAATTCAACTAGCCTTCTTCCCCAGATTTGGTATTAGCCCATAATGCCAGTGTTTTTTCAGATAAGTTCTGTGATTCGTCCCTTAGGTGTGACTCAGCTGAGCATATTCAACACCTTCCCAGACACATACTAATCCCTCCTCTTTAACCATCTCCTCTTTTCTCAAGGGCTGTCCTTCCCCGCCTGTGATACGTTGTGCATCTTCTCGTCACTGCTTATCTTGTGGGCCATGCCCTCAGTGGCTTCAGACATGCCATGCATCATTGCTCCTGATGTCCTTTTCTCATTTTTTTCTTCATAAGCCATGAATCACATTTTCTTACAGAATTCTGTGGCATTCACTTTTCATGAAAAAATGAAAATTACTCATATCCCCTTTCTGGTCATGGTATATATCACACTCTTTAAATAATTTGAGTCGGAATCTTCTTTTGGGGCCAAATCCTATGAAAAGAAATGAGGTCCAAGAATGATACCCCATCCTCATAAACCCATTGAATGTACCAAGAGGAGTCAAGAAAATGTTGCATTCACCCAGACACGAGGATTTTCTGGACAAGCCAGCTTACCCAGGTGCAGGAAACCTGTAAAGAGGTTTGTCTTTCCACTATTAAATAAGTCTTTTAATATCTTCAGGCAATTTTAAAATACAGAAGGAGAGTTAAATTAGTTTTAAAAGATGGTCTTCAAGGTTAGCAGACGCTGAGATAAAAATAAATTACAACTCAAGGAGAGGTGAAAATCAAGAGATCCTTAGCACAGAAGAAGAAGATGTGTTTTTCACTGAGTTTCAAAGCCATATGGAGAGCTGATGAGGTGGAGAAATGTAAGCAAGATTTTTTCCAGATGGTGGGCACTTCAGTTGAGAAGTTGAATTTTGTAGAGGCCATGGACCCAGGGAAAAATGATTTTGATGCTAGATGGAATTGATTCTTAAGGTTGAAGGAAATGAAGTATTCAACCGTGAATTACAGTATAAAAAAAGGAAGATCTAGGTAAATGCAGCGACATGTGGAGCCAGCCAGTGAATTCTCAATATACACATGAATACAAAAATATAAGAAAAACCCAGGCAACAATCAACCCCCATGTGTTCTTCTGGAACAAATAAAGATTATATATATTTATATATAATTATTGTTTATAAGTACCATTGAGGTGGTACCATTGAGACCCAGAGAAGTGCCCTGTCCTGCATCAGCGACATGGCCAGTTGTATGCTTCAGTCCAGTGTTGTGGTTATTGTATTCATCCATTCTAATGAAAGTTTTCTTTTTGTTTGTTTGTTTACCTCTATATCAATCATACTGTCCTTGTCAAGCCATTAGCTCTTCCTGTGCAAACATGTGCAAAGCTAGAAAACGGAAACCACATCACCCTTGCTTCTAAGGAGTATTTATACTGCATTTTTAAGAGATAGATTTATATCTCCATGCATTAGAACAAAATATAATCAGTGTGTCTCAAAATATGGCTCCCTCATCTACCTGCAGAGATGCACATCAAGTTCCCAGACACTGAAGAATTTCAGACCTCAACCGACTTTCTTGTAAAACAAAACCCTTTGTTGAGAAAAAATATTTTAAAAGTTTACGACAAAAAAAGTTTGCTACATGATTCTTTTTAAAAATTATGCCAAATGGACATATACTTAAGCATATGACCCTTTTGACATCCTCCTCATGTACAATTTGGTGTTATAATACTATGTAGACAGGCTGAGGGCCAGTGGCAAAGTGGTTGTGTGTGGGGCTGCAGCCCACTGGGTTGGCGGTTCAAATCCAGTAGCAGCTCTCCAGGAGCAAGGCCGACCCTCCTACGCTCACCAGAGGGCATTGATGCCCCCCCAAAAATACTGTGCAGCCCTCATCAGGATCTATTTCTAGTTGTTTCAGATGATGCTTAACAGAAAGCCAGAGTCCCTGAGTGTCAATGTAGTTCATCATATTGGGAGAAAAGATAATAAGTAATCATTATCTGCTCCCCCCCAAAAATTTTTTTACTCTCCTAAAAATAAATCCATAGTTCCTGAAAATCAATGAATCCCTTCCCCACCTCCTTTCACCAACTTCTGGTAGCCATGAATGTATTTGGATCTGTAAATACTTATCCAGACTAGACATTTTATCTACATCTTACATTTTAAGTAGAACCTTCTATTTATTACCACAAAAGAATGTATGGAGTACAAATGATAAACATGCTACAGAAAGAACCCCCGAAGACAAATATACATGACAATTCTATGCTTCCCCCAAATATTGACTGATAAAAAATGACACTAAAATATCTTTACCAATAGAGAAAGAAGGTAAATACTTAAAAGAAATTCCTGGAATGGACAAAATAAAGCAAATCAACTATACAGTTTTAATTAACCAAATCACAGATAAAACGGTGATTTCTGAATAATATGATTTTCAGTTCATTTGATAACTTTGCATAAAATTCTTTTTGATATGAAAGTGTAGCTTTATGCCATGTTCAGTCTACATCCTCGTAAAAGTAATTTGATCATATTGATAACAGGTTACTGAAGAGCTTGCAGATTTTAGCTGTAGTCAAAGGTGAAAATTATTTTTGTCACTGAAGAAATGTGTACAGAAACAGCTCAAAATGGGAAGAACTGCATACTTTACCAGGGACTGTCAGAAGTGCCCCTACAACACCCAAGAGAAGCAAGGAGTATGTCTCTGATACTTCGGACATGTTATCAGGAGAGATCAGTCCCTGGAAATGGAAAGCATGCTTACTAAAGTAAAAGGGCAGAGGGGAAAAAGGAAAACATTTATGGAGATGAACTGAAGTAGCTGCAACAGTGGGCTCAAACTTCAGAAAAATTATGAGGATGGGGCCGGGCCAGTTTGGGTTTCAGTTTATCGTCTGTAAAGACTGGCACTAGCGACAACGTATACTTAACACTGTTGAAACCATATAATACGCATTGAATTACTAACCAGCAGGGTCCCTGGTAAAGATTAGCAACCTCAGAAATCCTCTAGAGTTGTGTTAAGAGTTGGAATTCATTTGATGATGGCAGAGGTCATTTTGGAGATTTACTGTAACACAACCCTGAAAGATCCATTTTAAAAGTTGTTGTTGTGTGCCATTTGCTTGTCATTGCAATTAGTTCTTTTTGTAACTTTAGCCTATAAAGTAGTTTAGTAAATATATTAAGGCCTACGACAACCATTGCTTTATGCAGAGGATGATAGTTTACATCCTAGTACATCCAGAACATTACTAGTTTACATCAGAATCTTTAAAAACAAAAAATTTACCCTCTTACCATGAAGAAAGCAAAATATGTGCGTGCAGAAGTTTTTTCATTCAATATATCTACTCTCCACCTACTTAAATATGGTGGGCAAAGAATGATCTCAGTTTTCTGATGGCTTGTGGGGAATATAGTTGAATGGGCAGATCTGACATGTTTTCTTTTTGAGCAAACAACTTTCACTGATTTGCTTGGACCGTTAGTAATGCAGTTTCTAAATAAGTAGAGCTGAGCAGTGACTGGAAGCTCATTTACCATATTTTTCAGACCATAAGACACACCTGACCATAAGATACACCCAGCTTTTAGAGCAGGAAAACAAGAAAAAATATTCTGAACCAAATAGTACCAGTATACTAAAATGTTCTGTGGTACCACACATAAGGACCATAAGAAGCAGCAGCATTTCCCCCCACTTTGAGGGGGGGAAAGTGTGTCTTATGGTTTGAAATACGGTAAATACAATAGCTATAAAAGGTCCTGAAGAACGGGAAGCAGTGAAATGTTACTAAACATGCATCCAAATCTTGAGACAAGGTGTCTAACTAGCGGTGAGGAAGTTCTGTGGCACAATAATCCCCTTCGTCCAACAGCCACTACTAAGGCAGATTGGGGAGACGCTCATGCAGGTATCAGATGATTCCCAGCAGGAGATAGTCACAGACACTAGAGAAGCACAGAAGGGTCCTGACAGGATAATCTGCCAGAGAAGCAGTGCTGATGTGTATCTGAGCTGCGGAGGCGTTGGCTGCGGTGCCATCACGCTTCCCGGCCACACTGGCCAAGCCCCCCAACTTGGACGCAGCCCTGGAGCTGCTCTGTAAGGAGGTGTTTGGACTCCAGCAACAGAACATGTGGCTGCTTTGTCAACTCTATAGCCTCTATGAGTCCATTCAGGAGTATAAAGTGGCGGTGCCAGGAGCCTTCATCCCAGACTGCTTTCATGGACTGGAAAATGGCTTCTTCGATGAAGAAGAAGAGTATTTCCAGGAGCAGGAGCGCCTCCTTGACAGCAAGGAGCGGGAAGCCCCTCCCGATGGCATGCTGCCTGTCTTGCCCCTGTCCGGCTGTGAAGGGATCCTGGAATCCATTTAGACTCCTCAGGACTGTGACTGTGGGTGAAACCCTTATGACGGGACACACATCTGCCATTGGTTTTTAACGCTTATTCAAGTAAACAAAAAGGAAGAATCTGAATAATTAAACAAAAACATTGCTATCAAAGAGCCTGTAAATTCTGGGAATGACTTTGCGTGTTGCCAGGAAATGCTTCTTTCCCCATAATGTTCCCCTGAAGTGACTCTATTACTGAGATGATGTTCTGCTTCGGAAGGCCATGCCAAGTCAAAGGGGAATGGTTAAAATTCTTTCCACTGATTCATTGTAAAATGTAAAAATGCTTCCTTTTCATGAAGACAAATTACATTTTTAAATTCTCCTAATGAAGTGGCATTCATCAACACTTGCTCGTTTGTCTTTGCACGGGGAGTTTGGGGCACAGATAAGAAGATTAATGTCTCTGAACTTTTCAACACACTGAGTTCAGTCATGGCCGTCCCCCGGTGAGCAGAATTAAGTCAATATCATTACTAACATTCTCGGTAACATTTTTAGATTCCCATTATGTTTCCTCTTCTTTTTTTTTAAGGTTCAGAGAACTCATTCTGATAGCAGAGTTTATGTTTCTAATTCACCAGGAATATGGTTTCAATTACTTTTCATCTTGGTTAAAATAAAATTGTGACCAGAAGGGACATGAGGTAGTGTGAAAAGTTAATAAGCTTAAGAGTTGAAAGAGTGAGAAGGGAGCTAGGTTTTGATTTCTTTTTAAAAAGTGTTCATCTATCAAATGTTTGCTAAACATTTGCTACAAGCTAAGCATTGAATGAGGGTCAGAAGAAACAAATATAAATATTAAACTAGACTTTCTTCAAAGACTCAAGACTGTTTAAGGAATCATCCAAGAAAACAAATACAGATAGGTATGTGCTGCGAGAAGCACGTATACGATGTTGCATGTGGGAAATTTATGAATCACTTAGAAAAGTAGATGGACTAGTAAGGAAAATAATGGATCTTTAGAATATCATATATGTGGGAAATAAATGTTTAAGATAATATGATGTATGTAGAGTTTTATGCTGAAGGCCTTATTATAATATTTAACTGGAAATGTGGTCCAAAAACAATTTAAAAAGGAAATAAACAAAGGAGAAGGAGCATAGAAGGAAGGAAAGAGAAAGATAGAAACACATAAGCTTCTCAGTTCTGATTTTGATTTTAAACTGGTACAAACAGTATGTGGCGATTCGGTTTAGGATTAATATCATGCAGTCCTTAAAATGATTAACAACATCTAAGCTATTATAAGTGGTGGCTTCTTAATCTGGAGACAGGGAAAAACATTCACATAAAAGCATAGGGGCCACAAAGAGGTAGGGCTTTTACTTTAATACAACAACAAGTTAAATACCTCAGGCATGAATATAGGGGGCAGAAACAGGTTGAAAGACTGTGTGCAGATAGAGGAGAGGAAAGATGTTGCTATCATTCAGGTGGAAGTCTGAAGTACATGGCTAAGATGTATCACTTCCAGTAAATGAAAAATAGCTTCAGTCGGACTAAATTTCTTGCCAAAATATTCACTTCAGGATAAAAAAGAAAACAATATTGAAAGTTTGAGGGGAGAATAATCAAACAGGCAGGCAGTAGAAGAAATACATATTGAAAAAAAGATTGGAAAAGAAAGAAATGGAAAACAAACTAGACAGGAATATGTCCCAGGACTGTGTGCTATATGCTAAAAAGTGAAATGACAAGCCTGTCCAAGATTCTAGCATCTCAAGGTGACCTAACAGTAATTTAACTGCCAAAAAAATAAAACAAAATCTTGTGTGAAAATGTTCATTGAATCTAAATTGCCATTATTTATTATATCTACAGTATCTAGAGTACAACCAAAAATATAATATACATATCCCAAAACAGAAAAGGTAGCCTGATCAATAGAAAAATTGTCAGTAGAAGATCTAAAGATAATTTGAATTTTGACATTACCAAATAGGGATGGACATTAGTGCAATAAATAAAATAAGGGTTTTCAGAGAAAAGCAGACATAATAGATAAAGACATGAGGAATTTTAAAAATGCAAATAGGAAAATTTGTTGACTAAATTATCAATGGATTAGAAATAACAGGAAAAGAACCAGTGAGTTCAAGAGAAATTCTTCAAACAGATGTGTGCATGTATATGTATTTATATTTATACACAGACATATACTCATGGGTATATATGTAAAAATGAGCATAATTTCAATAACCTATGAGAAAATTCTAATTGGTCTACCAAAATACTAATTTGAGAATTAAAGAAATAAAAGGGAAATGTAGGAGCACATTTTTTTGCTTAAAATCTAATTAACAATATAAGCCAATAATTCCAAGATGCTCAGTAAACTCAAAGCAGGTCCATATGATAATAAACACACCTATTCTTCTTACATTCAAAATTTTATAATGAGAAAAATAGAAAGTCAGAAATAGCCCACTGCTCACCTCTCAAAAAGCTCATAAAAATACAATGTTAAGAATAGTGGTCAAAATAAATAAATATAAATATATATAAATAAAGTGGTCATATTTTATCAGAAAAAGGAAATGAGAATGTAATTGAAAGTATTTCTTAACATAGAGAATAAACATTCTAGAATTATATCTTTAGTAGGGTAAGAAAAGTCCTTTGAAGATTACTCAAAAACAAAACATATATTCAAATCAATGAAAGTTGAAAGAATTTTCAGAACAATGAATCTCAGTATATAAAACAGAAAAGAAAATCATAAAAAGGAAAGAAAAGGAAACCATTTAGATTGATGTGTCATGACACCATATGGGGATTCAGAATTAAAAGAATAAATGAAGAGAACTGAAAATATGAAATATGTAGTTAAATAAGAAGAAAACTTGCTTTTCATAAATTATTTTTAAATAACTGAAAGTTTAAAGAAAAAGAGTAATGATTATATAAATATATATACATATATTTCTTAAATTTAACAATGAAATGTCATCAATTTGAATCCAATTTATAGTTACCCTGTAAGTCAGAGTAGGACTACTTGTGTGGGTGTCTGACATTGTAAATATTTATGGAAACAGAGAGTCTGGTAGTTTAAATTGCTGATTTTCAGGTTAACAGCCCTACCTACAACCTACTATACTACCATCAGGAACTCCTTGGGAACTGCACATATATTCAGATATAAAAATATGTAGCTAAATAGAAATTAAGAAAGAAGGTGGTGTATAAGTTTGCATTTGGTAGGTATCTTCCTTTTAAGGGAAGTGCTACCAATTGAAGCATATACATTATAATTCTTTGTATATTATAATAATTTATACAAAAATAAGCCAAAAATTCATAGAGAAATATTAAGAGATACTAAAAAGCAATGTCTTCAACTAAAAGGAAGCATACAGGAGGAAAAACAACAGCAAAAGCAGGATGAAACATCGTCATCCTTGTTGTTAGGCACCATTTAATTGTTTCTGACCCATAGCCACTGGATCAGTGAAAAGAAATGCTGTCGCTCTGATACCATCCCCACAATTTTTCCTATGTTTGAGGCCAGTGTTGCAGTCACTTTGGCAATCCAATCTCAAGGGCCTCTTTCTTTTTACTGTCCCTCTCTTTTCAAAAACAAGATGTGCTTCTTCGGGGACTGGTCTTCCTGACAATACATACAAAGTGTTTAACAGAAAGTCTAACCATCTTATCTAACCAAGCGCACTGGCCAGAAGACTTCCAAAACAGATTTGTTCATTTTTCCTTCTGGAAATCCATGGTACTTTTAATATTCTTCACCAGAAGCCCATTTTCAATGAATTGATTCTTCTTGAATCTACTTTATTCAATGTCTAACTTGTATATGCATATGAAACCATTGAAAATACCATGGTTTAGATCAAGCAAACCTTATTCTTCAAAGAAATCTCCCTTCTCTTCAACATTCTGAAGAGGTCTCAGTAGCAGATGTGCCCAGTGTCATGTGTCATTTGATCTAAATGACTGTTGTTTCCATGAGCATCGATTGTGGATCCATGCAAGATGAAGATGAAATATTTGAAAATTCATTCTTTTCTTCATTTTTCATCATATTACCTATTGACCATTCGGTCTTCATTACATTGAGTTTTAATCCATACTGAAGGTTCCAGTAATTGATCTTCCTAAGCAAGACCTTCCAGTCCTACTCACTTTGAGCAAGTGAAGTTAAATCATGTGTACTTATTGTTGTTGGTTAATCAGTCTTCCTCCAATTTTGATGCCACATTCTTCTTCATGTAATTATTTTTAGGTACCCTCAAGTCAGTTCCTACTCAAAAATATCATACATAAAACAGAACAAGCACTGTTCAGTTATGTATCATTCTCAAAGTGGTTACTATGTATGAATTCATTGGTTGTAGTCATTGTGTCAATCCACCCTGATGCCAGTCTTCCTCTTCTTCCTCTTTATCAAGAATTGTTTTGGGGTCCAATGACACAAAATTGGAATTTTCATGGGAGAATTATGCAAAGCCTGTCTTCTTCACTGTACATATTTTTTCAACAATATGCATGTACAACAATATACATGAACCTCAGCAGATAGAGTACACATAGTTAAATTTACTACATCCATGGGAAGAAATTATTAAGATACTTTCATCAGTCAAATAAGGCCAGTGGCCAACTATGGAAGAGAATGAAAGGTCACTGATATGCAAAATGACGTTGGAGCTGAAGAAAATTTTGAAAAATCCACAAGCCAAAATGCAGCTATGAGTTGTAGTCTCACCTGAATTTAGAGAAACCTCAAAAGCAGACTTGATGCATCAAACATTAATGACAGGAGATATAATGAATTATGGAATGACATCAAAATGTCTCACAAAAAAATTTCAAAAGGTCATTAAATCATAGGGGGGGAAAAGGACAATGAATCAGAAGAGGCTCTGTGGGAAACTAGGAAAATCAAACTAAATAAATGATGAAGTAAAGGAGTTGAACAGGAAATCCCAAAGGGCAGCTTTAGAAAACAATGTGCAGTATAATAGTGAGTGTGCAAATGTCTGGAGTTAGAAAGCATAAAGGTTCAAGCTGAAAGTCCTGGAAAAATGTTCAAACTTTCAATTACACTATTGAAGGATTCCTAGGGGAAAATGTTGAATGATTCAGGAAGTATCAAAAAATGCTGAAGGAATACACAATCACTGTTCCAAAAAGAATTAGTTGAGGTTCACTGATTTCAAAAAGTAGAACATGATCAAGAATCATATCCGTACCACTGAATCCCAAATCAGTGGTATGGAAGGAAGAAGTCCAAGCTTCACTAAAGGCATTAAAAAAAAACCACGACTCTAGGAATTAATGCAATACCAATTGATATGCTTCAACAAACTGAGCAAGAACTAGAAGCACAACAAACTTAGGAAGCACTCCTCACTGGTCTATGTCAAGATATTTAGAAGACAGCTACACAACCAACAAGTGGGAAAATATCCATTGGGAAATTTCCAAAGAAAGGTGACTCAACAGCAAAATTTTGTTGAATATAATTTTAAAATGGCAACAGTATTGCATTAACAGAGGGCTCTAGAAATTCAAAGTAGATTTGAAAGAGGATTTAACACAAAGGGTATCATTGCTGGTGGAGGATCAATTTTGACTCAGAGCAGAAAATAATGGGAAAATGTTGCTTCTATTTTACTGAGTATGCAAAGGCATTCAACAATGTGTTTTTATAAACAAACTACAGATAATATTGGGATGAATGGGAATTCAAGGATATTTTCTTGCACTCATGTAGAAACTCTAGTTGGACCAAGAGAGTCATTTGAACAAAATAAGGGGATACTTAATGATTTAAAATCAAGGTTGTATCCTTTCATCATATTTATTCAAGGTTAATGTTGAGTCAATAATCCTAGAAGCTGAACTACATAAAGGATATGTCATTAGGATTGGAGGAAAACTTTTAAAACCTGAGCTACCTAGATAACTTTAACTTTGCTTACAGGATGTAAAAAGGACTTGAAGCACTTGCTGATGAAGATCAAGATTTCACAATGAATTGTAACTCAATGTAAAGAAAAAAGAAAGAAAGCAACCTTCACAACTAAACCAACAGAAAACCACAGGGCAAACAGCAAAATATTGTTTTCAAAGATTTCATAGTTCTTGGATCTATAATGAATCCTCATGGAAAGAACAGTCAATATGTCAGAGAACATATTTTTATTGAACTATTTGTTTCCCAAAACTTCTTTAATGTCCTGCTGAAGATTCAAGGATATCTGACCTAAGTCTGGTATTTTCAATTGCCTCATATGCATACAAAACTTGGATAAATACCAAGAAGACTATAAAAATTAATCAGGATGGATGAGCCCCCACAGGCCGGTGGTTAGATTGGAACTACTGGAAGGCTGGAGAGAAGGTGGGGTAGAGAGACAGAACCAACTGCAAGGATCTACATATGACCTGTCTGGAGGACCGGCCTGGGGGAATAGGTTGAGGCAGGTGTCAGGCAGGGTAAGATACAACAGAATAATCATCATTACAAAGTATTGAGGGTTGATGGGGGAGGGAGAGTAGGGGAACAGGGGAGGAGTTAGAGGAACCAACACCAGGGGCTGGGGGAAAGGGCGGATGCTTCGAGAATGATGAAGGCAGCGGACGTGTGAGGGTGCTTGCCACAGTATGTTTATTTATGTATTGGAAAAACAATGTACGAGCCCCTAATAAAATGATTTTTAATTTAAAAAAATTAATATGCTTCAATTAGAATGTTGAAGAAGAATATTGAAACCACCATGGACTCCAAAAAGAACCAACACATCTGTCTTGGGACAGTCCAGCCAGGATGCAACATAGAAGCAAAAGGGGTGAGATCCTATCTCACTTATTTTTGACATCATCAGGAGAGACGACTCCCTGAAAAAACATGATAAATGATTAATAAAGGTTTTTTTTTTTGATTGGTGAATTAAGTTTTTTGTCTTTGTGAGGAAAACCCTCATAAAATATACGATTTGTATTAGCGCTATACAGTCTGCTCCTGAGCTCTGAGGAAGCTTGCCTCCTTATAAGATACATGATCTTTCTTCTGGGCAAGAGACAATTGGAGAAGATTCCACCTCTCCTTTTTAGCATCTTTCCCAGTCTTCTCTGAAATGGGATTCTCACATTTAGTAGCATTTGCTTTCTTACACATCTCCATCATGCCAATAGTCATGTTGTTTTCTTACGTATTGGGAGAATTTTTTTTCTTGTAAGCAATTTTATCATGGGGTAAGTGATGCACGAAGTCTACAACATTCTAAGCCATGATATGTTTCCAATGTACTTCTGCAATGGATTACTTGATTTTTAAATCATAACCAGGAATCACTTGATACTATAAGGAATGACAACTTCCATCCCCAACCCTCATGAGAGCCCAAATGCCATATTTCCAGTGGCAGTCCGGACACTAGGTTGACAATCAATGCTATTCACATCCAGAAATTTTGGTTGAGCCTTCATAAAAATTATCCATACCAAAGATATCCAGTGATCCATGAGCCAGCAGCAGGCCAGTACAATATGCTGCAGCATAATTGGTCAGGCCAACTATCACACCATAATTTAGAAGTTATTAAGCATAAGCTTCCCAGACAACTATATTCCTTTCTAGGCAGGCATAAGCTGTCTGGCTGATTATATCGCTATTGGTTACACAAGCTACCACTGTGCTATGTGGCATGTTGTGCCTACTTTTATCTTGGATCATCTTGGATGGAACTGGTTGGCATGGTGGCTGCAACAGAAAGCTCAAACATAATAATTGGAGAATGGTGTCGAACCGGACGATACTCTGTTCTGTTGTTTAGGATCAACATGGATCAGGTTCAACTTGAGGGTACTTTACAAATAACAAGAGTGTTTTGACCATATTTGATTCAGTTGGGAAGACAGAATGAGTGTATACAGGTAGAAGAAATAAGAATGCTAGCATGATTTCTATATTTGGATATATCATTATCCCAGTAAGCCAGGCTATGTGTCCTGCTTATTATAAGATATTTTCTAATGTCTCACACATATGACACAAACTGAGGGACACTGGTCAGACCCCAGGAATACCTTTCTGCACACAGAACCAAACACTGTTCATACTGCCTGCATATTGTCCCACTAGAAGTGTAGCGTGTGTGAAATCTGGATGACCTTCTGGTGGCTCTTTTTATAAAGAGTCCACGCTTTTCATAACTTGAAAGAATGATTTTTCAATTAAATCATTCTCTCTCAAGAATGACATTCTGAAATTATCAAGGAAAATTCAGTCTCTGTATAAGTAACTACAAATTAGGAAATTTTCTAATTACACTTTCATTAGTCAATTCTTGAAGAATGTTACACATATCATTCTTGTAAATTTCAAAAGACTTCACAAAGGGTAATCCAATCCTTGATTTATGGACTTGTACCTTCCAAAAGAGGGTTCCAAATTCACTTTGTGTGTTTGATTTGCTCACCTGTCATTTAGATAGGAAATATTATCCAATATGTGGAAACTCAATTCCTTATTCTCTCCTTTTGGAGAGAGAAGATCATCTTTAGTTAGAGATTCATCTTTGAAATATCCACATACAATTCTATCCCCAACCGCAAAATTCTCTCTCTCTCTCTCTCTCTCTCTCTCTCTCTCTCTCTCTCACACACACAGAGAGAGAGATAAAGCTTCTTGGAAAAGTGTACATGTGCATGCTTGTGTGTGCTGTTATTTTATGTATATATTATTGCTTTTGTAATTAGGTGCTGTCCAGTCAGTTTTGATGCATAATGAATGTGTATAAATAATAGAAGGAAACATTGTTTAGTCCCGAGTTATGGTCACAATTGTTATCCTTGAGTCCATTGTTATATTCCCTATGTCAATTGAGCTAATCAAGGATCTTTCTATTTTTACCGCACTTCCACTTTAGCAAGTACCATCTCCATTCCTGGGATCTGGACTCTCCTGATAATGTATCCAAAGCAGTGAGATGAAGTATATGTAAATGAAAGGGAGTCCCTAAGTGGTGAAAAGATTTGTCCCAAAAAGGTAGCACAAACATGTCTGGGGACATAAAGGCATACCTGTTGGTAAGAAAAGAGGGGAGGGCTGGCTTTCAGGTGTGAGGAAGAATGACTGAAGTGCTTTGGGTGATATTAGGGATGTAGTGCCTTTCGGAGGTATGGATCGGAGGGACCACATTGATCCAAGATTCTGAATGCATCCTGGGGACCCAGGCCAGGAGCTGGGGTGTGCTGGGACACTGAACCCCTGATCTAGGTATGCAGCATGCTCCAGGGGAGTACCAATCAGAATCCATGCAGGGATTCCCTTGAGTGAGTTGAACTCTACTTCAGAAACACCTAGAACTTGAGGACTTAGGTGTCTGAAGAAGCAGAAGACATCTGTACCAATTTTAGAGCACTGTTAGTAGGTGGACAAATAGATGTTGTAATAAGATATGTATTAATCTGTGATACTCATTCTGTCCTACTTGTTTTGTTTTTTTCACAGCAGGGTGTATCTCAGAGATGTTATGGAGGGGAAGATTATCCTCTTGAGTTGTGATGCAAATGTATTTTTTTCCACTAAATAAAAACCAGAATTAATGAACTGATAGAGATAGCAAGTAAAGCATGGGCTTTCTGATAGAGGGTGGGGGTGGGGTGAGGTGGGGGTGGGGTGGCATAAAAAGAAGAGAATGTCTAGCTACCCAGGAAGAAATAGGATATTTGGAAATCTTTATAGAAACAATGATACAATTCTGCTTCACAAGATTGAACAACAATGATTTGTCATTTGGGTTAATTCCCAAGAAATAATAAATTAAAAGAAAAACAAACAAACAGATTCAGGAATGGGTTTGGGGCTCACACTAAACCCCAGCTCCAATTTAAGAGAAATCACTTCTTAAATCATGAACCTGTTTGATCCTTGCCTCTAGGAAGGGAACAGAGAGGAGACATGTGCTGCAGCACAATTGTGGTGAAGAGATCAGATGGTTCCCGGCTATCAGATAAAATAGGGTATGAGGTCTTAAAGACTTGTCTCCCAACAAGCACCCAGCTAAGCAAGATGTCAACTGAGTTCACATGGAGGGGAGGAAGCACACAGTCATCAGTCACTGAAGGACTGTGAAGTATATAATCTCAAATGTAAGGCAGGAGTAGTATCAGAGCCAAAACTGTGAGAATCTGGTTTGCAGAAATCAATGAACGACAGGGAGAATGCAAGATTCATTATTGGAACTACATAGTAAAAAAGCATCCAGTGAACTCCCTCTGTCTACAATTGAGGGATAGGATGAAAGTGGTCATAGAGTGCATTGAAGAGTTGTATACCAAGGGTCAGGGGCATCAGCATGGCTTCAACAGCTACAACTTGTTAGCAGATGCCCCCTATGAGACATGCTGGGCCTGATTTGGTTTCCAAAATTTTATGTATTTTAGGATGTATCATATTGTATGTTAGGTGGTATCTCAGAGGGGTTATGTCATTGGAAGTCATCCTTTTGAAGCTAATAGCATTTATGTTGTTGTTGTCATTTTTGGGGTGTATGAAAATCAGGATTGGTGAACATATAGAATCAGCAAAAGGAAAAAGTTTTGAGATGGATGGGGGCACTGAGGTGGGGGCAGCAGATGAAGGGATAACAATATCAAGGGGTCCATACAGGAGAAAAAAATGTTTGGAAAATGACTGTGGTAGCTAATGTACAATCCTGCTGGATGTGATCGATCTATGGAATGATTTGCTATACTCATCCCAATCAATAAAGAAAAAAAAAGATGAAAGCTTTAGTGCAGGAACCCCTCAGAAGAAAGATCTGGTAATTGATTTCATAAAGACGATTTGAAACCCTATAAACCTTGTCATGAGTTCAAGTAGACTTGAATGCAACAGGATTATTTATATCATCCAAAACAAATGCCCTGCCATCAAGTAGTTTCCAAATCATAGAGACTCTGTGGGACAGAGGAAGGCAGTCCCATAGATATTTCAAGGCTATAAACCTTTACACAAGAAAATTGCCACGTATTTATCCTATGGATATGCTGGTGGGTTTAATGTTTATGGTTACCAGTTGAACTCTTTAAGACCATGTGTGTGTGTGTGTGTGTGTGTGTGTGTGTGTGTGTGTGTCCGTGTTGTCCATGCCTTTGGGCAATTGCTACTCAGACTGAATATTAACAGAGCAGGGATCTGCTCCAGAAGGATTTCCGGTGTGTAATCTTACAGCAAAGAGATTGCCAGGTCTTTTCTTCTGTGAAGATTTTAACAGCCAAATGCTTCACCATAACACCACTAGTGGTCCTTATACCACATATGATATACTGCACATACTCCTATGTAAGCTGAGGTTTATCAGCACATTTTTGATTTAGTCTTTGTGGTAAAATAAGGTGCCTTGGCAGAAATTTGGGTTGGTGAAGGAGCTATATTAACATTTCTCTATTTCTGTTTCCTTACCCATACAATGAGAATAATAACAGATATTTTGAGGTTTTCTTGGTTAAAAAATGAATATGTAGCTAAAATTCTTTATAAAACATGGTTAATGTTATTAGTTGCCTCTGGTTGGTTCCAATTCATGAGGACCTCACATACACGCAACCCAATATTGCCCAGTTCTGCACCATGTTATCATTATTAGTATCCTTAAGTCTACTTCTGCAGCCACTGTGCAATTGCAGAGCCTTACAATTTGGGGATCTCATTTTCCATAATTATTTTGGATAATATCCTGTCGTGATTGACCTGCTTATCATTGACTAGTTTTTGGATCTCTGATGGTGCCATGGTTACCACTGGGCTGCTATTTGCAAGGCCAGCAGTTTGAAAACACCAGCGTCTGCACTGGAGATAGATGTGACTTCTTACCACCACTAAGAGTTACAGCCTCGGAAACTCATGAGCAAGTTCTGTCCTGTCCTCCTGAGTATCTGTGAGTCAGCAGCAACTCAATGGCAATGAGGTTTTTTGTCTGTTTTTGAATGTTTGGATATAGATCACCGGCCTCTTCTCTCTAGCTTCTCTTCATTTCTGGGTGTTGCCCTGAAAGCTGTTCACCACCACGGACCCAGTTGGCATTTGAAATAGGTGTGGTACCATTTCTAGCATCACCAAAGGTGAAAGTCCTGGCTAAACAACAAAAGGACAGAGGGGGGATAGCTGTGAGACACACAGAGAGATTTAAAAATCTCAGCTGTTGCTACCCGCCATAGTAGCAGCAGCATTTTATGCCATCAACATTGCATACCTTGAGTCACAGCTCCTGACAGATAACTGGCCTGAGGTAAGAATGCCTCTTCGGGTGAAAAGAGCAAAACCTTTGACAAGCCTGAGTATGGATCCACTCATCCTATCTATGATGGGACAAGACTGAGATCTCCTGTAACCAGGATGCATATGCAATGGTAGTGTGTATTTCTCCTTTTGCCACAATTTCACAGTTGGAAAAATTCTTCTCTTTCACTTTCTTCATGTGGTGTCACCCTAGCAGGCTAGACTACTCAGTCTGCTCATATTTTTAAAAAGAAATCAATCTAGAAACAATACCCCATGTTTATTTAAATGAAAATGTAAAGCCTGGAAGGAGAATAAGAATAAAAATACCAAGAAAATTCGACATGCTTTTATACTAGGACTGGATAGAAAATAATTGAGAAAAATAAAATAAAAAGGGCAATGGAACTTTGACCTAAGCCTGAGATTCAGACTTCATTGAAGAATATATAACTGCAGCCCATTGGATGGGTTACAGAATTTTCCACACTGAAGATGAGCAAGTCAGAAGCATCCTCTAAGTGACATGTGGGCAGTGTTGGTGGACAGATGAACAGAAGCTGGGACATTGTGGCAGTCTTGAGAATTGGAGACCATGAAAGTGGTCTCTAGGTCTGGAGGACTAGACCAATCATATGCCATGTCCAGGGCGCTGTCTTTGTATGTGTTGTGACAGAGCACCAGTGAATGTCCCAGATGTCCCAACTATTACAAGCAGAAGCAAACAAGGTAACCTGATCCAGGACGATTAGTACTCATCATCCAGTTGCACGATTTTAGATGTTACTTATATCATGTGTTTCTTTTCCCTTGTCCAAAAATACGGTAGAATCTGGCTACTGGTTACAACCATATCAGTACTAGACATAATCAGATTCTGAAGCAAACTGTTGAGAAAATTTTGTGCGGAGCTTGAACAAAACACTGAAATCTGACCCAAGGTACATAATTTTTGTAAACAAAAGCAGTTTGTGCTTCAGTCTCTTGGCATTAGTTGGCATTGTTAATATGCATTGTTAAACCTTTATGGCTGTGCTCCAAGAGTTTTGCTATAATTTTCTTAGTGTTTGCGGCGTTCAGTACTGTTTTTAGATAAAAAAGAGCATGGTTCCAAAGAAAGAGCTTTTGAAAAGAATCATCTTGATAAGGAACTGGTTAACCGTGCTATGGATGTTGTTGATGATAATTTAGCAAACCCTCTTAGAAAACAGTTAAGGAAACGTCAACAGCAGGTCACATAAGAAGTTTTTGTTTTTGTTGTTTTTTGTTTTGTTTTTTAGAGAACACGTCCATTTGAAATCAAGGCAGAGAAGGGTAACAACTCCTGAAAAGCAGACACCAGTTGATTTTTATGGAAGGGGATTGCCCTTCCAAACAATGACTCTCTCTCTGTAGACTGCTCTTCACATCTGTGTCCACAGATTTTTGTTTTCATCAATCTCAAAGTATAGGCCATACTCTAGTTGTTCTAAACTGTTTTTTTGATGTTGTATTTCTTATTTAACTTATATCATTTAACTTTAAATGTATCTACTTTGAATTTCTATGTAATGCTTTGTAGAAAAAGGCAAAGTTAGCGTAAAAACTTGGTGGTTGAGAATGGATTAATCCATTTTCAATTATTTCTTATGGGGAAAATTGATTTGGAGTTTCACCGTATCACATCTCAATGTTCTTAGAACAGATTAACATCCAGGTCTGGGGTTGTGCTCTCATGTTTATAACTTGGAATTTTTAGAAAGTTTAAACATGTACCTATATCAGAGTTAGGGATCAAAAACTATTAGAGATCAATGACTTTATTTTGCTCAGTGCCTATGGGGAAAATCTTTTGCATTTCAGACATGCTAAGTTCATACATAGATCTCTTTTAATATTTACTCACAAGATGAGGTTTTTCTGTCTTCATTTATCCCTATTGATCTTATCAAATCTAGTCTTATAATCCACAGCAATTACATCGGTGCTGCTCTATATTTCAATTCCATAGTTGATTAAAAGTTCATTATCTCCACTAGGAACACACATAGTATGTTCACCTATATTCCTGCTGATAGTTCCATACCAGGACTCTTCTCTCTATCTCTGCCTCAATCATACAACCTGGGATTGACACCCAACCATTTGACCCTAAAAATATGAGGGGGGGGGAAACATTAAATCCTAGCCAATAAACAGAAAAGCAATTTGTTTAGGAATCAGAAAATGATGCTCAACTTTTAAATTCTAAATTTCAATGTCCTCATTTTCTGAGAATGTTTCCTCCTTCATTTATTTAAAACTTAATTTATGCAGTGAGATTGCCAAGAACATATGCCAGTTCATCTTAAATGCTAAAATAGGAATCACTAGGTTCCCCACTATGACCTTTGGGTACAGCTCTAGTCTTCCAGTTTTGAAATATTCACTCGTGGAGAGGAGACCAAAATTAGCACTGAAACATTTCTGCTTTCAAATCCCTTCCCCACGTCTGTTCAATATCCTGTGAAAAACTTTTACTTCATTATCTTCCAAAATAATTGTTGGTTGAGACCAAAAACATTTGTTATCAAAGGCAAGAGTGAACTTTAGCTAGATGGCATGCATGCACCTGAACAATTCATCATTCGGAAGTAAAACCCAATACATGCTTCTGTCATGGAACTGACACACTAAATTAGTTATTTAATGCATCTTACCCCTTCATTATACTGTATATTCTTCTGTACATAGGGATCCCAATAAATAGGATAACTAAAGCACATTTTATGTACTATGTAACTTGCTTGGATTCAGTACAAGGGCAGTGAAAAAAAGAAGGCCTTCAGAATGGACCGGCACAGTGGCTGCAACGAGACTCAAGCATAGGGACACTTGTAAGTATGGTAGAGGGCAAGCAGTGATTTGTTCTTTTGTGTGTAGGGTAGCTATGGGTCAAAACAGACTCAAAGGCATTTAATAATAATGACAACAAGCAGAAAAAGTATCACATACATGGGGGCCTGAAATCTGCAAAGCTGAAGTTCCACTGATCCTTTTCCAAAATAAAATTTCAAGAAACACTACCCATTCAGATTTGTAGCATAGACAAGATTTTTCTTTTTCAATTCAAAACAAACAAACAAAAATTTCTACAAAGCTGAATGTCTCCACGTGAGTGTGAGGGAGAAAGAGGGATCAGATCAAAAATCCCTAATCTAGACAGAGTTAACTACATGAGTCCACAGTGTTCAATAGCTTTCTTCAAACCATAAGTTTCACTGCATGATAGCCAAGTGTACCTCACTCAAGAAAGATTCAAGTGAAAGTCAGGAAGGCTTCAAGAAAACTCATAAATAATGTCTAACGATAATAATCAAACTTGCTTTAGAGCAAACACTTCGCTGCAAAGGAAAACAAAGACCACAATAGGATGAATTAAAAAATACCACAACCCGGGCTGAGTCCCGGTGGCGTAGTGGTTGTGTTGCGGGACTGCGGCCCAATTCCAGCAGGTTCAATTCCAGCATTGGGGCTGGCCCTCCTACTCCCACCACCAGAGAGCAGTGATGCCCAAAAACGAAAAAACAAAAAGCAAAAAACACAACAACCCTTAACAATTCCCATCAAGTTCATTCTGATTTATAATAACTCTACCTGAAGAGTAGAATCACTACATTGGGTTTTCAAGACTGTTCTTCCTCATGGAGATACTGGTGGATTTCAACTGTCAGTTTTTCAGTTTGTCAGTGACTGCTTCATCAATGGGCCAAAAGAGCTTCTAAAGTTTGAATTCAGAAGGCAAAAATGCACATATGTAAATCAATTATGATCTATGATGCAAAGCCCCAAGTACAAGGTATGATCAAGTAGAGCTAGAATAGAGGAGAAATGCGATTCACAGTCCTGAGAGAGACAGAAAATACATGAAATGGGTAAATCAAAGCAAAAGATAGAAGATTTTGTGAAACACCAAATATAGAAAGTGACAAATGTGTCTAATTGTGGCAAGAAGTTGAATGATGTTTCCACATTTCTATCTCAGACTGATCATCAGTAGACAGCTTAACAGCAATCCACAGTGGGGTCAAGGATGTCTTCAGAATGAAAATTGAGTAATCAAATTGTAGAATTTTCTGGAAAACTCATCTTTGATGAGTCTTTGATGAGCTCTTTTAGGTCCAAGTACTGATTTAAGAAAGCTAGATAAATCAGATAGTGTGTCTATCACGAAAGAGCACAGTCTCTAATACAGATTTACAGGGATAGAGAGGTAGAGAGATGGTGAAATGATAGATGATAGATCTATAGATAGAGATTGATGGTACGTACAAAATATTGTCTTCAAGATAACTGGCAACCATAACTACCCTAAAGCCCAAAGTTAAACTGCGCCATAGGGTTCCCAAGGCTGCAGTCTTTATAGAAGCAAACGGTAGCATTTTTCTCCTGTGGAGTAGATGTTGTGTTCGAACCTCTGACCTTTCAGTTAATGACTAAACATAACCACTGAACTGAACCCACTAGGAATCTTTTTAGACATATACATAGAGAGAAATTAATAGGTTAACATATATGTTATTGTGGAATGTTTTATGTGCTACAATATATGTAGAAATATGAAGATTAAATAGAATGGATATGGTAACAGATTGGTGAGGATACAGCTCAGTGTAGACAACTATAATCTCTTTATTATTAAAAAAAAATAAACCTCACTGTTCTGTTCCATCCAGTCTAGCTTTTATCCAAGTAACATTCCATAAAGAAACTAGATTGATCATTATAAAATATTGATCTAATTAGAGGTAGATCTTCTTTAAACTCTTTAAAATTGCAAAATCCATATGATTTATAAAACCTGCTGGATCCAGGATTACTTTCAATTTATTTTCATCTTGCTTCATTTTCTTACTTGTTCTCCCACTCTCTTCCCAAGTCTGGCTCTTCAATACCTAATGCCTGGAAAATTCCTTTGCAACTCAATCTTCAGTCTACTAATACTATCTCACCATACTAGACTAGCATTTTATTTCCTTCTTCAGATCTCACAGGAAGTCCTCCTTTAAATTCTGATGTTAGCTGAGTTGCCTCATTGTACATCTACATAAACTGAAGTAAACCCAAACCCATTTCCACTGAGTCCATTCCAATTCATAGTGACCCCATGGAGGGTTTCTGAGGAGGCAAATCTTAATAGGTCTAGAAAGCCTCATCTTTTTCTACTGAGTGATTGGTGGGTTTAAATTGTTGACCTTGTGATTAGCAGGCCAACTTGTAACCCCCTGAGTCTCAAGGGTTCCTTATGGGATCTTACAGATTGGATATATAATTTCTCAGACAAGGTACTTGTGGTGGTCATATGCTTATGTTAATTTTATGATTGAAATATAGGGGTGGAGTCTAGTCTGTTAATCTGGAGATAGTCATTGAGTAGCCAATGAGGTCTCCTTGTAGGCATGGCTTTCTCCTGAGACTTCTGGGAAATCTCAGGTTATTTCCCTGGTGATGTGAAGCTATCCCCCCAGTTGTTGGGAGTTAGTCTCAGAGACAACGAACTACAGACAAGACAAGATGGCAGCATCACAGGAGCTGAAGGAGCCAGAGGAGAAGCCACACGGTTTTGCCCTGATGGAGTCAGACCTCTGAAGCTAGAGAGGCCACGTGGAGACCCCTGCCAGCGATGAGTTGCTTCTACCACCACGGGATGCAGTTGATGGACCCTGAGCCCTGGAAGTGAAGAGCCATGGGGAGAGCCCTCCCAGCACCAGGACTCTGCACCCACTGACCTATGACTTCATGAGTCAGGAGACATTATAGACTGGTACCAGACATATGGGCTAATATTGGACTTGTGGCTTTGAACTGGACTAGGTTGGGATGCTTTCTCAGAGCTCCATTCCTTTTGTATATAAACCATTCCCTTATATCCATAAGCATGTCTATATATTTGTTTCTCTAGTTTACCTGAACTAACACAGCACTTATGTAGCAGATTGACTTTCTCCATTTCTCTCTTGATCAGATATGGATGAGACGAACAAGAGTTAGATGGTGATAAGAGAAAAGATAGAAGGATTTGGGATTTGAATCACCTGGGGATGGTTCAACATGCCACCTACCCAACAGGGAGACCCACTAAACAAACATATAAATGGGAAACAGAAAGTGAAATTAAATTTAATATTTAATTAAAATTCATTTGCTTATCAAACTCTATAAAGCAACCTATAATATGGTTATGAATGCCACATGCATATTTGAAATAAAAATTATAAATAATCCTACTTCTATTCAAACTCTTCCAGAGCATAGACAAAGAACACAAGCTATTAACTATGACAATCTTAATACCAAAATTGGGGAGGGCAAAACAATGGAGAAGAATGTCAAATGCAATTTTGAAAATAGATTCAAGAGTCTTATATGAAATATTAATATAATAAGTATAGTTTGTACCTTTTAAAAGATTGCAAGCATAATGGTTTATTCAAAAATTGAAAAAAGTTATTTAACTTCAGCCTCTCCACTCTAATAAAATATATCTATTAAAGTGTCGAGCTAAATCTTTTGGAAGCATTGCTATGGTATTCAGAAATAACACAATGCTGTCTACTTTTGTTGCTAGTATTTGGCTGAATATGGAAGACATAATAAGGCAATAAAGAAAAAACTTAAAGAACTTAGGTTGGAAAGGAAGAGGCAAAATTTATAATTAGAGAATATGAAATTGTACTAGTTAAAATAAAAGAAGACCTAAAGAAAACATATAAAATAAGATAACCCCATCAGATTATTGTGGAATTTTTAAAAAATGCAGGAGCTTCTATTATAACTTTCAATAAGTAGAATTAACTTTTATTAGACTATCAATTGTGAGTATATGTTACTAAAAACTCTGGAAACCATACTCCCCCAAACCCTGAAATTATTTTAAATATTCTGCAGCAAATTTAAAGAACGTTGTATGAAAACTAAAGCCATCTGGATATAGTGTGAATTTTAGTTAATCAATATAGTTTCATTCATTTTTACAAGCACCGCATGTAGGCTAGTATGCTAATGACTGAAAACTTAGGTTAGATTATACAGGAATTCTCTATCCTAGTTTTTTTGTAAATCTAAAAACTTCTAAAATAAAAGTTTATTTTTAAAATAGAAATTTCAGGATACTGAGAAATAAATATTGGGGGAGCAGATAAAGTGCTTAAGAACATTTTAAAACAAATCACAAAATATTATTAGATGCATAAAATAAACTCTGAATAAATAGTTTATATTAATGGTTCAATATATTGATAATTATCAGCATAAAATGTTCAAAACTGATATATAACAGTGAGATTTTTCAGAAAAAATATTTTATATATTTAGGAAAATTGATATTAAACTACTCTTATTTGAGTATACATTCAAGAACACTCTCCACCCCCACTTTTGTTTGCTTTTATTTTCATTATTGTTGTCCTTGTTTGGCTTTGTTTTTGTCATAATATGACCTCCTCCAAAGTAAACCATAGCTGTTCATATCCTGGGTACAAGCATACGCATTCTGGGTTCCCACTTAATTCTAGCCACAATCCAAGAACAGTTATGTCTGATCATTGGCCCTGCTTGATACTCACCTTCATGAAGAGATCACTGAAGATAAGGGTGCTACAGCAAAGCATCGTCAAGAAACTAGATGGTGCTCAGTTACCAATTGGAATAGTGTGTGGGGTCTTAAAGGTCTGTATTCAAATATGCTGACATCTAAGTGAGGCATCAGAGAAGTCTACATGGAAGAAGTACCAACCAGTTGGCCAAACTCTTGACCCAACCTAAATTTGCTCCAGGGTTAGATATTTCTTGCTTGTTCCATAACAGAAATTTCTTTTCTGGCTGTAAAATATTGTTAGTACTCTTTTCTGTCTCACTCTTTATTTTTATCTTTAAATTATTTTCTTCTGCTGCTTTATTTTATTTTTTGCTTTTTGTCTTATATTTCCCAGTTTATGAACCACAAAATGAGTGGATGCTTAGAGATAAAGAGTAATGCAAGGGTTTACAGAAACAAGGATGAGGAGAGTGAGGGAGATGAGGAAGGCAACAATGAATGCTGTTGCAAGGACGGGGCACTAGAATTGATTCTGTGTATATTCTGAGATGTATATCCAACTTTTTAAAAAGTGACCTAGCAAATGGAAGTGTATGGTATGTAAATTTTATAACAAGAAAAGTACTGAAAAAAGGAAAAGAGATAAATCAAAGTTGACAAATGGTTACCAATGGTGAAGGAGAAAGATTTTTCTGCTTAGGGGGCATTGAGTTTATGTTAATGATGGTGGAATAATTTGGAAAAGGATATAAATAATGGCTGCACAACAAGTATACAATTAATTACATTGAAAAGATACATGTAGAAGGTGGTGAATTGGTGAATGCTTAGCTGTGTATGTTTTTGCCACCATTAATAGCAATAATAATTATACTAATAATAAGTAGAAGGGAGTAGAAAGGTTTTAAAATTGATTTTGGAAATGATTGTATAACTCTTCTTAATATGATCTATCAGAGTGTGTGCGCTTTGGAAGAAATGCCAATAAAACTGTAAAAAATGATGGTTTCCAAGTTGTTCATAAAATTTTGATATAAAGATGTGCTAATTAAAATAATAAGGAGCCTATAGATTGATAAAAAAAAAGAAATCAAAGGAATAGAATACCAGCAGATTAGACTCCAGCAAATAGGAAAAAATACTACAGGCTACAGGGGACAGTACAAATCTTGAAGATGCACAAAGGTAATTAAAGATGCTAGTGAGGAAATTCCCACTGGAGGAAAATTTAATCTGGAATCTTAGCAAACCCCATGAACAAGAGTAATTCTCCATATATTGACAAGAGTCTCAATTTTAAAAAATATGCTCTATCGTTCAAGAGCAAAGATGTGTCTCTGAGCGCTCAGATGCACCTAACCCAAACCCCATGGTGCTTTCAATTCCCTCATGTACATGCAAGTTGGACAATGAATAAGGAGGTACAAAGAAGAATGGGTGCATTTGAATTATAGTGTCGGTAATTGGTATTTACAATTAAATGGACTGCTAGAGGAACAAACAAATCTGTTTGGACAAAGGACAACCAGAATGTTCCTTATTAGCAAGATCGGGTACCCTTTGTCTCAAATATTTTGGTCATGTTATCAGCAAAAGGACTTCATGTATAGTAAAGTAGAGGTCATCGACAAAATGAAAGCTGTAACGATAAGTTCAAACATAACAAACATTGCAAGCAAGTTACACAATCGGGCATGGCGGTGCTTCTGAGTATTGTGCATAGGCCTCCCATGAGGAAGAACCCGGTCAGTGGCATCTGACTCCACCAGCAACCACAGGGAGGGAGAATCCCACCTAGGCAATTATAGGAGAATACAAGGACAGATCATTTCTAGTCATAGATTTGGGGGTTCAGACCCAAGTGACTTTGGTAACTCTTTTAACCCTCTCATGTCCAAATGATTTTCTGATTTGAACATCTTGTTCATGCGATGCTACCCTACAAGGAAACACTGTCTCCTTTGCAATTCTGATCCAGATCTATGGTGTGTTAACCTCACCAGTAATCTGTATAATTGTGAGTATTGTCTCTTAGTTTTGTGTCATAGTGGCAGTGAATTAACAAGTCCAGACGGGAAGTAGACAGTGCTATGGGGCAAAGGATTGGTGTCAGATTTGTGAAGAGGGCTGAAGAGTGGAAGCATATCGGATCTCAAGTTCACAGGAAGAGACTAAACAGCTGATTCTGAAGATGGTTATTCCCCTTACCTCTTGTGAGTTGCCATCACTGCTTACTTTGAGAGAAAAACACTAAAACAATCACTGAAAATACTGAGGTGGGGCAATTAAAAAAAAGCTGGAGTCATAGTGTTCACTAATTCTCTGAAGTAGCTATTAAAATACATGATAAATCTGTTAAGCACTTACACAATCATTCTAGGTCGAGTTCAAAAGAAGACTTTGATATGTTATTGGTGCTTTCAGACCTGGGGCTATGAACATTTGAAGAATGATGGAGAAAGACCTCCAAATCTCAAATGGCAAGACCAGCTTGTGAGACAAATACCGAAATCCATTGAAATGTTTTTAGAGGTGATAAAGGTTCTAGAATATAATAAAAACTCTTTATACTTCAGAAACAATGTTTTTGTTTGTTAAAAATATCTCAAGTAAAAAGTTTCTACTCCTGAAAAACACAATGTTTTAAAAATAATAAATTTATATTTTTAATGTTAGTCTTCATATATATGGATATGATACTAGTGGAATATATATAATGCTAGTGGAGTATATAATATATATGTAATATCAGTGAAATATGTATATAGCACAATACTGAAAAAGTACTTACTTTTTATCATTGCTTTCTTATAGCTGGTGTCATCGCTTTGGGTTATGGGAGTTATTGGTATGACTGAAACCACATAGGTGAATAACATTTCAAAATGAAATAACTAAGTGGACATGATAGAAAATCAGTAAAACCCATTTTCTTACCACTAAAACATCACTGAAAGTATTGGGAAATATTTACGCTTTTATAGCAACATGGAGAAATCCAAAGAGAAACTCAACAGAATGACATTATTCACAGTTGCTTAAAAATTAAATACCTAGAGCTGAGCCCCGGTGACATAAGTGGTTGAGTGCAGGACTGTGGCCCATGGACTTGGCGGTTCAAATCCAGCAGTGGCTCTCAGGAGCAGCTCTGGGTAGCTCCTAAGACCACCAGAGGGCAGTGATGCCCCCCCCCCCCGAAAAATTAAATACCTAGGAATAAACCTTAAAGAAATATAAACAATTTTAAAATAATAACGTCAATACTACCTAATACAGTCTATAGATAAAATATAATTCCAACCAGCCTTCCGATAACATTCATAACTGATGTGAAAATAAACACACAAAGACTAATCATTAACTTCCACAATAGTATGAAAATAGCATATGATTTTTTTATTTCACAAAGGCTAAAGAGAATCAAATTGATGATGAGTTTAATTCAAAGGTCTATGCATCTGAAATTAGAGAGGCCTTTGTACTCCAACCTTCTTTGCCAATTCTAACACCAATCATTCTTCCCAAGCACTCCTACATATCTGCTAAGTTCCACAATTGATTTCAATATTCATACAGAAATCAGAACCCATTTCATACAGAACTCAGAACTCACAATTATGAGTTTTATTAAGGAAGTTAAGTTGCAGTGAAGACTCAGGAATTTTCAAGATGCATTACTTTTACCCAAGGTCTATATCTTCAGTTATGTCCAAAGGCAAGCCTTCCTCTGGTCATCCGCCTCTCAAACACACAGCCATTGACCTCTTTCATGGCAATGCTACTGTGGCAGTTAAATTGCATGGCAACTTAGATGGAGGAGAAGCCCAATTTACCAAGTCATTGCCTCGTGATGGTTCTTTGGTTGTGTTGCATCTATATAAGAGACACACTGACACCTCTTGCTTGTTTGTTCCTGCCTTTCCGCCACCTTTTCCTCCTTGCTTAGATTCTGTGTCTGCCTCCATGGGTGACTCCATGTGACCTGTAAGTGTACTGCAATGTTCCCACAACTCCTGGAGCCATGGGATCCTGCACACTCTGCCGTGTGATTCCCTTGCTTCCCATGTCATCTTTCCACAACATAGGCATGCAGCTATATGATTCTGAAGAGGCAGCCAGCAAGCATTGGACTCCGGAACTTGAGTTGGACTGGTACCATGTCTTGATATTTGTTTATTTTTAAAAGTTGTGTTTATTCTTTTAAATAAGAGTATTAACTCTCCATTACTTCCCAATCCTCCCTCCCCCCTCATTTAATTCTAGAACTATTAATCAAGTTACTGTCTCCATGGCTTACTGATTCTGCATTGCATCTCAAGAAAATCAACCCGCAAAGCAACAACCCCCCCAAAAAATACAGAAGAACCTGATGAACCTAAATAAATAGATAGATAGATAGCCTCCATTAAATATGTGATACTCGTAATAACTGCATCATTGAACTAGAAATCGGTTGAATTACTATTGAAAAAGGGGAAAGATACATGAAAAGAAGAATTTTTTTAGACCGAAATCCATACAAGGTACAATGAAAGTTAGGTACAGGACAAGGTTTTTAATAACCTCAGTCATAAAGACAAAACAATGTCTAAGAAATGTCAAAAAGTAGTTTAACAAGGGGTGAATATATTTACATTAGGGTTGCATTCATTTAAAAATTTATATTTCGAGCAAATAATCAGAGACATTGAATTATATGAAGAACAATGCTGCATCAAGATTGGAAGAAGTCTGATTAACAGCCTGCAATATAACTTACAGATGAAACAGTCTTGCTTGCTAAAAATGGAAATGACAAATATCACTTACTGCTGAAGATCACAGACAACAGTCTTCCAAATGGATTACAATTCAATGGGAAAAATCAAATCCACATAACTTGCCCAATAAAAACCATCATTCTAAAAGAAGAACATTGTGAAGTTGGGAAGGATTTCATTTTAGTTGGATTCACAATTAATGCTCATGGAGGCAACACTTGAAGAAGTTAAAAAAAACTAATAATATTAGGCAAATATGTTGCACAAGGTCTATTTAAAGCAACAAACAGAAGAGATGTCACTTTGAGCACTAAGTTGTGCCTTACCCCATAGTATTATTAATAGCCTTCTAATGCATATGAAAGTTGCACAATGAGTAACATAATCCAAAAGAATTGATGTCTTTGAATTATGGTGTTAATGCAAAAACTGCTTAGATATTTTGTAAAGCCTTGATCAGACATTGTTCTTAAAATCAATAAATAGTCAACTAGCTCACAAAAGTAAACTGTTCCCCCAAACATCAAGACCTGTAGTGAAGAAATCAGGACAAACTTAACAACCTTGTCCCATGGCATAGAAAGGCTAACTACAATAGGGCAGGGTACACACACAGGGGAAACTGAAATTGACAACTGGGGTTTACTAAGGATAAAACACCTGTGCGTATCAAAAGACTTTACCAAGAGAGTAACAAGTCAACTCATAAACTGGGAGAGGATTTTTAACAATGACACAACAAAGAACTTATTACAAAAATCTACAATGCCCTTCTTGCTTGCAAAAAGAGGAAAATAGTTAACTCCTTGCAGAAGTGAGTAAAATAACTGAAAAGTTTCACTAGGGAGAAGACCCATATTGCCAATAAACAGATAAGAAAATTCTCGCTATCATTAGCCATCAAAAAAATGCAAGTCAAAATGATCATGAAATACCATCCAACACCTTTGAGACTAGCCCGAATTAGAAAATCAGAAAGCAACAAATGTTGGAGGTGATGTGGTGAGATAGGAACTCTCCTATATCGCTGGTGATCTTATAGATATGGACAACCACTATGGAAAGTGATCTGGTAATATTAAAAAAATGGAAATTGATCTATCAGTACTTCATGTACCAGCTTTCCCTCTACTGTGAATATATCCAGAAAAGGTAAGAAATGAACCACGACCAGTCATATGCACTCCAACGTTTATTGTGGTGCAATTCACAATCACAAAGAGTTGGAAACAATCTACATTTCCCTCAGTAGATGGAAATTACTGTACACATCAGTAAACTCTGGCACATACATACAATGCGATACTATGCAGCACTAGAAAGCACTGGTGAACACATGAAACATGATTTTCATGGGAAGAGTTGGAGGAAATTAAGCCAAGTGAAGTCATCCAATCACAAAAGAAGAAGTACAACATAAGTTCACTGAGGTAAGTGTAATCAGCACAGTGGGTATAGAAGAGAATCCACCTGTATCACAGGATTCAGATTGAGGTAGAAGGAGTCAGTAGGAGGTTAAACCAAACCAATGTTGGTCCAACACAAAAAAAAAAAAAAAAAGAGAGAGAGAGAGAAAGAGCAGAAGGAGGAAAGGATGTGTGTGTTTGTGTGTGTATGAAAGTGAGGTGATGAAGGAGGGAGCAGGACACTAACCCACACAGGGGGAGAGTACTAGTCTTGTCTCCACAGAATTGGGAGTGGGCATGCAGAACGGATCATGGTGCATCAAACCACGAGAACAATGTGGACATGTGGAATAATGCATGAAAAGAGAGAGCTACAGGACTGGCCCCAAGCAGATCCAAGCTGATCCCCTCCCTAGAAATAGCTGTGACAGAGGAGAACATTAAACTTACTTGTTGGGGAGAGGGGCCAGCATGCCACATGGAAGCAGAACAGGAAGGAAGAAGAGAGAGGGCTGGCCGGAACCCCATGCTGGCCCTCCAGGCCCAGAGGATGAAGTCCCTGAGGGTAGCTAATGGGACACAGTGGGTACTGGGCTGCTGACAGCAGCTCTTGCAATGCTGGCCCCTTAGGAGATCAGACTGTAACAGCGGATAATTCTGGGGTTACATGATGGGATGCAGTGTGCACTGAAACCCCCACAGCAAGGTGAACCAAGAAGGGAACATTCCAGACCATCAGCTGGAGCAAACCAAAGCAACAGAACCTCTAAGGAGCCCCCCAACAGGGGCTCCAGGCTGGGAGAGGCAGCTCCTAGACAGTCGTGAAGGCCAGTGGAACTTTATCTACTTCTCTCTCATTTTTTTTTGTTCTTATCTCTCTGTTTTTTCTTCTTGTTTCTTCACTTCTCTTTTCAATCTTTTAAAACAATTTATATATTCATTTGTACCGGTTAGAGCTATGTCATCGTCAGTGTTCCTAATTAGGGAAGCTAGGCATGGGCAGGGTACCTGAGGAGAAAGCAGTGGGACCAACAGTCCTGGGGAGACCAAGGGGCGGAGGGTGCTGGCGGCTCAAGAACATGTCTCAGTGATTGCACACCTAAGTCTGCATGTCTTCACCTGGTACCTGGCACACACTATTGCTCAATAAATATTTTTTGTGAGAGATGATGTAAAGAGCTGCTATTCATATGCATTTGATTTCTTAATGTTTCTAATGGTAATATTCTCTTAAACTTTTATTTTTAAGAACTTACAATCCAAAGAGCACTTCCAAATACAAGGTAAAACGGTTTAGTCCATTCATCTTTCAAACCAAAAGTTGTAATTTTTTTTTCCAAAGGGCATCATCATTTGGTACTTTCCTTATTTATTATTTTCTTTTATCTGGTTGATACATTTCCATTTTTATACTGTCTAATAGATTGCCGATCTCATTTGAAACCTATAAATTATACAGTTATATGTGAATGGATTATAGCACATAACTCTAATAGGCGGGCAATCTTTTCAGAGATTAGCAGCGAGGCTTCATTCCTTTTCTATGGATGATTAATTTTTAGTGGTTATAAGCTCTCAAACTGAAAATTAAGCAATACATATTTGCTTTGTGGATGACCAGTTTTATTAAAGTAGTAGAATTGATGCAATTAATTATCAATACTCTACGAAAATAAGCCAAAGTTAAAATAACATAAAGGAAGTAGGCAGGTATCTATTGTCAGTGGCAAAATTCACTTACTCTTGTAATGAAATAATTCAAGAATTCATAATTCATGCAAAAATATGAATTTTTTTCTATTCCTATACTGTTTTCTTTTTTACATATCTTAAGGACCCTTGGTTTTTATCAATTAAGGTTAACACTGCTGTTGTTAGCTCTCAAGTCAGTTTAATTTCATTGCACCTCTGTGTACAATGTAATGATTATTTATTGGGGACTGGAACTTACTGAGAGTCCAATCAGTTAAGGTAGAGAACCCGAGGTTAACAAATGTTTGCTTCAATCAGCAGAGTAGCATCCCGTCCCCATTGAAGTTAAGAACTTCTTTTCAATTACCAGTGAATATTTTTCACTAGCCGCTATCCTCTGAAATACAAATGCGATGTTATTTTGCTTTCTTGGACATCAATTCTGTATAAAATAATGCAATTATTGAGAAATAGGAAGAGGTATTTGACCTGTATTCCTTTGATCTAAAAATTCCTGCAGTGAAATAGTCTGACTCTGACATGGTCAAGAATGACACTGGAACACAAGCTGGTGACCTCTTGTTGTGCTTCTCAAAAAAACGGAAACATTGACCCAGATGTGTCTTCCAGGGACAGCCCCTCCTCAAAGAGTTTCAACTTGTAATCTGAAACACTTTCCATAAAGTTACTACTAGCAAGATCATTAATTAAAACCATTGATAATATAGATGATGACTTGGGATACAATTGGTTCACTGTTCTATGATAACGTAACTTATTATATCCTATCTTTTGTTACAAGTAGCTGAGAGTATGATTCAGGGAAGGAGAGATCTGGAAAGAGAGAACCCTTAGTATTAGTCAATACTACATGGATGTGTGCAGGACAAAGAATAATTTGAGAAAAAAAAATTCATTTTTGTTTTGGTCAAACAAATATCATGGAAAATTTTAATAATAACTGAAATCCATCTAACTTTCCAAACCAGGCTTTAATTCCCCCCGAAATATTATTCCATGCTCATTAATATATCAGGTAAGTAATTCACCAAAAAGCCAAGGCAAATAAAAACATTTAACCATTTTTCCTCCTTAAGACCTTGCTCTTTCCACTAGACATATAAATACTCTGATAAACCAAGTACACAAAGAGGACACATTCTCTGCTATTCCAACTCAGGCTTGATGTCAGCCTTCATTTTCACATAGACACTACTTAGAGACCCACCAAAGTGGACAGCTAAAAATCGTCATGCTATTTCTTTTCTCTTGTCCATGTTATTTCCAAGAATTTCTACATCTTCTCATCTACTCATGAAACTCCTACTATCTTCCAAAAAGCAGTATAAATTTCAAATGTTCTATGACTATTCTTGCCCCTCTCCAAGTAGTGTTAATATTCATCTAATCAAATGATAATGACCTAATGGAAAATTTCTATGCAGTCAGTCTAGTGCTAACAAAAAGGCTGGAGGCTTGAGTCTGCCCACCGAGAAGGTATGATGATCTACTTCAGTGACTCAGCCATTGAATGCCCTTAGTAGCACCTTTCTACCGCTCTGGCCCACAGAAGGGCACCATCAATCATATTAAACTAGGAAACAATTGATTTTAGTCTAGTCTCCCAAGGCTGACTTGGGCACTTATTATTTAGTGGGAACTGCCTAGGTGGCTAAAAACATAGTATATTATTTAACTTTGTACCTAACCATGTGAGTTAGATACAAGGAAGATGACGAAGACTCTAGAGTTTAAGAAAGATGTCCATGGTCACACCTATTCTGTTTCATCCAGGTAGTATAAATCCCAAGGATGTGTTTGCAATCAACATACATCATTACTTCTCATGCTATAATGAAACATGTATGGAATATGATTTATTAATAGGATACACACTGAGATTCATACAAATAAGTATGTCCTGGACCTCAAAGAACAGGCTTGATGTGGCAATCATCAAACTTCAGAAGAGTAATAAAGACATGGCAATAAGAAAAATAAAATGATACAAAATCTGATTCTTTGTGGTAGATGATCAAATGTTTACTGAAAAAGGACCTGATGTCTTTAGAATCGATGATGTTTTCATAATTCTTTTATAATGTGGTGAATATCACTAACTTGGTGGTTATGTCAACTGTCATCAAATTAGTCCCAGATGGCCTCCCAGCCACGGGCACAGTGGAGTCAGTCTTTGTGATCCATCCATTGACAAATTTGCAGAATTAGATTATAAGTTTTTCTCATTGGGCCGTCTTTCTGTTGGAAGTCACCTCCTGCATATGGAGTAAGAGTTAAGCAGACTGCATACAGAATCAAAATATATAATGGTGATATCTATGTGTGATAGCACATTATTCATTATGTACACATGTGCACACATAACCTGGTACACTCTCTATATATAAAATTAGAAAATATTACCTTAAACCAAGCCAAGTTTTCTTTAGCAAATATATTTTTCATTTCTGAAATGCTTAATGTAAAGAACATCTTGGTGTCCACTAAATTGTGTAAGGACCTGGTGCCCTCACACAGAATTTCTTACTCAAGACGTTGGTTCAAAATTAGGTATGCAATTTTTTTAAAACAGAGTGTAATCTTAGAAAATATCATCTCAGTCTTGATGATCATTTATATTTGTAAACGTTACTAAATCTCTTTTCAACAATGGGCTTTGAGGGTTAGCTTGAATCTGCAGTGATCCCTTGTAGAACGCTCTTCTCCAATTTACATTCAAACACCTGAAGCTAGTCTCAAAAATAGCCCCACCCACTATATTTCTTGTGCTTACAAAGAGTGCAACTATCATAGATGCCCCACAAGATTTCTTTTGTTAGCATAATATCTTTCCTATGAAACCTCTAATGATAAGAGCTGCTGACAATGCAACAAAATGATGTTTGGCTGGTGGTTAGAAAGTAAATCAAGGGAAACATGCATTCACTACCTTTTGGTAGTAGACATTGTTTGTAACACCTTATATAAATTAACTTCACTTTATTTCTCCAAAATGTATTTCCAATAGTTAGTATTATAGTCTCTATTTCACAGATAGATGAGGAAAGGGAACCATGGAGAAACTAAATGAATTGGCCAAGATTGTTCAGTTAATAAATTGTGCTATTAAGACTAGACTTAGACCCATTAATTCCAAAGGTTATATTGTTAAATTGTACTGTAACTCTCAATTTGGACAGCAGGGGTTGGGACTAATACCTGGCCCAGCAATGGGCCATATCTGACAGACCTAATAAATATACATATATATTAAACTCCTCATATTTATATTTCACCTTTCCAGTTCTCCTCCTCTCTTCCCTATACTGCCATGCTTTTCTGGGTGAAGTGGAATAAAAGGGAGTGCTGAAATAATACCTAACACATATGAAGCTGATAAGAAAGAGATAATTCAAAACATAAAGATTTTCCAAGAGAAACCATCCAAAATAAAACACATTGAGGAAAAGATTGGAGTAATACATGGACAAAATATTGATGACCTATGTGGCAATATTAATATAGTTATATGTGTTTCTGATATAAATAAAATCTGAAATATTGAAATAATATTTTAAAATATAGTAAATATACCCACTTAAAATATGAGTATCATATTACATAAAATATCATTCCACCAAAATATATCTCCATTGAGGACATCAGATTGTGACCTTGTTTGGACATCAAGATTTTGCAGATATAAAGAGGTCGACAAAAGATCATTCTGCACTAAAATATATCCTAAACCCAATAATAGTATCTTATAAAATGAAATAGAGCATATAACATGAAGACCCATGCAAACAAAGAGAAGACTATTTGAGGATGGAGTTGTGTACATATTGTAGTTATGCATGTTATAGCAAAAGTAAACCTGGGGCTACAAAAAGCAAATTTGTATTAGTTCCTAAATCATTGGGAGGTGTCTTAATTTCAGACACCTAGCTAACAGGATTGTGAGAATAGCTATTTATTTTGTTAAGTACCAAAAATTTGTGGTAGTTTCTTCTGTCAAGAAAATCAATTCAAGCACATATAGAAAAATAAGATAGTGATAACATACTTGAAGAGTAGATAGTTCTTTGAAGGAAAATCTGGGCAGTAACAGCAGAAGGAGAATAAAGCCATTTGAAAAGAAACTGACAAAGGAGTCAAAATAAAAATTGCTTAAAATTTTTCAAAGCTAATGGCAGATGAAAATAGAGATCAAAAAGCTCAGATTACACAAATATGTGAAAAATACCTAACAACAAAGTTTTCCACACAGGCGAATAATTCAAACTGCAGAAAATCAAATACAAAAAGGAAAGCTTTGCAGAGGCCAGAGTAAAATGGATCTCTTACTTAGACAGGCACAAGATAACAAAGTGCATGAGACAGACAACCTTTCAGAAACTATGCTAGCAAAAAGAGAACCATGTGAAATATCTAGAGTTTTAGAGCTGTGGGGAAGAATAATGCTGTATCTAAAGTAGAAATCCTGAAAAAAAATTAAGGAGATATAAATATTATTTGTCAGGCAAACAAAATTTGAGGAAATCTATAGCCAGCGAACTTACCTTGGAAGAAATATTAAAAGAATCCTTGGGTTGAGGTAGTACTTAAATGGAGGCCCAATGTCCCTTTGCTACCTTGATACCTGACATATAAATATAACTACATACATCTATTTTCCTTATCCTTATATTTGGTCTATTAACCTGGCCTTCTGTGATGCTCACCTTCCTGGCATCGTCGCTGAAGAAAAAATGGGTGCATAGCAAATGTGGTGAAGAGAGCAGATGGTCCCCGGCTATCAAAAGATATAGCATCTGGGGGTCTTAAGGCCTTGAAGATAAACAACCAGCTATCAAACTGAGAAGCAACAAAGCCCACAAGGAAGAAGCACACCTCAAGTATGATCATGAGGTACTGATGGCATCAGGTACCCAGAACAAAAAATCAAAGACCCAGAACAACAACAACAAAAAGCCATATCAATGTGAATGAAGGGGAGTGCATAATAGAGACCCTAAGCCCATGTAGACAATTGGACATCCCTAGCAGAAGGGTCAGAAAGAAGAAATGAGCCAGCAGGCTGCAGTATAACACTGATGAAACATGCCACTTTCCCCTAGTTCCTTATTGCTTCCTCCCCCACACTATGATAGCCCCAATTCCACCTTACAAATCTGGCTACACCAGAGTACTTACATGGGAACAGATAAGAACTGGAAACACATGGAATCTAGCAACCTACAAACTAAGGTGTGCTTGCCCCACGCTATGTATTTTCAATTGCCACATATGCATGTGGAAGTAGGACATTGTTGAATTGACAAGAAGAATTGATATGTTTGCATTGTGGTGCTGGTGAAGAATATAAAACATACCAGGGACTACTAAAGGGGCAAAGAGATCTGTCTTGGAAGTACAGTTACAATGCTCCTTAAAAACAAGGTTTGGGAGACTTCATCTTACGTACTTCAGATATCCCACCAGAAGAGACCAATCCCTGGAGAAGCACATCATGCTTAATAAAGTAGCAGGGCGGGTAAAAAGAGCAAAGTCTTCAATCAGGTTGATAGCAGCTGAAGTGATGGGCTGCAGAAGATCTGATGCAATTGACCCAAGGCATGGTATTTTCAAAATGCAGGAGACTATAGGACATTGACTCAGGAAAACCAAAGAAGAATTGATGAACTTGATTTAGGGTGTGGGGTAGAACTCTTAAAAATATCATGGATTGTCAAAAGAACAAAAAGACCTGTCTTAGGAGTACAGCCAAAATGCTCCTTAGGAACATGGACAGTAAAACTGCCTCACATACTTTGGATAAGTTGACAGAAGTGGCCAGTCCCTGGAGTAGGACATTGTGCCTGGTAAAGTGGAGAGGAAGAGAAAAAAGGGGAAGGCAGTCGATGCAATGGCTTGACAAGATAGCTACAACCTTGGGCTTAAACGTAAGGCCAATTTGTGGGTGGAGCAGGACTTCATCATGTTATACATCATATAGTACATAGGGTTGTAGGAGGCATAACCAATTCAAATATCAAAATATGAGGGGCAATGACCAAGAATTAATGATAGTAATAGAAAGGAAGAAAAACTAAAAGTCACTTTTAGAGTCAGAGAGGTTTCTAAAACGTTCTGGATAATTTATAGATTTAGCAGGTTGAAAATAAGTATTGAAAGTTTAAACATCAGAACCAATCAACTATATACAATTGGCCTGTACCTATTATTTCATTATAAACCAGCATAATAATATATTATTCTCCATCTCACTTAAAACTTTTGCCAAGATATGAAGCACATTATGAACCCTACAGCACACATTGCCAAGTCTATCCATAGAAATAATACAAAATATGATCTGAGATCACAATAGAATGAAAGTACATATTTATGGGAAAAGATTAGCTAGAAAATTCAAAAATATTTAGAGATATTTAGAGATATGAATATTTAGAGATATGAAGATACAACAGATCAAAATTTGTGGAATTCAGTTAAAGTAGTACTTGGGGAAAGATTTATATTATTGAATGCAGATAATAAAGAATAAACATATAGGGGCTGAGCCCCGGTGGCATCATGGATGTGTGCGGGACTGCGGCCCACTGGGATGGAGGTTCAATTCCAGGTCCACAGGAGCAAAGGCTGGGCCTTCTACTCCCACCACCAAAGGGCAGTGATGCCCCCCAAAAAAGAATAAACACATAAAATCAATAATTTGAACTTCCATTTGTTTGTCAACTGTGATTAAGATGATTCTGATTCATAATGACGCTATAATGCAGAGTAGTGCTGCCTTCTGGGTTCTGAGACTTTAAACTTGTGGCAGCAAATAGCCCCAACTTTTTCAGGGTAATGACTTATAAGTTCAAAGTTCTGACCTTGTTGTAGAGAGTCAATTTGTATCCTACTATGAAGTCAGGGCTTCTCAGAAAACTATTATAAGAAAAGCAAATAAATCCCACATAAGCAGTATAAAGGAAAGCATAAAAATCAGAACACAAGCCAATGGAATTTTTAAACATCAGCAATTTTAGGACAATTCTGTGAAAATAACAATAAAATGATTAACCCACAAGGTGCAAATTTCAACTATTGAAAAAGGAAGAGAAACCACCATTGTTGAGCTCATGAATACTGAGAAGATGATAAAGTTTTATTATGAAGGACACCATGCCCACAGATCCAAATGCCTAGCCCTTGGTTCATGGAGAGGTCCAGCATGAGTAAAATTAATAATTCTGGAATTCACATGCATCAAGGTTAGTTATTATTTGTTATGATCCACACAGGCAAATGCTTTGGCAGAGTCAATAAAAAACAAATACACATATTTCTGATATTTTCTGTTTTTAGTCAACAGCCTTCAGATACCAGCAAGGATATCCATTATACCATCTCCTCTTCTGAATCATCTGACCTAATCTTTGGCAGCTCGCTGCCAACGTACTGTTTCAAACATTGTTGGATGATCTTTAGCAAAACTTTACTTACATGTGTTGTAAGTTATATTATTGTATTGTTTGAACATTCTATTGGGTCACCTTTCTTTGGAATCAATTCAAGTTTGGATCGCTTCCAGTCAGTTGGCCAACTAGCTGTCTTCCAGATTTCCTGGCACAGACAAGTGTTGTTTATCAACTTGCTGAAACATTTCATCTGGTAGCCCATCAATCCCCGGAGTCTTGTTTCTGACTCGTGCTTTCAATATAGCTTGAACTTCTTCCTTCATCACCATGGGTTCTTGCTCATAGGCTCCCTCCTGAAATGTGGAGTATCAACTATTTCTTTTTGGTACATGAAGTGGGTATTTTTTCCATCATCTTTGAATGTTTCCTACATCATTCTTTATTTTCAATAGAATCTTGAAACTTGAGACTTGAATTTTTTTCTTGAGTTCTTCAGTTTGAGATAGACGTCATTTTGAGTTTTCCAATTTCAGACCTTTGCACATTTCATCGTGATATTTTACTGTGTGTTCTCAAGTTGTCCTTTAAATTTTTCTCCTCAGTTCTTTGACCTCATCATTTTTTCCATTTGTTCTACCTCCTCTATCATAAACAGCTCATTTCTGTCTTTCTGACATCTGCTTTGATCTTTCTTTTTTTTTTTTCTTCCATTTTTAAGACTGTTTGCCTTCTTCCTGGGTAATGTTCTTGGTCTCCTCCAACAACTCATCAGATCTTCTGTCATTAGTGTTCAGTGCACCAAGTTTGTTCAGAAGAGGTTCTCAAAATTCAGGTGAGTAGGGGCTGAGTCCCAGTGGCGTAGTAGTTGTGCACGGGACTGCGGCCCACTGGGATGGAGGTTCAATTCCAGCAGCGGCTCCACAAGAGCAAAGGCTGGGCCTCCTACTCCCACCACCAGAGGGCAGTGATGCTTAATAGAATAGATAAATAAATAAATAATTCAGGAGAGTAGACTCAGGTCATATTTTGGATCTCATGGATTTCTCTTCATTTTCATCAGGCTTCAGTAATTGAAAATGCACCGTCATCTCCTGATCTGGATTCACTGTGAAGTGTTGGAACCAACTTGGAGGCACATATAACCACAGTTGTCTATTTTTCATGTATTATAAGTTCTAGCCTCTATTTCTTTAGTCAGGATCAAGGTGATAAATATATATTTTTTTTTTCCCAGTTTATTGAAGGGTATAACTCCAGTCACCAAGATTTTCTTCCTTAGTGGTATGGTCTACAAACTAGCCATCATATTTGATAACTGTGTTAAAACAAGGACTAACTTGTATATTTAAGCTTTTTTTCCTTAATAGGCAAATCACCAGCTGACTGCTTAATGGAGAAAAATAGGAAAGTGGAGTAATGGAAACTAAGAGGAGATCTGCCCACCTAAATTGTGGACAAGAGATCATGGTGCCCTCTGCCTAAACTTTTGATGGCAGATAGCACAATCTACGTTTCCATCAAAAGTCCAGAATGTCTCCAAAATGCCATCTCCAGATGCCAAAATTACCACCACTTCCTGACTAGTGATGAGTCCCTAGTGACAGACACCTAACAGACACCAATTACCCCCCACAAAAAAAAGATCAAACAAACAATTGACCCAGAACTCAGGTAGATATCTTGACCTGAGCTGAGAGATCATAGAAGTCCTAACTCTTGCAGTGGATACTGTGAATTGATTGTTGCTGCTATACTTCTGGCCCTCAAGGCAGCGACCTCTCTTTTGACCTTGTTTACCAGCTTCTGCAGTCATGTGTATAAAAATCCCAATTGAGTGTGAATGAGAAGAATCCTTCAGATGGATTTTGGGTTTGGAATTTATCAGTCTTCACAAAAAGGACCCCTGACGGCAGCAATTATGCATTGGGTTGGGATCCACTACTGATGGTCAAAACTACCGGCCAAGCATCAGGAGAAAGACATGGTTTTCTATCCCCATATACAAATCATAGTCTCAGAAACTCATAGGGGAAGTTACACCTTGCCCTATAGGGTCGATATGCTTTGTTTTCTTTTTTTCCATCATAACCTTGTTGACCATTTCCTTGATTGTTCATAGGTTCTGAGAGACATTGCTGAACCATGAGCCCTGGTGGTATAGTGGTTTATTCTTTGGGCCACGAACTGCCAGACTAGCAGTTCAAATTGACAAGTCACTCTGAGTAAGAAAGATGAGGCTATCTGCTCCTCTAAATAGTTACATCCATGGAATCCTAAAGAGGCTGTTCTAACCTGTCCTACAGATTCCCTTTGAGGATGGCACTGACATTTGGGGTACTTGTGATGGGAGAATAATGAGAGGAGGATCAGGTTAATGGAAGGGGTATTAGAGTGATAACAGTTTGTAAAAGTTGTATTTGGGGGGCATCTTTAATTTCCACTTGATTGGTACTAACATTTTAGTAATGCTAATAAAATAAATTATTTTTACAATCTATGTACAACTACACTTAATATCATATCTAATGGTCAGTAGAACCTTCCCCCCAGAGGTCAAGAGTAAGGCAAGAATTGATCACCATGTTAGTCCTAGTCAACATCATATTGAAAGCGCTAGCTACTTCGATCAGATAAGCAAGTTTATTTATGTATTGTAAAAAGTGATGTACGAGTCCTTAAAAATAAATAAGTAAAACATTCAAAAAAAGAGAAAGAATTAAATGTATCTTTGTGTAATGATAAAAGTATCGTCCAGGTAGAAAACACTTAACATTTGAAAAAAGTATTTCTAGCTCTATCTTTATAAGAGATTGTAGGAAGGTTACAGAATACATGTTAAGTAGAGTAAAACCCAAGAATCCGTGCCAAGAGGAGCCCTTACATCAATGGAAACACAAGTATTTTTTATTAAAATGATCGAGTCAAGTCAGAATACAGTGTGCTCTGTAGAAATGAGCCAGACTTGTCAAATGCTACCATTTATAGGTTTTACTGCACATAAAAATCAATTCCTTTTCTATATGCCATCAACAATCAATCAGAAATTTCAATTAAATCTTGGCAGCTTTAATATCAGGATCATTAAGAACAAAAGAAGATTTAGGTTACAATTTTACTAAAAATGTCAGATTTTTAGTAAGACAAGATTTAGGAAGACAAGACAAGATTCACTTGAGAAACTCTACAAATCTCTAATGAAGACAATTAATGAATATCTAAATAATTGGAGAGACAGCCCTTTCACGTGGATAAAACCCAATTCACTGTCAAGGGGTGGTCATGATTCAGGGCAACCTTATACAGGTGTCTAAGGTGATAAATCACCATGGAACTAGATAGCCTCTCTTTCATTAGGTACAGCTCATGGGTTTGGGTTTTTTTTGGGGGGCGGGGGCACCACTGCTCTCCGGTGGTGGGAGTAGGAGGCCCAGCCCCACTTCTGGAATTGAACCTCCATCCCAGTGGGCCGCAGTCCTGCGCACAACCACTACGCCACTGGGGCTCAGCCCCGAGCTCATGGGTTTTAGCTATCAATCTTACACTTATCAGTCCAATAATTACCTGAGATGACCACCACGACTCCTTTTCATGAATCAAAAATCAACTAAACTCTGCCATCAAATAAATATTGATGCATAGTGACTGCAGGACATCGTAGAGCAGTCACTGAGAGTTTCAGAGACTGTAACACAGGGATGTTCAATATGTTGATCACGATCTACTAGTTGGTCGCAAACGTAGTATGTGTAAGTGGCATGATATTGAAAAAATAGATGAAAGTTTACTATCAATCCCATCACTTAATTGATATGCAGCAGAGTCAATAAGATGCAATCTTAGGTGTCAAATTGCACAAACAACTGAGCTAAGTGCAGCAAAACTGGCAAGCTAAGTCAACTGCTTTCCAGACTTTTTGCTCGAGACAGTCATTATATTCCTGTGCTCTATTCCTTCCTTAGCTCAGGAAGATGCTGAGGCTGATTCACTTGCATCCAAAATTGCAACACTGTTTCAGCTGAACTCTTCTATACTGGATGATGAGATTTTGACACTACAACTCCACATTCAGCTGCAATCCAGAAAGCATGAACAGCTCTGGAACTCACTAGCAAGAGGGAAAGTCCATGAACATGAAAAAAAAATGCTACCTCCTTGATTGCATTGCTCAACTCTACTTATTTATGTGAGTCAGCCTTTACCCACACAAAGATCATTGAGTTCAAGTACCATTCCACCATGACTGATGGTCATTTGGAAGTTTGCTTGAGACTGGCAGTCAGCAGCTACTGTTCAAATGATGAATCTCTGACTCATTCCATTCAGTGCAAGTTATCAGAGCCAACTCAGGTAATGACAAAAAATGTACGTAATTAACTGTGCAGTGTTGTGCAAAGTAGTTCCATGCAGTTATGCAAGATACATAAGCACAGATTGTACATATAAAGAATTCTTAATGCATTTATGAATAAATGTAATAAGTAAAGAAATATATTTTTGCATTTTCATAGTTGGTAGATCATTTTGACTTGATCATTTTATAAATAGCTCTCATTCTGAAAAAAGGTGAGCAGCCCTGCTATAATTTTTTTTTTGCAGGAACAGAAACCCTGTCTCCTGTGGAACAGCTGGTGGTTCCAAACCTATGACCTTGCAGCTTGCAGTCCAACTCATGACCATCACATTCCCAGAGCTCCTTAGGAAGACCCAATATTGTTAAAAATTCAGTTTCCTCAACTTAATTTTGAGATTGCTATAAAAATAACCTTAATTTAAACCTCAGCAACACAATATGCTTTCATTCCTAATACTTACTCTCTACATATGTGTTGTTGAGTTCTCTAATTCATTGTTATGGCCGTACAGAGCTCTCAAACAATGCTCGTGAATATAGGGTTAATGTGGAAGTTAACAGGTTATAGTTTAAATGGAAATGCTCAGGATAGAGCTGTTCCACCAGGATATGTGACAAAATTATTTCAAGTCTACTAATAAATGCACAAAGGACATGCTACTCTGCTGCAAACTTCAAATCAAAGATCCTCAACTCCAGTTCTGTGGATGACTAAACCCAGTTCCCTGAATTTAATGCCCAGAGGCACCCCACTCTATAAGTCAACCTTCTCTCCCCCAAATTCATTTTTACCTACTCTCTGGGATGGGAAATTCACAGCTCTGTCTCATGCTCTACCTTCTATTCTGATGATTTTATTCCTCTGTCATTCCTCTGATGTCAAGGCTGCCTTCTTGAGTCAAAGAATGTCCCTGCCTGGGGATCTTGTGATTCATTCTATCTCTTGCTGCTAGTGAGGTCCTCACTTCTACTTCTAAGATGACTCAGTTTATATTCAGGAAGCTGATTATCATAACGAAGCTTGTTAATAAACATTTATAATAGAATCCTATATGTATCTTGCCCCATCATCTTTTATATACATCCATTAAGGAAAACTGTCTTTTAGTGGAAGTTACAGAGACTGTGGCTTGAAGATCTGCATTAAATAATTTTCTGCCTTGAAAATATACTCTGTTGATATCATCAAGCTGATTCTAGAATTTATAAGGTAATAGATTCAGATTAGACAAAGAAGTGCTTAAAGAATAAAATCTGAGGACTTATTTTACCACACTTCAATACTATGCTTCAAGACTTACTATAAAACTACAAATATAAGACCACAAAGTATAGATTAAATAATAGGCAAATAGATCAATAAAACAGAATAGTGTGCAAAGCAAAATCCTTTCAAAATTATAGTTGACTGATATTTGACAAAGGAACAATGTCAACCCAATCGAAAACTATTGACATTTCTAAAAATGGTACTGGAACATCTATATTTGAACAAGAAAAAACATAAACTTAGACACTGAACTTGTATATTACACAATATAAAATTAATTAATTCAAAATTGTTCATAGGTTTAAATGTAAAATGAATACCTTTAAAAGTTCTGGGTTACAACACAGAAGATGTGCTTGTGCTTGGCAATGACTCTGAAGCTACATTAGCAAAAATGCAATCCAGGATAGAGAAAATTGATCTTCTGGACCCCATTATATTCAAATTTTTCACTATGGGAAAGACATTGTTAAGAAAATGGAAAGAGGACAGAGAAGCTCCTCTCCAGACAACAGGCATCAGAAATCCTCAGAAACTGGAGAGGTCCACGAGGATAGAAAGCCTGCTTTCCCTAGAAGCCAGAAGTGCACTCAAGTTTCTGAAAACTGGAGATTAGAAAAACCTGACACATAACCATTTACCACTGAGTAATAGCAAAATTCACTTCTGTGCACTCCTCTGCCCTGACACAAACCAATCCTTTCTGACTTCTGAGCCAACTTACTCAGCCCATACTCTTACTTCACTATTACCTGGATATTTTTCTCCTTTCCTTCATTCTTCTCCTGCATCACTACCCAACATGTGCTCCACTTTCCTTTATTAATGGTGTTACTCTGGGTTGTCTAGAGAAACAAAACCAATGGCATACATACATGTCCTTTTCAAGTCCATAGGTCTACTACTAGCCAGAGTTCTTTTCAGACTCACATACCCAAAGGTCAATGATGTATACAGGTGAAGTGGAATAAATGGAGATCACAGGCTGATGTGTGCAGAGTTTCATGAATCCAAGTTCATGGTAGGAGGACAGTGGCTCCCTGGGTCAGCTGCTCATAAGAAAACATCCCTGGAGGTATACACAGAACCCCAATGAGAAAGAAGGCAAAGGGGCAAAGAAGGGAGATAAGTTCTCATTGTCTCTTCTATAGAAGCAGCTACACCACTAAGTAGGCATCCCCAGGTGTCGACCTGATTGATAGATTAAACTCTATACCTACATTTTCACACAAGTTAAAGTTGACATATACTCTAACAGCCACATCCTTCCTAATAAACATTATACTGGAAGTCTTAGCCAAAACTATTTGCAACAAAAGAATTCAAGGGAATATACATGTGCAAAGAGCATGTAAAACTCTTGCTATTTTCAGATGATATGACTTCATACATAGAAAATCCAAAAGACTCCACCAAAGAGTTTGTAATAAATGATTGAGTGATTTGGTAAAGTAGCAGAATACAAGATTAAGCATCGGAAATCAATTACATTCTTGGATAACAGTGAAAAGAGCTCTGTAAAGGATATCAATAAAATCACACAATTTACAGAAGTCACCCAGAAGTTTAAATACTTCAGAATAAACCTAATCAAAGCAACAAATGACCCATACAAAAAAATCGACACAAAAGAGACCTACACCAATAGATGAACATACCTTGTTAATGAATAGAAGGACCTGATTATGTGAAAATTCCATACTAACTAAACCAATTTATAAAGACAACACAATTTCCATCCAAATCCCAACTTCATTCTTTAAAAAAAAATGGAAAGAGTAATTACCAAATTCATGTGGAGAGGAAAAGACACAAATGAGCAAAATTCACCGACATCGGTCAATGCTGACTCATTATCAACCTATGAGGGCAGGATAGAACTGTCCTTGTGAGTTTCTGAGATTTTCCCTGCTGATTAGCGTAGAAAGTCATGTCATACTACCTTTGAGTGGCTGATTGTTTTGAACTGTTGACTTTAAGTTAGCAGTCCAACATGAAAACACTATACCATATACCACCAGGCTTCCTAAAATGAGCAAAGAACTACTTTAAAAGAAAAAAAAAAGATAGGAGGTTTCACACTCTCAAGTCTATTAGATAGCCAAAGTTGTCAAAACAGGCTGGTAATGATCTAATGACAGATAAATGGACCAAGGGAACAGATTAGAAAATTCCAAAATAAAGGCATACAGCTACATACAACTGATTTTTGACAAAGGGCCAAAAGATATGAAAGTGGGAAAGAGACAGCCTCTTCTACAGATGCTGCTTGGGATTGGATCACCATCTGCAGAAGAAAGAAACAGGACCCATATTTTACGCCATGAACCAAAATAGACTCAAAATAAATCAGAGACCTAAGTATAAATTTGAGCACTAGAATGATCATCCGTGTGGAAATTGGGACAAATTTAAAGGCCCTACTGGATATGTGCAGGGCATATGCATATAGCCAAATATAATAATGGAAGCACACACAGTAAAAAATATATAGATGACTGAGATTTACTACAATAGGACACTTGTGCACATGAAATGACTTACCAAAACAGTAAAAAGCAATTTGAGGAAAATGCTTTTGCAATGACACAACAGGCAACATACTAATTACTGAAATCTAGAATTATGCAACACCTCAATAAAAAAAGAACAAATAATCAAAATAAAATGTGAGCAAAAAGCATGAGCAGTCAGTTCACAAAAACATCCCTCAAATAGCGAACAAACACATAAAAATGTATCGAGTTCACTAGCCATCTGGGAGATGCAAATCAAAACAATGATGAGATATCACTTTACATTAACAGTGATAGCTCATTTAAAAAATAAAGAAAATAGATGCTAGGGAGGATGCTGAGAGAATGGAATTCACACACCACTGGTGGGTTTGTAAACAGGTACAATCACTGTGGAAAATGATATCATATACATAAAATAAATAAAAATATCTTAATACTCAATAATACCTCTGTTGGGTATATACCCCCAAAGAAGTAAATATATATAATATGAACAGATATCATATGTATTAGTCTGAGTGAACTAGAGAAACAAATTCATATCCAGGCATAGGTGTATAAGAAAGAGCTTTATTTACAAGAGCAATTGAATATTGAGTAAACATCCCAGACCAGTCCAGATCAAATCCATGAGTCCTATATTAGCCTACATGTCCAATACCAGTCTATAAATTCTGTTTCCACCTCACAAAATACACTTAACAATGCTGAATGCAGGAAGATGACAGGCCAGTGGGTGGAAATTTTTGTGGTGCTGGAAGCATCTCAGTACTGGCATGTGTCTCCACATGACTCCTCCAGCAGCAGGGCTCTGGCTGCATTAGGTAACTCCATCAGGCTCATCATCAGTAATGTCTCACAGGTAGGGAATGTGTGTCCTACCTCCAGTGAACTCTTGATCACATTAGCACCTCCAAATGAGATCATCAACTGTGACCTAATTGACAGGCTAAACTCCACCCCTTCACTTTTAAGCCCAAATTAACAACAGATTATGGAACTACCATATCAAATGTATGTTTTACCATGTTCTTTGCAGCACAGTTCACAACAGCAAAAATCTGGAAACAGCCTAAATTCCCAGCAATACAAGAACGAACAAGGAAACTGGTACATACACACAATGTAATTCTGTGTATCCCTACAAAGCAATGATGAAACCACCATTAATCATGGTAGGAAAAATAGTATATGAGACCCTTGCTATAAACATAAACACCAAGCCTAAAGCGGATCCCTTTTCTCAGTCATGTAAGTGTTCTAATCCTTTTCCCCAAGTAGTTAGGAGGCATGCCGTCCTATTTCTTATGATACACATATTGTCTCCCTATTTGCACATCTTATTTGTACATTTATTAACTCGGATTAATACATCTTCATAACCCAGTGAGGGAGTTTGGAGGGGACAAAAAGACCAATCAGTTACGACCATATAACATTGTTCTATGCTCACCCCAAATCAACAGACACCCCTATGAAGGGGCAACGTGAAACCATGGAAATTCAAATCCAGAGGTGGAGTAGGGCCCAGCGGTCAATGAGAAAATAATTTTCTTCTCCTGGTGGCTAAGTCAAGTGGAATTAACTGCTTTGGGGAAAAATACCTAACACATTATTTATAAAAACCCTACAAAGAGAAGATAACCAGTATTATGTCTCCCACTTTGGCATCTTTGACCTAGCTTCTACATAGGCTGCCTCTGGTTGAGTGCTATAGAAAACCAAGATTTTAGACTCTGTCCTTTTGAAGTGCACATCTTCCAACCAATTTGCAGACTCCACTAAGCAAACTGAACTTTGCCAAAACTCACCCACCACATATTTAAGGGACTGAAACACAATTTGATATTTAAGGTTGATATATTCTAGTGTGGAAAGTAAGTGCACGATGCCTATTCCAAGTTAATGGAGTAAGAGATTTGAGATCTCTTACTCTCAAGTTGTCCAATGAACAGGAGCTCAGGACTACAATATATATTTGCTATTTGCATGCTCTCTTTGCTTATAGATGACATGTCTTAGTCTAAGAGGTATGGGTCTGCCTTTGTGAATGTATGTTATTGACAGCTTGGACCTATCTCCAACCTTCATTGTTTGACTAGTGTCTAATGACTTGATTTTTAAAAGTTATCTGTACAGGTCAATATCCATGCATTTCAGTCTAAAAAGCTATCCTAGACATATATACTTTCCTTTTACAGACAATGCTTGAAATTCTATAACACTAAATTAAGGATAGCATCAATAGAATTGCCATATGTTGCATATGAATGATTTATAGTGTTGCCTAATTAAAGAATAATGATATCTTTAAAGTGGATCATAGACATATATAAATCATAGATAAAGAAATGGATTTTGAGCTGGTACTTAACCATAGATTTAGAGTAATAAAAATTATATCTTATGACATGGCCCTACTCCCTGCGTTCTCTCAGGAAGAGATCACTGAAGATAGGAATGGTATATAGCAAAGTTCAATGAAGCAATCAGATGGTGTCCAGCTAGCTAAAACATAGTCTCTGTGATCTGAAAAGTTCATCTTCAAACAAGCAGCCATCTAAGGGAGGTGACAGCCAAGTCCAGACTTCCCATACCAGCCCATATAATACCAGGATTATAGACAATAAACTCTAAAAGGGGAGAAGTATTAGGTCATAAAATCTGAATACTCAGTTTTCAAAAGGTTATTGATCACAGTGAAAGTCCCAATCCATTTGCAGTTTCCCTATTTGGAATAAGTCTGTGTATGACCACTGAACTTGAATAACCTTGCTATCATATAGAGTACATTAGAAATAGAATAAATTTAAATCAAGTTTGGTTAAAATTTTAGAACATATGATTTGTTTTTCCTTTTGACCCATTTAAATTTTTTCTGTTTTTAAAATTACTTTTATCTTTTCGAATAAAGTTCTTGTAAATTCAAGTAAATGCTTGTAAGTTCAAGTAAATGCTCTCTACTTCATTATTGTTGTCATTTTAAAATTGCATTTCTTCTGTGTTCATTGTTATTTTTGGTTTTCATATTTTGGTATACTTTACTTCATATGAAATCCTGGATAACTAAATGTACAGAAGAATAGCTGGAATAATATTTTGAGTTTATTAAAGAAGAGGTGATGGCCAATGAGTTCAAGAACTTGCACCCTCAATAAATAGGAGAAAAAGTGTTCTAAAATTGATTGTAAAGATTGCACAACTCCATTTAATATGTTTACACTGCTGAAGTGTGATACAGTAATTATATATCAATAATACTATTAACATCAAAATAATTTGCAAAGACAAGTTAAATTCATATACTTTCAGGAAATCATGCCGAATATATTTGATTAAGAACTTGTAGCCAAGAACTCTTAAAAACCTAGTAAAACCCTGAAATGACACTTCACCAAAGATATTCAAGTGACAAGCATATTACAAGATGTTAAACATGGCATGTCATTAGGCAATTGCAATTTTAGGCAATAATGTGATACCACTACGTATATTTTGTTGTTTGTTTTCATTGCAGTTATATCCACTTTGATTTCTGGAGACCTTATGTACACACAGTAGAATAGCTAAGTAGGATTTTTAAGGTTCTTATTTTCAGACTTACCTTCTGTAGTTTCTTTGGTTTTGTTCAGCTAGTATGACAACCCTTATTCATTTTTACTGCACCAATATTAGAATGGTTGAAATATATTATGCTGACAATGTCCGGTGTTGGAACATCAGAATTCAAGAGCTTGCATCCTCAATTATTACAGATGAAATAAGTAGTGATTCAGTTCCATATAAAGACAATTTTCCATCTTTTTACAAAGTTGCACATAGTCTTTCCATAAAATCCATCAAGCTTTCTTCTAAGTGCCATGATTTACCCAAGGGACATAAAACTCTTGAACACAAAGAATCAGAATCGTGAGTGCTTATACAACCCTGAGCATATTTTCAAAAGTTTGGAAGAACCAACACATCTTTCAATGGTAAATATATAAGAAAATTTCTATGCTATGGAATATTCAAATGAAGTATTTTAACAGATATTCAGGGAATAAGGCATCAAGTCACTAGGAAATACCAAGGAATCTTAAGTGCATATTGTTAAGTGGAAGATGACAGACTGAAAAGACTAAGTACTCTAATATTCTTATAATATTATTATAGCTATATACTGTATTCTTCCCAATATAATATGTAACATTATGGAAAATAAAAAAGCAGAACATCAGTGTTTCTTGGTCTGAGGTTGCTGAACAGGGGATGGGGTTGGGAAATAGAGGAAGACGACCAGTTGCTGGACAAGAAGTGAATTTATTTTAGGGTCATGAAAATATTCTTTTTGGTAGCTATTCTGTATGAAGCCTATACATGCATTTGCTGAATTTCATAAAGTCTCCAGTTAATAGTCGTGTTGGTTAATCAACAAATGTGTCATAACAATAAAAGTTGCTAGTATGAGGGAAAATCTGGGCATAGACAACACTGTATGGAAGCTCCAAGTACATTTTGTTTTGCTTTTTCAGTAAAATAGAAGCTACTTTGAAAAATAAAGCCAAACAATTAAAAATAAAAGTGAAATAAAGACATTTTCAGAGAAATAAACCGGGGGAAATGTGCTGCTAGCAGATTCAGTTTAAAGTAAATTCTAAAAAAAATTAGTTCGGAAACCTTAAGGTAAATGGTAGCACATCCAATGTTGGATCAATTGGGACAAGGGAAAGACTATGAAAATTGTAATGGCAATTGTAAATGACAATTTGTCTTTTATTTCATAAATTCTTTAAACAGCGACAGATATTAAAGAAAAATAATAGCAAAGTGCTGTGGGATCTGAAATAAAAGTAAAAGTAATAGTATGACAACAATAACACATAGAATGAAGAGTGCTATAAATAGAACCCTTCCCTTGAATGGATCTTGCAATATATAGGCCTATTCATTTAATTGTGATTCCCTTTATAACCCTTGGCAGAGCCCAGTATTTGTGTGTTTGGGTTTTTAGCAAATTGAAAGTTTGTGACATCCCCTTTGTTGATTTAGCATATTGACCTCATTTTCCTAATAATAAGTGTTCACTTCCCGCCTGTCAAATTTCAGAAATTTTCAAAATATTACAAAATATTTCACAATGACATTGCACATGTAATGAAGTGATAGTTTAAACATAAATTTCATATTCTCTGGGAAACCAAAGAATGTGTGAGACTCACTATTGGGGTAGTCAGGAATCAAACCCATCATAATTCTGAGATAGACCTCAAATTTTACTCCTAGTTCCATGAATATTAGAAATAATTAACAGAATACCAATGTCCAAAGCACAAGCAACTTACACACACACACACACACAATGAATACATAGTAGTACTATGTTGTAACCCTCATAAGTTCAAGATTCCATTCTGTTATAAACAAATACTTGTAGTAATACACTAAAAGGGAAGAAAGGACACATCTTTTTTAGGGAACAATTCCAAATAATATATTAGATTCTTCTACCTCTTGGTAAGGGAATCTAACTTGGCTTCTCTTTTACATGAACTGGGTTATAAATATGGATTTAGTGATAAAAAAGATTCATGATAGAATTTTGCCAAACCAAAGACTTTTTCATAGCTAATATCTTGTTTCAACAACACAAAAGGAGTCCTTGCAGATTAACTTCTCCAAACAAAATACACAGCAATCAAACTGACTACATTTGTGGGAAGAGGCATGATGGAGAAGCTCAGTGTCAGCATCTAACACCAGGCCAACACCAGAGAGTCAGACTATCAATTGCTCATATGGAAGTTCATGTTGAACCTCATGAAAATGAAAAGAAGCCGCAAGAGCCAATGTAGAAACTAGAGTCAACACCAAATGAATTTTGATGAAATCTCAAAAATAGATTTGATGCAAGGAACACTAATGACAGAAGACTTGATGACCTGTGGGAGGCCATGAATAACATTCATGAAGAAAGCAAGAGGTAATTAAAAAGACAAGAAAGAAAGAAAAGATTAAAATAGTTGTCAAAAGAAACTCTGATATTTACTTTTTTGTTTGTTTATTTTTTGTGGCATCACTGTCCTGGTGGGAGTAGGAAGCCCTGTCTTGCTCCTAGAGAGCTGCTGCTGGATTTGAACTGTCAACCCTGTGGGCCACAGTCCTGCAAACACCCACTATGCCACCAGTGATCAGCCTAATATTTACTTTTAATGACATAATAACTAAGCCAAATAGAGAAAAATAATGAAGACAACTGAGCAGAAACTTTGAAAGGAGAGCTTAAAAAGAAAAGGCAAATATTAGAATGAACTGTGTAAAGATAGACAGTTGTAAAATGAAACGGAAGAGTATGCTTAGCATATCTTAGCTGAAAGAGGTCAAGACAAAATTTAATCTCAGATTGCAATCTTTAAAAATTCAATGTCCAAAATATTGAATGATACAAGAATTATTAATGGAAGATATAAAGACTACACAGTCACTGTACCCCCAAAACTACTAGACATTGCACTATTTCAGTAAGTTGCATATGATCAAAAATTGCCTAGTTAACATCAGGAAATGTGTACATCAAATTTGTATCCTTTCACTATAGTTATCAATCTGTGCTGAGCAAGTGTCAGATAAAGTCTTGTCATCCTTGTCTCTAACGAGAATTCTGACCATACCATGTACAATACAGATCGGTGTGGACTTTTAGCGGTCCTTGGAACTTTCAATGTTCTTCTTCAGCATCACAATTCAAATGCATAGAATATTCTATAATTTTCCTTATTCCATGTTCACTTTCACATATATATGATATCATGGAGAACATCGCAGTCAAGCAAAGTTTAATCCTCAAAATAACATCCTGGCTCTGTAATACTCTAAAGAGTTCTTGTACAGCAGGTTCCCCTAATGCAATATGTATTTTGATATCGTGACAGCTGCTTCCATTAGAATTGTTTCTATATCCAAGCATGATAAAAAAAAACAACCCTGTTGGCTTCAACCTTTGCTCCTTTGATCATGATGTTACCTATTGATCCAGTTGTGAGGATTTGAGTCTTCCTAACATTGAGTTGCAATCCGAACTGAAAGCTACAATCATTAATATTCATTAGCAAGTGCTTCAGGTATCAATCACTTTCAGCAAACAAGTGTTGTCATCTGCATATGGCAGGTTGTTAATAGCCTTCCTCCAATCCTGAAGTCACATTCTTCTTAACCCAGATCCCTCGATGATTTGCTCACATGCAAATTGAACAAGCATGGTGAGAGAATTCAACCTAATGCACACCTTTCCTGACTTTGAACCAGGCAATATTCCTATGCTCTGTTCACAGAGCTGCCCCACTAGGTCAATGTACAAGTTCCTCATGAGGATAATAAAGTGTTCTAGAATTTCCATTTTTCTCAAGGTTCCCCAGTTTATTATAGTCCAAATAATCAAATGCCATTGAATAGTCTTCATTGACTATAAAATGTCAATCACATAGTCTCTGCTTTCCAGTCAGAACCAAATGGGATTGGCAATTATATCATTTGTTCATGTTCTCGTCTGAATCCAGCCTGAACTCTCAACAGGTCCCTGTCAATGTACTGTTGTAACCACTGTTGGATGATCTTAAGCAAAATTTGACGTGCATGTGATAACAATTATATTGTCCTATAATTTAAACCTTTTGCTGGATCTTATTTCTTTGGAATGGGAACAAATACCTATCTATTCCAGTTGGCCAAATAAAGGTAGAATATAGTAAAAAGAGGTGAAGGGGTGGATTAAAAACATATTACAATTGGATATATTTCAGCACAGTCTATTATAGATACTTATATTGCCTTCTATTAATTGTGAATGAACTAAGTACTCCAGGTGAAAGACAAAATGTTCAGAATGGATTTCAAATATAAAACTCAATCATAGAATGTTTACATACAATATACAGGGAAAACATATGCTAAAATTAAAAGGATGAAGTGGGTACAAGTTAATGATGGCCATATAAAATGAGTTTGTCTATATTAATATGATACAAAGTATACTTTATGGATTGAAAAATTACAAAAGACAAATATATAACTATATACCTATCAAATTATAAAGAATAAAGGATAATTTTAAATGCCTTTATACCTAACAAAGCCTGCAGAATACATTACAGGAATTCAAGGAGTTTTTAATATTTAAAATTTACTAAAACCCATCCCATTGTTAAAAATAAAGCAATTTAAGTGTTTATATTAAATAATTTGTAAAAAATCAATATTTGTTTATAATTTTAAAAGAACAGTCAAACCCATGGCCAGGAAGTCATTTCTATGTGACAGAGCAGGACTACATCATCTGAGTTTGGAAGTTGCAAATCTTTCAGGGAGCAGAAAGTCTCATCTTTTTTCCTATAGAGTAATTAGGAGAGTCTATCAGGAAATTTTGTGGTTAGTAATACTATTTGTAATTCATTACCCCACCAGGGTTCCTAGAAACAGAATGATTTTTTTTTCTTTTGGTGTGATATCATTGTGTGTACAAAACCATAAAGCAAAACATTAACTCTTTTCCACAGAGAGTCAGAATAAGAAGGGGAAGAGATAAATCTTTAATTTTACAAGGATGGTGCTGCAGATTTTATTCAGAAGCCCTGGTATAGTGATTAAAATGCTTGGACACCAAAGTGTGTTGACTCAAATTCATGGGCGGCACCATGGAAGAAAGCTGTGGCAGTCTCTTTTATAAAAATTTCCTGCCTTCACAATTCTATGGGGCAATTTTATTCTGTCCTATTGGGATTATATTTTTCAGTATTGACTCAGTGACAGAGGATTTGCTGTTGTTATTTTGTGGTGGCGGCGGTGGTGGTGGTTTAGTGATTTGAATTTCTGTTTTAGGTCTTATTCAAAACATTGATGCCAAAAACCAATACAATGTCCAAGACTTGGTCATAAAAGCAATAAGAACAACCATTATTTTATATATAATTGTCGTAAAGAGTACGGTGTCAGTGTGAGTTGAATAGAAAAACAAATTCCTAGGCACTCACACGTGTGTAAGAAAGAGCTTTGTACAGAAGAGTCATTGTACATTAAGAAAACATCCCAGCCCATTCTAGATCAAGTTCATAAGTCTAATATTAGACTATATATTGAGTACTAGTCCAAAATTTCCTCTTTAGACTTATGCAGCCATACAGTAATTCCAAATGCAGGCAGATCACAAGCTAGTGGGTGGAAAGTCCTGTGTATCCAGTGGCAGTAGCAGCATCTCAGCACTAGCAGAGAACCAAACCATACATTGAGGAAATTCACATGACTGCACATGAAGGCATTCCAAAATATATGAAGTGAGTATACATGTCAAGGATCTACAGATGTACAGCAAAATAGAAATGGGGACCTAAGCCTTGTGATAACATTTCACAAAAGGACAAGCCCAAATGATTCAATAAACATGTAATAAGTCACTCGGCAGCATTAATCATCAGATAAATGCAAAGCTAGACATCACGTAGGTGCCACTAAGCACCAAAGAAGGGAGCTTTGGTAGCATAGTAGGGCTGCTAGCTGCAACAGCAGTTTGAAACCTCTAGCAGTTCAGCAGGAGGAAGGTGAAGTGCTCTACTCTCATGAAGACTTACCATCTTGGAAACCCAGAGTCGCAGTTCTACTTCTCCACCGGGGCTTCTATGAGTCAAAATCCACTTGACTCCATGGCAGTGATAAGCACTGATGAAAGGAGCTCTGGTGACTCAGGGGTTAAACACTCAGCTACCAAATTAAAGGTTGTTGGTTTGAACTCACCAGCTGCTTCATGGAAGAAGCCTGTGGCAGCAGGTTTCCATAAGACTTTTTAATCTTGCGAATTTATAGGGCAGTGATTTTCTGTGCTATAGGATTGGTATCCATAGGAATTGACCCAATGGCAACATATTTCTTTTAGCTACTTTGCCACACTTATAGCAGCTAAAAGTTTAAAAGTCTGAATATACAAAGTGTTTCAGAACAACTAAAAATCAGATTCGATGCTGGAAGACATAAAAATTTTAAACCTCTTTGGGAGATGTTTTGATAGTTTTGTTAAACCTCAGCATAAGTTTACTTTCTGACACCGTGACTTCTGTGATATGTAGTCAACAGAAATGTGTACCTTTGGACATTAAAAGACAAGTGCCAAAACAGACAGAATATTTAACTCCTTATAGTCAGATACCAAAAATTGCCTCTGCTTCTATCAATGGTAGAATAAAAAAATAAACTGTGGTATAGTCATAAAATTTAAAAGTATATAGCAATGGAAGCAAACTGCTATAAGCAGCAACATGAGGAAAAAATGTCAAAAGAGCATATTGAGAGAAGACTTATGAAAGAGGCTGTACTGTATGGGTTCATTTCTATAAATCTCAAAAACTGCCCAGGACTAAATGATGATGATACATTAAAATAATGCTAAACTTCAGAGGTGGCATTGACTCAAATAGAAGACTTCTAATTCATTGATCACACTCTATTTCTTGATGTCAGTGAAGTTAGATAGGTATGTTCTTTCCTCTGTACACTTATGATTGGTCTATCATCCTGCAAGTTATAATTCTTTTTAATAAAATTTTACATACATATACATTACAATAAAAATTCTTTTTAATAGAAATTTCTTTTTAATAAAAATTTACATACATATACTATGTAGAGACAGGCATATAGGTAGGTAGATATATACATTCGTATATTAAAGGTAGATCAATGAATAGATAAATCCATCTGAAGATGGAGAATAAGAAGTAGGAATATGTATCAACTGTATTTAAATAGGGAGTATAGATGATAACAAAGGACAACTTCTCAATAATATATTCTATTCCTGCAGGATATGCAATCCATCATGTTTGAAAGAGCTCATAATTAAAGTAATCCAAGTATTACATAGATATAAGTTATGAAATGTAGATCCACAGTACAATAAAACTTTTTTATTAAACAGCTATGGAAATTTGGGGGGATTAGTTGTCAAATAACTTTATAGATATAAACATACTGAAGAGCAGTGTACTGGCAAAGAAAAAGATAGTTTCAATAATAAAATCTATCCTATTTAAAATATGTCGAAAAACTTAATCTAAAATAATTCCCTTCCATCCTCAGAAGTCTCCCATCCATAAAGTGTGCATGTCATTTTTGAGTATTCAGTCAGATTCTGGAGCAAAGTTGCCTGAGAGAAAGTGGGACATTGTCATACTATGTTCAAGCACCTAGTCTAGACATTACTTACACAGACACCAAGTCCAATAAAGGAACCATCGGAAGGCTGAATGGAAGGCTATAACTTGACTATCTAAATTTATAATAGACTCTTGTAAAACAAGGGTGCTTCATTGTTCAGAACAATGCTAACACAATAAAATACCCTCAATGTCCTGGCAGTACGAAAAATCAGGATATTTTCAGACTTTAGTTTAATGTTGGTGATAATGGAATTGACCTATGAGCTCCTATTGCAACCTCCTTCTATACTAAGTTATATCAAGTGACCATGAGACAGACACTTTTTCAAAGTACTTTCTTCTTAGAATGACCAGAGGCAAAGCAATAACCTTAGGATTTCCCATCAATTTAAAAAATGTTGGTGCTCATTTGTCCTTGGTTTATTTTTCTCTGGACACATTTGATATTGTTAATCTGGTCTATATAAAAGCATGAGTTTTATAGCTAGAAAACTCAAACACATACCTTCAAGTTGCAGAGATGTTAATCCCAGTTCACTATGAATAAATCCAGATAACTGAAATATAATGTAGAAAAAAATCTGTATTTACTAATAATTTAGTTTAATGTATGTAAAAATTATTTCATGTTTATTTTTTAAATTCTCTCTTTAAAGTCAAGAGTCATCTGATAGCAACAATTGTGTTAGGCTGGGTCTCTAGAGAAGTCAACCCGGTGATTCCTGTATGTGCATGTATGTAGAAAGAGATGCTTCACAAGATATGGGTAACTTCAGTCTAGTTCAAGGCTGTGGGTCCTATGTAAACTGAAGACTTCTCCTAATGGCTTTAGCTGAAGGGGCTGATGAACGAGAAGCAGGATGAGGAGGCAGGAAGATCACAGGTGGGAAGATGCTGAGCTGAATGAAGCTGAGATTGGAGGAATGAATCCAAGGTTGGCAGTCTGCTGATAGCACCTGGGATCAGCAAGCATGCTATATAACAGGAAGGCAACAAATGAGATGCAGGATCCAAATCCAGCATAAGAAGCCAACTAGCTTCTACGGACTGTCAGTTTACACTTAAATTAAACCTCCCTCTATTATATCAATATTGTAACCAGATTAACTGCTTGGCTGCTCCATCGAAAATTCCATCGTGGAGTTGACTACACTGCATTAGGCAATATCAAGGGAGAATCCTGGGCCACCCAAGTTTGCATTAAACCCAAGCATCGAAGTTCACTTCTTGTTAGCTCAGTACACATCTCCTAAAACTGTAAATACTCACTTAACAAGATAAAATTACCACATGAACAACTGAAAATGCACTTAACCCCTTTATACTGTACATTTTATAAGGGAAACAAAAGTATTTGATGAAAAAATACAAAGAGAAAGTATTCATAACAATTATAACCCTCACTACTGCAATTGGTCAAGTGGGCATAGCTGATATTTAGAATTACTTCCCACCACTACTTATTAATAAGTAATAAGTACTTCGGTAAATACCTCATTTGGTGATGATTCTTTGCCTGTTGGGGTGACCTAAACTTTTATTCCTAAAGTTTCTGGGCCATGAATAGTAATGTCAGAATCGGGGTGCCATTGTTTATCATGGATTTTAATCCTCATGTATGATAATGCCAAGAGACAGCCTAAGGAATCAACTGGATTCTAGACAAAGTCTTCTTTCTCTTCATTATGCATACCAATCCAATTTCCCATGGGTAATCACACCATTTGATGCAGAGTATATTATGGAGTAAAATTCTTCTTTGATCCAGAGAAATAAGGAATCTGGAATGGCCGGAAGGCATTCTCAATTTCCAAGTCAAGGAAATCAGTGCTGTTGTCTCTGATTTCCCTTTGGAAACAAAATTTCCAAACCAAAGAGCACACGGTTGCAGAGACAGGATGCAAAAAATGTCATGAGTTGGTGTTAGGAATAATAATTAATGGTTCCACTTCTATGACAACTTCTTCATTACTGGACCCGAGAATCCTAACTACTGGAGGAAGAGTAGAATATATCTGATGCAGTTTTACATTGTATACAGCCTCCTAGACAACATCACCTCAAATATTCAAGGTGTTACCAGTCAACTGGTGCTGTAATTATGTATTTAAAAGTTCATTCCATTATTCTATCAAGTCAGATACTTTGTGATAATGGGGAACAGCTATGACCAGAAGATTTCATGAATGCCCTTTGCCACACTTTATTTTCTACGAGGTTATTCTTTTAACCTGAGACCATACTGTGCAGAATACTGTGGAAGTGACATAATCTGTTGCCACTTTGAGATTTAAGAGTGAAAGGGTGGAGCTTAGCCTGTCAAATGGGTTGCAGCTTGATGACCTCATTAGGAGGCACTGTGGAGAAAGAACAGCTTGCAGGAGGTGGACACAGAGAGACTCACTCTCTGTGATGTATGCTTGATGACGAGACAAAGGGAGCTACAGTGGAGGCCTGGAGCTGAAGGAGCCACGTGGAGACTCCTGCCAGCTCTGAGATACCTCTACTGCCACTGGATTGTAAAGACTTTCCACCTACTGGTCTGTGATCTTTCTGCATTCAACGTCATTGTATATGTTTCATGACTCTGAAGAGGGTTTTTGATTGGTATCAGACATATGAGCTAATATCAGACATGAATTTGATCTGGACTGGGCTGCAATATTTTCTCAATATTAAAATGCTCTTATATATAAACCTCTTTCTTTTTTTGAGGGGGGGCAGCATCACTGCTCTCTGGGGGTCATGGGAGCTACCCAGCACTGCTCCTGAGAGCCGCCGCCGGATTTGAACCACCAAGCCCGCAGGCCACAGTGCCGCATCCAACTACTTATGCCACCAGGGCTCAGCCTAAACCTCTTTCTTATAAACAGATGTGTGTCTATGAATTTGGTTCTCTAGTCTCTCCAGACTAACATGCAAGATGATAAGACATTCTGTAAGCCCAAAAATTGTAGTTTGGTTGGGAGTAATGCTTTTAAAGAAGGTAAATATTTACCCAGAGTAAATGTATGTTCAATAAGAACAAAGCATTGTCCTTTCTGTGAAGAAAGTGGCCCTATGTAATCAACCTGCAAGTAGGCTGACAGCACTCTCTAAGGAATGGTCCCATATCTTGCACTCAGGGTTGGCCTCTACTGCTGGAAGATTGGGCACTCAGCAGTGAGAGTAAACAAATCAGGATGAGTGGAAGTTTAAGTTACTGAGCAATGTATAGTAGATATATAATCATTTGTCAATTTAAGGATTAAGAGTGAAGGGGTGGAGTCTACTCTGTCAATTGGGCCAAAGTCAATGAGGTTTCTGTATGGGCATGGCCTTCCCCTAAGGATTCTGAGAATTCCAATATTTCCTCTTTGGAGGTAGGAGACTCTGTGTTCACACCCTGGGAGACACAGCGACTGGCAAGACACATGAACACACCCTGATGCAGCCCTGGGTGCTGGGGAACCATGTAGAGACCGCTGCCAGCATGGAGATGCTGACAATACTACTGGATCCAGAGATTTTCTACCCATGGGACTGTGATCATCCTGCATTTTGCATCATTGTGTGGGTCTCATGAGTCTGAAAAGGACTTCTAAGATTGGTGTCGGACATATTGACTAGTACTGGACTTATGGACTTGAACTGGACTAGGTTAGGATACCTTCTCAGTATTAAATTCTTCTTGTACCATAAACCTCTCCATAAACCTCTCCCGTCTATACATATGAGTGTCCCCATGAATTTATTTATCTAGCCTACTCAGACTGACATAACTCAGACTCAGACTTCCACCACTGCCACCATGGCCATTTCATCCCTGCACCCCTTGGGCAATATCCACTTGATGGCTAAACTTCTCCTCTGTAGAGCAACTCTTTGGTGAGTACTGACGTGATACATAAATACCTTCACATTTTGGTGAAGGTAAGTCTGTCTACATACCTCTTCCCCACAGCTCCTTGCCATCAATTTTCCAGTGTTGTTCCTGGCAAGTCCCTGACCGCACAACTAAACCACTGGTCATAACCCATGAATAGACAGTCACACATTTGGCCATTTCATCTTCCAAGCAAACTACTGGGCATGTGTGCCCATTGAAGTCCTGTTCACAGGCTGAAAATCACAAAAAAGGGGCTATAAGGCTGTCCAGTGTGATAGCCACAAATCATGCATAACCATCAGTAAATCAAGCACAAGTTTTCTCTTCCTCAGTCAACTGAGGCCATCGGTGCACACCGGGAGATGACAGCACTGTGACGAGAGTGGGGACCAAATGCCTTGGTGACACAGACCAGATATTTGAATATTTACATCTTCCAGCATAAATGATCACTTACCACAAAGCAAGGAACCAATTTCACGTTATAGATATTATAGAATCGTGCAGATATCAATGAACATGAAAGAACCACATGGAACAAAAAAATGAATATTTTATTTTAAAATGAAGATAGTAATATAAAATCCTGAAGGGATGTCCACATGTCCAGCGGATACCACTTGCAGATTCTTTAATAAGATCATAAGATGGGAACCCCTGGAATTGTGTACTATGCTGGTTTTACAACATTCTTAATCTTAGCAGAAAATAAATTATTTCATTGACATTGATATTATGGTCACATTATAAAAAGGAACAGATTAAGAAAATTACAGCAATATTAATGGCTGTGGTCAACATTATTATTTTGGATGCTTCACTTGGAATACCAATTATCACCAGCCCCTATAGAACACAGGATGTATATTACAAGAGGATATGAAAAGAGCCAGATTCTATTTCAGGACTCCTTTTTTTCTTTTCAATTGTTTTTTTCTATAGACACAATTATTTATATATTTCTGAATTGTCTCTACTCTCCATTCCATTCATATTTATAACCTCTGTAGCTCTATTTATATTATTTATATGTCTTTCCAACTCTTTTTAATGTCTTCCACTTTAACATCACTGAAAAACGGCATTATTATGCTTTCAGATCATTAACAAAGACATTACATAAAATTCCACTCTTGTTAAAGCACATTTTTGCAGCTTCGAGTTACATAAAGCTTAAAATATGAATAATTTGAAGACATTTCCACATATTACTATTCTTCGCTCTTTAATTCATTTTCAGTTCTCAAATCTGAGTTGTTTCCAGTTTGATACAAATCAATTTTCCAGTAAAATCTTGCTGATATTAGATCAATTACTGGAAGGGGTATAGGATGTACTATACTTAATAGGATGTTGTAAGTAGAGGATGTACTTTACTTAATTCTCTCTATCCATCTCTGAATTTAGTAATTCCAAACAGGAGTGCTGTTTGGTGTTGCATGTTTGTGTGTGCATGTGTATTGAAGTATAGCAGTGGTGAAATTGGGGGAATGCTCTTTTAAAATTCACAGTTTACAAAACTAGAATTGCTATTCTGGGAGGCAAGCAGAATAAAATAAAACATATTAAGTGAGTTCTAGTTGTCATTAGAAATGCCAGAGGACTAAATATTGTTACGAAAACAACATCCCTCTTAGAGCTAAGCAAGTATTTCCAATATTAGATGCCCCCCACTTTGGAGCAAATCCTCTGAAATTGCCTCACTTTCTCATGTGTCTCGGGCAGCTTGTATCTGACAGTACTCTCCTACTTAAGCACACAGCCCCATTCCTAGTTAGTTCATCCTTTCAAAGTGTTCTCAGTCTCTGCTCACACAGTCCATTCTGGGTGGGGTTGATCAGTTGCCCATATTTAATCAGGAATTCAAGATGTGGGTCTTTCTAGATCCACTTGCTCAATTTCAGTTCTAAGATGAAGGTATACCAAGGTTGGGCTATAATGATTCCCGCTTTACTCATCAGTGTTTTCTTATGTTTGTTTAAATTACTAGCCTTTGCCTGTATAACTTCCGTGGGTAAATTAGAACAGAGTAGGTAACTGTCTTAGTTATACTACAAGCGGGGTCTTAGAAATACCACAAGTAGACGACTTCACGCATCACACATTTGTTTCACAATTAGGGCACTAGATAGCCAACTTCAGGGGCCAAGAGGTAGGGGAAATTTTCTAACTCAGTTCTGGGGAAATATCTTTGCCACCATCCAACATAGTTGAGCCAGGATTCCTCGGAGTTCTTCATGTTTCTGGGCCTCAACCTCCTAGTCTTATGAGGTTTATAATGAGGGATCCCATCTGTGTCCATCAACATATTCCTCTCCTGCCTCTTCTTGCTTAGTGGCACAAGGTCCCTCTTTCTCTGCTTACTTCTCTCTTCTTTTACCTCTTGTAAAATAAAAAAGATATTGCAGGAAGTGGGTCAATGAGACAAACATTACTTTATATGAGGGATGTGACAGGATTTAGGTTGCTACATTCTACCTTCACATATCTTACTGCTTTATAAAATCAGATCATTTAATAGGACCATTACATAATTGCCACACATATCATCTCAGAAATGCCCAACCACTAAAAATGATGGTACAGTCAAATTGACATATAATTTAAGGAGGAACCTGACTTCAATCCTTGACAGTTACTTCACTTATCTCAGACAACTTGGAGGATTCACTGGATCTTCTGTTTTGTTAAGTTTAATGGTGAAGTCTTCTGGTGATTTTATTTTCTATTCTATTTGTGGTTCTTTGAGCTTCAGGAAAGCATATATTTCCATCTTTCATAAAGTAGGAAAAATTTTACTCTACAAAGCTTAGCAGATTGGTTGTCATTGTTGCTTCATCATGTTCTAGAATTCAAATGATACAAATGTGATTGTTCTACACACAACACTTAAACTCATTCCAAGTTATTATTTTGGCTGATACTCTTTTTATTTGCTTTTTCTAACTAATTAGTAATAAAGGATTTGTGTTTAATTTTGCTAATTTTAACTTTCTTTCATGCAATTATATTTCTCTGACCTTCCAATGGTTTATTTATCACTGAGATGGTAGTATTAGTTTTTATTTTATTTACTGTGCTTGCATAGTTTCTATTTTCTGGGTTTTTTTTTTTTTAGTTTGTCCTTGAATTTTTGGTGAATACTTTTATAGTTTTTCTTGTGATTTCTTTGATTTTTATCTGTACTGTCCTCCTTGATCTCTCACCTACAATGTTGAACACTTCCAAATGTAATTCTTTTGACTTCCTTGTCAGGGAGTTTCCATATTACTTCTTCTTTCTTCATCCCAAAGGTTTTCTGCCTCTATAAGGTGGCCACTCACTTGAATCACCTCGTTTTGCTACTTCGTGTGACCTGAGAGTGTTGTCTCCAGACATTCCTTGGTACTATGTTTATATGATTATTTTCTATTGCTAAGTCTCACCAATTGCTTGTTTTATTTTGTGTTTAAATATCCAGGCAGGTGGAGTGAGTTCTCTACTTCGCTCACTACTTTGACAGCACCTATGTCCTGAGGGGTGTGAGAGCACTTGGAAATAAAGGTGCGAATCTTTGAAATTGTTCATGTGAAGCAATTGGGCAGGGAAGGTGTGGGCAGAGATCTCTCACTGATCAAGTGGTACAGATCTGGACGTTTGTTCTTGCACAGTGGGTCGGGTAACCGATGCCGTTGATTTGGCTGGATGTGTAGGTGCTGTCCTAAAAGGGTAGAAATTGGCACACACACACACTCACATACAGAGGGGAGAAAGAAAAAACACATGAGTAAAGGGGAGAATGGAGAAAGCAGAAATGATAAGGGTACAGTGCACAATTCAGGGTGACATGCACTGCCATCCAAAGAGACAATGGAAGCAAGGTGTCCCTTCTGCAGTGTGGTGCACATTTAGCTGTGATGATGGCAAAGGCCCAGCATCCAATATGCGGGCATGCACACAGTAGGTGCTGGCGGTGGCAGGTTAGTGGAATACGCCCTGTGTACACGCACGCTGCTGAATGCAGAGCCACTAGACACTCAGTCCTTGGTTCACGGGAGGGCACACCTCCAAGCACTCTTACCAATCTGTGAAAGTGCACTTCCTTGAGCCCAGGAGGCCAATGCAGAGCCACGGGAATTGCCATTTTCTTGCTGTTCTGCTACTAGCACCTGTTGTTCTCTCAATGCCACATTAGCTCTGCTGTCTCTTATCTGCATTCTGTTTTCTCGTGAACAAGATCAGACTAGCAGGTGGAAATTTTGCATCTTATTGCATCCATCGACAGCGGGGTTGCATTAGACATGAAATGAAGGGAACTCAATATGAAGGACATGGCCCCAGCATGAGCTGTGTCCAGCTGAACTTCACTTTGGCATTGACACCAGCATTGGTCTATAATCAGCTTGGGTGCAGAAATCAAAAGGCTTATCAGGTGGTGGATTTAAATGCTTAATACTGATCTGAGAGGAAATTATTAAAGATTTGGAGAAGCCCCAAGGGTGCTTATTAGAATCTTGGGTTTGAATTGGACCTTAAACAATAGGTCAGATTGGGAATAGCAAGGGTATAACATACACATGATCAAAGATACAATTGAGAATAATCTCTTATTTTGTGGAGATTGTGAATTGCTCAATTTTTCTGGAAAAGATAAGTGTGGGGGACATATCCTGCAAACCAAGTGATATGGAATGCTGTGGTCAAATCATGAAGAACCCCGTGTACCTTTTAAATAATAGGAGCTGGGTAAGAATAAGGACATTTTGTCCAAGATTCATTATGATTAGATATACGCTTTAGGAAAAATTGTTTAGTGTCTCTGTTTTCAGAGACTGCCTGAAACCAGGAGAAAGTGTTGAAAATTCTAAAAATTCCAATCCAAATCAGATTGAAGCAAATAATTATTACCATTCATTTTGGATTTTTGCCATTATTTAATACTCAAAAATTCCTTTATAATATGAGATAATAGTGGGGAAATGTAAATATATGATGAAATCATCAGAAACACACAAGCTTTCAGCACAGTGGTGCTGCTACAGTAATCATATACTGATTCCTCATCCAAATAAAGCTAAGTTATGAAATTAACTGTGCACTTCCTCAGCATTCAGTAGATATTAAAATGTGTCTAGAAATGATTTTAAAAATATGAATGGGCAAATCCTAGTTTTCTATGACATGCTTGAGTTAGCAATGAACAAACTTACATCGACCTGATTTGGGAATTTTTGTTTGCTTATTTCATACATCTCATTGCTAATAATATATGTGGAGTAAAATACATCTCTAACTTTAAATTTATATGCTCACTGAAGACAAATGTCTACATATGCAAATGTGTGAAGGAAGCTGATGGTGCCCGGTTATCAAAAGATTTAGCATCTGGAATCTTAAAGGTTTGAAGGTAAAATAAGCAGCCATCTAGCTCAGAAGCAACAAAGTCCACATGGAAGACACACACCAGCTTGTGTGCATACAAGGTGTTGAAGGGATCAGGTGCCAGACATCAAAGAACTAGAAATGTTATTATTGCAAATGAGGGGGAGTACAGATTGGGGACTCAAAGCCATCTGTAGATAATGGACTTCCCCTTACAGAGGGGTTGCAGGGAGGAAACGAACTAGTTAGGGTGAAGCATGCAACTTTCCTCTAGTTCTTCAGTGCTTCTTTCTCCCTTCTGTCTTGATCCCAATTCCACCTCACAAATCTGGCTAAGTGAAAGGATGCACACTGGTACAGATAGGAGCCAGAAACATAGAGAATTCAGCACAGATGATCCCTTCATGACCAGTGATGAGAGTCGCGGTACCAGGAGGGTGGAAGGAAGGTGGGATAGAAAGGGGGAACCTATTATAAAGATCGACACATAACCTCATCTCTGTGATATGGATAACCTGGAAGTGGGTGAAGGGAGACATCAGACAGTGTAACATAAGACTAAGTAATAATAATTCATAAATTAACAGGGGGTTATGAGGGAAGAGGGAGCAGGGAGGGAGGAGAAAAAAGGAGGAGCTGCTGCCAAGGGCTTAAATAGAAAGCAAATGTTGTGGGAATGATGAGGGAAAAAGATATACAAAGGTGCTTGATATCAAATGGACTTATTACAGATTTTGGTAAGAGTTGCATGAGCTCCCAATAAAAGGATTAAAAAAATAACATTAAAAAGGCTATAGTAATGAATGTTAAAAAAAAAGAGAGAAGGGTATATTTGACTTTCAGAACAACTTTAATAATGATCAGAATAGAACCTCATTAATATTTATCATTAATAATAATCAGAATAGAACCCAATTAGAAGTAGGGTAATACATCTATATACCATTCTGGTTCTAGCTGTCACTTTAATTCATGTGGTACTTTATGCTTTTCGTATCATTTTCATATTATTAATCACATTGGAGGTTTATAATATTCCATTTTACAGAAAAGAAAATTAAATCCAAAGAGGACAAATTAGTTAACCTAGGTATCAATTGCTATTTATTAGCAGAGTCAGATCTTTGATGTATGGCTTTGTTTGGCCCAGTTTAAACTACTGGCTTGCAGTGTAACTGCAGGTAGACGCTCCAGGTAAGAAGCCCATCAAGATTAAGACAAAGCTTCAGGAAAGATTGAGAATGAATATCTGCGCTAAGGAAAGAATTAAAAGGCGATTTAGGTTTGAATACTGTTGAAATGACTCTTCAGATAAAAAATGCCCCCCGTATGTCATGTGCTTTCAAACAGTTTTCATATAGTGAAAAGTTGTCCTGGAGTGAGGGTGACTCCAACTTTGTTTGACTGTCTCAGCTCCACAGTCTCCTATTGTGTGTATTCATCCTGGAATGGGGAATGCGCTAGACTGGGGAAGCTCAGTGCTGCAGACATCTTGGCTCTTAATCCACTTAAACTAGGGAGAAGAACCATCAACTTACGATGGACCACAAGTCCTGGGCTTCCCGTAGGACTCTGCATAGTCACGGAGAAGTACCTAACACCCAGTCTGTATTTTTATCCTCAAGACATGCGTGTCCTGTTTCAAGAACATGCCCACTTAAAGAAAAATCCCCTTATTACAAGTGCACAGTGATGTCACATGGTACCCCACATAAGGAATTCTCTAAATGACGTAGCTATGTTCTACCGCACTATTGGACTCTGGTTTATTAAATCATGTATGCGTGTGCACATTTTTTGAGCAAATGGTTGCTATAATTTGATTATAACTCTTCTTGGCTCTATGCACAAGGGAACAAACACTGCTCAATCCTGTACCATCCTCACAATTTTCAAGTGTGAGCCCTGCGATAAAGAGCCACTATTGAGGGATCATATGAATTAAGCAGTGACTCAAACCCTTCCAAAACAAAGACACAGGTATGCATTTTACTGGAGATTCCAAAAGTATGTACGATGAAATAATAGGTTTAACAAAGATATCAGTTGGAAAAACAGGAGAAGATAATTAACTATCTCAGTGTTCCTACTAATTTATCCCCTCCAGGCAGGACTAAGCTACCAAAATGCTGCACAGGTTCTGGAGTCTTGGAGAATCACAGATGGCTCTCCTCTGTGACCATGTGAAACTGTGCATCCTATCCCAACTTTCCTATTTTATCTCTGTCTCCCTTCCTGACCACTAGGTACTGGCAAATTCTCAACTTTGACATCATTCCAGGACATTGCTTTATGTATTGGCTTTCCCTCAGAGTAGTTCACCATCTCTCTCCTACATCTAACCTCGGCTCTTAGGAACCCTCTATAGGCCAGGGAGGAGGCATATTTCCTTAAATACCACTGCACGCACAGAACATTGCCTGACTGGTGACAAATATATCTGACCTGGATTAATTTCTAAAGCTCTATTAAGAGCTATACATATTTTATATATGGTAAAAGGGAAGGTTTCCATTATGAGACTTATAGCATTCATCTGGAAGGGTCAGGACTGTTTCAAAGAAGTAGCTCATGAAACCAAAGTCCTCCCCTCATCATCTCACATGTAAGATATGGTCATTCGTGCATGTGGGTCCTGAATGGTAATTATCTGAATGAGTGTGCATGGTTAGTTGCAGTCAATAAATGTCCACTTCAGTACACCTTGTCAGTTGCAATTTGCATCAACCCTCATTTCCTCCACTGAGAGGAAAGGAGAGGCTCAGGAAATCCTAGCCTTAATTGCCTGTTGTTTGGATGGAAGATGCTGGGAGCCAAGGGCGTGAGGAGCCTGAATCATTCAAGAAATCAATTGAGGGGAATCAACAGGATGTATAATTAAATGAAAGACAGATAGCAGGACAGGTATTTGGAATGTTCTGACTCAATTTTCAGGTGAAGTAACAGGAATTGAGACAAAGGAAAGAAAACAGACACACCATTCATTGACCATCTGATTTTCCTAAGTGAATGGCTTCGGAGAGGAACAATTATAAAGCAACATTTATGCCCCCATCAATGTTTCAAATGTTTTATCTGCTTTTTAATTTTAGTTAAATACTGCAATCTTAATTTTGTAGGGTCTTACAGAATCTGAATTTTTAACCCTAATCCTGTAAGGTCCATTACTGATATTTTAATGCTACCGCTGAGGACATGGAGGCAGAAAATGACTTCATGAACTTGCTTAAGATCACCTTGAAAATCAGTGGCAAAAATCCTAATTGACTGCAAAGTGCACCTTTTCAATGACAGTATTCCATTCCTAAGGAAGGAGAACATGTCTTTTTTCCTGCAAGTCATGACAAATATATCACAAAGAATGGAACACCCTTTGCAGTGAACAAAGTGAGAATTCCAAAAACCAGCAACAAGGAAAGGAAAGGAGACAGTAGTTAGACTTAACTGGGGAGAATGGCTCCAAGGAGACAATACTCTCTCTTTCATTTTCTTTTCTTCCTGCTCCACTAGAGTAACATCATTATTTCCTTGTCCAGGTTAAATCTTGCACAGTCCGTGTTTTCCTTTTACATTTTAGTTTACCCAGCATGAGTTATAAAGTTCACCACCCTAATAGCATCACCTTATTAACAGAAGAGTCTGGCATCAGGAGGAAGTGCTTCTGAAATGGGAAGGCAGGATTAAAGAGATGGGCAGACTGACCTGAGAGAGGCAGAAAAGACCCTAATTACAGAGTCTGAACAGGAAGGGAGAGGAGGATGTCTTCTATCTTATTGGAGCCAACTAGCTTCTCTGATACACTGAATCCAGAAATAGATGTATGTGGATCCTGAAAACAGAATAAATCCTCAAGTAAGAGAAATAGGATACCTAAATCTCAGCTGCCAAAGAGAAAAGGCAAATGATAGGCTTGATTTTCCTAATTGTCTTGTTTATTTTGTCTTTATAAAATACTAACATAAGCCACACAGGATGTAGCGATGGATACCTACTCTTCTTTTCCCTTAACTTACAGGTCCACAATCGGACATAAAGTCCTCATCTGGTACAGTGGTCTCAACCTGCTTCAAGCCACGACCTTTGCACACAGTTCCTAATGCTGTGGTGACCCACCCAACCATAAAATTATTTTTGTTGCTACTTCACAACAGGAATTTTGCTACTGCTATCAACCATAATGTAAATACCTGGGTAAGTCTTCATACCGGGACTTGTTCTTACATGGGCGCATCTGCACGTGGGTGGACCCACCAGGAAATGGATAGAGGATCAGTGTCTCCTTTCCTAAGACCATCAGAAATATGTGTTCTCCAATAGTCTTAGGCGACCCCTATAAAAAGAATCGTCCGAACCGCAAAGGGGGCTTGACCCACAGGTTGAGATCAGCATACTAGAGTCTAGAAGTGGCAGATGCAGAATGTTCACTTTAACAACTAAACCCTAGAGTCCATACTTTACACATCTATGTCGCATGATCAGAAATGCTGGCCAGAGGAAGGTGAAGAAGAGTGATCAGAACTTTAACACTTTTATTTAAGCAGTTCTCAACCTGTGGGTTGTGACCCTTTGGGGGTCAAAGCTCCCTTTCACAGGAGTCGCCTAAGAACATCGGAAAACACACATTTCCAATGGTTTTAGGAACAGAGACACTGCTCTTCTAAGGTCTCCAGGCAGGACTGCCTACATGCAGATATGCCCACATGAGAACAAGGCCCCAGTGTGAAGTCTCCATGCTGCCCCATGCGTCAAGACAAACTTTCATTGATTTGTAATTAGAAATAAATATTTCACAATATATAATTACATCTTGTTTTGTGATTAATCACGATGCTTTCATTATGCTCAATTTGTAACAATGAAAATCCATCCTGCACATTAGGTATTTACAGTATGGTTGATAGCAATAGCAAAATTACAGTGATGAAGTAGCAACGAAAATAATTGTATGGTTGGGAGGTCACCACCACATGAGGAATGATATGAAAGGTTCACGGCATTAGGAAGGTTGAGAACCACTGCTCTATTTGCTTCAAGACATCTGCAACATAATTGAAATGAAGTAAACCTACACAATAGAACATTCACATTCTCTCTGCCCCCTGTGTATCAGCACCTTGTTGCACACCCTCAGAAAACTAGTATGACATAGTGTGTTATGCAAAAGGTACGATGCATCTTCTGGTGGTGTTAGTTGCTTTTGCGTCAATTCCATTCGTGTTGATCCCATGGGCAATAGATTAAAATATTCCGCTCCCCTATACCATCTCCATGATCATTGATATGCCCAAGTCTAGTGCTTTAGCTATGTGTGATTTTCTTCAAATTGAGAGGGCTTATCTTTCAAAACTATACCATAAAATATGTTGTTGTGATTCATAACTTTTCCAATAGCTATTTAAGATTATATCAGCAAATTTTTATTTCTAGCCTGCATTGACACCTCAGAGCTTACAAGAAGACATAGAAAGAATTTTGTACAAGGCAATGTGTCCTAAGCTACACAGCTTCCCATGGATCCAGGCAACCCCTATAATTTGAGAATGAGGCAGATCTAATGGGGAAGAGTATGTATTCTGCATTCAGTGCCATTAGGTGGAGATGAAAGAGTAAGGAGTATATCTGGCAAAAAGATAATAGCAAACAAAGGTGTAAAGAAGAAACCCAAACTTGAAAACATGGTGATGGCTAGAATGTTGAAGCAAGAAGGATGATTCAGCTGTTAAGTCGATGGGATTTACCTGTCCATATAAGAAGCAGATTTAATTCTCAAAGCAAATTTTTAATAAAGAAATGTCAAAGCATATAAGGTTTTTATCACAGCAGAGAAATGGTGTAAGTGAAGAATGAAGAAATATTTCAAATTTCTTTGAAAGAAAAAAGGAAGTGATAATGTAAGTACACTAAGATTAAAGTTTGAGAGGGATATACTTGTGGTAATTTCTCTTTTCAAATTTAATCCCACACAGAAAGGTTCAAAGGAAGGGAAGAGCCAGCCAGAATGCAGTATAGTATCAGCAAAACACACAACATCCCTCTAGTTCTTTAATGCACACCCTCTTCCTTATCATGACCCAAGTTGTATCTTACAAATCTGGCTAGATCAGAGGATGTATGCTTCTACAGATAAGATCTCTCAACACACAGAGTTCATGACAGATATACCATCAGGACCAATAATGAGGGTAGGGGGAAGGTCGAGGGGGAAAAAAAAAGAAAGGACAATCAATCACAATGATTGATGTACAACTTCCCCACCCTCAACAAGGAAAACAAACAACAGAAACATGGGGGAAGGGAGACGACAGATTGTGTGAGATGTGAAAATAATAATAGCCTATAAATTATCAAGGGTAGGAGAGTTGGGGAAAGAAGGGGGAAAATAACAGCTTATACTCAGGGTTCAAGTAGAAAGAAAATATTTTGGAAATGGTAGTAACATATGTACAATTGTGCTTGATAAAACTGCTGTGTGAATTGTTATAAGAGCTTTAAGAGCCTCCCCCCCAATAAAGTGATCTATTAAAATTAAATAAATAAACAAAGGACGTCGTGAACAATGGGGGGTGAGAACCATCCAAAGGAAGCAATACAGATACTGCAAATGCTTTCTTGTTGTACAGATTAGGATGAATAAAAACAAGACCTTCCATTGTGTCCCTACAAGTAGCCAAAGATGTACCTGCTTTTTTCAAAATGCATACTGTGCTGGATTCCTCTTTAGTAAGTACATGCATCCATCCATCCATTCATATGTACATACAATGTAACCACTTCGATGTGTGGATTAAAAACCATGATAAATGGGGCAAATAACAATGGAAGAAGGAGTAAGCTTCATATGCAAATCCAAGGTGGGTAGAAGAAGGAGGTCTCATATCAAGTAGAACACCAGGAGAGAGGCTAAAATATGTTTAGCAATGTTCAACACAAACACTCTGATCGATAAGGGCAAACTTTCTAGCATGCCATTGGAAGAATCTCTGAAATGCCGATCATGCAAAAATAATGTCTCGTTGCTATTGCTATCAGACTCCTAAGCTTGCACAGTTAGACAAGGAGACACATGCTCCATTTCATCTTGAGAAGAATGTACCTTTTGTTCGAACATCGTTTTCAAAGCCTGGGTCTCTATCACTTACCCCTGTTGCTCTTGTTATGTGCTGTCAGTAGGTTCCAACCCACAGGAACCCACGTACAGTGCAGCAGAACACACAGGGCACCGCAGTCTAGTCACCTCCCAGATGAGTGATAGACAATGTACTCTGCCCTATTAACTTTTACTCGCATTTAAAACACTTGAAATAGAGACATCCTGGCAAGCATCCCCTCCCAAATATTGAAATTTAGTTTAAGATAAAGACCCCTGGTGGTGTACTGTTACTCATTGGAGCTTCAAACATCACGGTCAGCACTTTCAAGCAACCAGCTGTTCTGCGGGAGAAAGAGGGAGCTTTCTGCTCCCATAAACAGCAGTGGCCTCAGAAGCCCACGGAGGGTGGCTATGTGTTGGCACTGACTCTTGGGAGTGAATGACTCAGTGAATCAGTAAGTGAGTTTAAGACAGAAAGTGGAGCTATCCCCTCTACGTTCAGTTGACAGCTATCACAAGAAATTAAAAGCACTTCAATTTTTTAATTGCATATTGTAAATTTTTGAATTAAATAGAACTCTCCCACCCACCCTCGGTAATGAACAACAGAAACACGGGTGAAGGGGTATGGATGTAGGTTAAGAAAATAATAATCATTTATCAAGGGCTCATGAGGTGGGAGCTGATACCAAGAAGACAAGTAGAAAGAAAATATTTTGAAAAGGATGGTGGCAACACACATACAGAAGTGTTTCACACAGTAGATGTATGGCTTGTTAAAGAGCTATCAAAGCCCCCGGTAAAATGTTTTTGAAATAAGAGAGAAGGAGTAAGATTAAAGTGAACTTGGAAGTCTTTAATGACAAACAAGTTCATTTCAAGCAAACAAACAAAATACGAAAAAATTGATAGTTTGATAGATGGACCATGATATATCCATGATTCGTAGATTCAACATAGTGTGGTTAAAAAAAATCAATAAATGAAAGTTTTTTGTTAGCTAATCTGCATGATATAAGGCAAGCAGAAACTGTACTTTTTTCCCATTGACTTTATAGCTTTAGTGGAAAATGAGTCTTATACCGTTGACCTTCTATATTTCCTGTCCAGTGCTATTGTGGAGTCTGACAAAAGGAAGTGTAGAACTCTTCTATAAACTTGTTACGGCTGTACTTGTCTGTTTGTTTTTAACTCAGTATGAATTTATGTAGAACCCATCAAATTCCTCCCTTTACTCTGGGATCCTGGAGTATAACCATGAACATAATAAACTCAAGTCTCTCTATTTATACATATAGTATATACACACATATAAGCATATATATACATATATGCTCTGTATACATATATATATTCTCTATTCACAATTCTCTCAAGGTAATTAATACACATTAGATAGGCAAAAACAAATAATGTATTACAGGAAAATGTCAAGCTATCCATGTAATCATACATACAATAGCCCATTAACTGTCTTTTCTCTCTTTGCAGGTTGTACTAATTAACCAAACCAAACTAAGCCAACTACTCCTGAGTAGATCCTGTCCTTTAGCAAGCCTTTAGGACAGAGTAGGATATGTCCATTGGATCTGGAAGGCCATACATCTTTGTAAAAGCAGGTTGTCACCTTTTTTCTCCTGAAGAGCAGCCAGTGGGAGAATTGCACATCTTTATGGAAGCAGCCTGCCATATCTCACTCCCGTAGAGCAGTGGGTGGTTCAGACCGCTGACTCTTCTATTATCAACCATGTGCTTCTAACCACTCCAGCACTAGAGGTCCTGCACCTGTCTTATAGTGCCCATGTTGATGACTAGGTAGGAGAATTCTTAATCACTAATGTTTATTAATGTATATTCATAAGGAAATCAGTATTTTAAAATGCTTTTAAAATAGCTATAACAAATAATGACCCCATCATATATCTTTGGAGTAACTGCTGTGTCCCAGATACTAAAGCAAGACAGTGGGCCAAACATGGTTTCACTCCTTCGGCTGATCACCAAGCAAAAGCCAGCGTGCAGACACATAAGTATAGTAACACGTAAAACAGGGGAATGAATGTGTGCAATAATAACCTAAAGAAAGGTTGACTACCTCTATGTTTTATTCTGCCTGATTTTACTCCTTCTACATATACTGCATGACAAGAAGCATCTGTCCAGCTTTTTCTGTCATGATCATAAAAGTCATAAAAGAGATGTAATCCAGCTGTTTATATTTGAATGAACAATGCATCTGGTGCTTGCCCTATTAATTTTTAGCTGAATATACATTAGAAGAATAGAACTATATGTAGTTTTAGCTTCTTTTATGAATAATTTGTGGTCATTAGGGATAATAATATCTTGAAAGAACCTACTAATATTAAAGTTGATGTCTTTAAGACTTAGATCTTTATAATAGTGAGAATCAGGATCAAGAAGAGTGACGTGCCAAGGTGCTATTTTAAAGGATTCCCCTCACTCTCCCTTACAGAGTCTGATAGTGTAGTGGGTTGCACAGTGGAGGTCTAATAATATGGTCAGTGCTTAGACTCTCCCAGGAACTCTGGGAGAAAAACACGGGTTTGTCTTTTTCTTCTTTGGGGTCTGGTTGGAGTCCTCTGGGTCAAATTCCCGAGTCAGCTATGATCAGTGAATAAGTCAATATATGCCTACATTTTGATTGTGGTTATATATTGGGCTGCAAACCACAAAGTCAGCGATTCAAAACCATTGGCTGGTTCATGGAAGAAACATGAGACTTTCGCTTCCCCTTAAGTTACAGTCTCAAAAACTCAGTTTTAGCCTGTCCTCTACTGTAGCTATGAGTAGGAATCTACTTGATAGCATTGAGTTGGGGTCCTGTAATTGCTTACTAAGTTTGTGATGCCTGAGGTCTACAAGAGAACAGAGCTTTCTTCTTTTTCTTTCTCAGAAATGCTGCAGAGGCACACATGCAAATAAGTTTGGAAAAACGAACAGTAACATCACATGGGCTCTCTGAATTTCCATTTCTTTTAATCTGGCAATATCCACGATTCTAAGGTGCTTTTTAAAAAAATACACAGAGAAAGCTCTTACTCTACTCTAGGTAGACATTGTAACTAATTGACAACAAATCAATGCCCTGAGGTTTTAAACACCAAAAAGCTGCCATAAACATGAAGAAAAATGGTCTTCTTTCCATGCTGTCTTTTATGGTTAAAAAATAGAGAAGCAAACTGTACAAATAAAAGCTACAAAGACAACATCCTAGAAGCCTGCAAAGGCATCAGAAACGATGTGTCTGACATAGACACCAAGATTCCAGATTAAACAGAAAGTGTTAGAACTTCCTTCATACAGGTGTAGGTGGTGGCCAAGTCCTTGACCCCACTCTGTGAGGGACAAGGTACGCTTTTAGAGTACCGGGAGTGCTTTCAGTTGAGGAGAAAAATCAAAGAAAGGAACAATGTCCAATTAATAAGGTGCTGCCATAGCTGGGTAACCAGAATCCCTGACAGTACTAAATGTTCAGCTCATGCTAGTGATGTTGAAAGCACAAGAAAGATAAATTTTCTTAAAGATATTTGAAAGGTGCCAATATCAAAAAGACATAATTAGAAGCAAATGTATAGGGCTGGGGAGGGGGGGGGGGATTGCCAATGCATGGCTGACAATGAGAAATTAAATTTAGGTCTGCTACTGTCCCAGTGTGCTGCAAACAATGAACTCACTAAGCTGCAAACTGGGATGTTAAAAGTTTGAATCTGCCCAGAGACACCTCAGAAAAAAGACTTGGTCTCCTACCCCCAAATTAGATACTTTCCTGCTCTGTAGTAGACGCAGGGCAAGATGAAAAAGAGAGCGGAGGTTCAGATTTATTCCCCCAGCACCTAAAGTACTGAAGAGTGACTAGAAATGACCACAGACAGAGATGCCAGAACTTGGATTGACAATTTGGGGATTGGAAAATCAAGGTTAGTCTAGAAGAAAAGTCAGGAGAGGAGCTCAGAGAGCCTGTCCATGAACAACATGCTTTCAACATTTAGATAGAAGGGTTCTACTGAGCCCAAGAGAGAATTTGGCTTATAGTTACATCAACTTCAAGCCATCAAATCCACCTGACTTTCAGCAAGAACAGAGGTTCTATCTACATCTCAAAAGTTGATATAAACACGCCCCCTATGTTAGTGCTGGGTTCTTCACATAAACCAGCTTCTTTAATTATTTTATAGGTATACAGTTCAAATAAACATAGTAAAAGAATACTTCCCTGAACTCATCATCCCTGCTTTTAAACCAGGCAATGTGCCCTTTTCTCTGCCAACACATGCCTTTTGGTTCATCTAGAAGGTCCACATGAGCGCAATGAAGTGTTGTCAAAGGTCCATTTTCTCAATGTTGTTCATAGCTATTATGCTCCATATAGCCAAAACACACAGAGATATCTTTCTGATGGCCTCTGCTTCCAGCCAAGATCCGTCTAATGTGAGCAGGGATGTCGTTGGTGACATGTCCTCTTCTGAATCCTGCTCAAATTCCTGTTATCTCTTTATCAATATAGTCTTTGTTCCTTGAAATCATTTTAAAATTATCTTCAGCACAATTTTACTAGCATGTGATATTGCTACTGTTTGATAAACTCCATTTGGGATGGACATAAATAAGTATCCCTTCCAGTCAATCGGTCAGGTCATTTCCAAAATTCTCAGCAAAAACAAGCAACTTCTTCCAGTGTTCCACCAGTTTGTTGAAACATTTCTGTTGGTGTTCTGTCAGTTCTTAGAGACTGATATTTCAGTAAGGCTCTCAGTGCCATTTGGATGTCTTCCTTCAGTGCCACTGGTTCTTGACCATAAACTACCTTTTTTTGGGGGGAGGGCATCACTGTAAACTACCTTTTTAAGTGGGTGAACATCTAACAATTCTTCTTGGCACAGTGACACTCTATTTCCTCTCTTGTCTTTTGATGCCTCTTGCATCATTTAGTATTTTGTCTAGTATTTGTCAAACCTATGGTTTGAATGTTTTCTTTAGCTCTTTCCCCTGGAGAACTCTCTTTATTTTTGGCTTTCTAACACTGGGGTTTGCACATTCCTTTATAATGCTTTGTTTTCTTGAGCTGTGCCCCAAGAACTTTTCTGTTCATCTTCTTTATGTAATTATTTCTTCTAATTTCTACATTCAAGAACAAGTTTCAGAGTCTCTTCTGACATCCATTTCTTTCTTTCCTTTCTTTCTAATGGCCTTTTGCTATCTATGGAGCTGATGCCCTAGATGTCATCCCACAACTCATTTGATCATCATTTATATTAATGTGTAAAATCTGTTATGTCTCCAAATTCAGACAGGATAAAATGAAGCTTATAATGTGGATCTTGTGAACTTGAACGCTCCCATGAGAAAGTGACATGTTCCACAGTTGGCCCATGCCTTTTTATGGCTGATGCCATTGATCTTCACCATCTTTTCACAGATAGAATGTATTTGATTCTTTTGTATTCTACCTGTGGAGGTCCATGTGCATAGATATGATTTACATTGATAAAGAGATATTTGCAATGAAGGACTCATTTGTCTTGAAAATTCTGTATGTAATATCTAGCATAATTTATTTCACCAAATGCCATATTTTCCAAATACACAAACTTCTCCTTTATCTGCCACCTTTTTAGTCCAATCACTAATAATTATCAGCCCATGTTTGACCGATTTCAGACTAGGAAAGTTGGTAAAATTCTTTAGCTTCTCCATCATGGGCATTATTAGTTGATTTATAAATTTGAAAAATGGTTGCATTTACTGGTATTTCAGGTAAATGTATAGATTTCATCCTCTCACAGAAAATATTGTGCTTCTGTAAATGTTCTTCTAGAAAGTATTTAATACCATTTTTTAATTTGATATTCCTTGCATAGGAAATCATATGATTACCGAACTCAAAATCACCACTACCTTGGATACCAATCTTTGTATGTCCATTACCTATGTCATTATTAATAATTTCCTAAACTCATACTTTTCAACTTATACCTGATGATTATTATTTTCCTATCTATAGCTTTTTCTTATCATTTTGATCCATTCTGTAATAGCAACAGAATAACTGCCAACATTTTGCTTCATCCATGGTCAATTCTACTTTTGGAAGAGGGAAGCTCACCCCCAGTGATAGTCTGAATGGTTTTCAACTTGAGAAACTCACTTTACAGCATCATATCAGGCAGTGTTATGCACTATTGATATGGTTTCCTGTGGTTAAATTTTCAGACATGGACTACCTTTCTCTTCTTTCTACTCTGCTTTAGTGTAGAAACCCTGCTAAAACATGATCATCTTGAGTGACTCTGTTGGAATTTACAATGCCAGAGACATAAATTCTAAGCAGCACCAAAATCTGACCAGCTGGCAGGCCAATGGTGGTTAGAAGACTTAGAACAATCTTAGCATTGGATAGCTTGTGGTTCACAAAAATCATGATTTACTTCGTAATGAAGTAAGTAGTATCTGGGGCCTTAAAACTTGCATGAGCCTATCCAGGAAATGTTAAGCACGTAACTTCTCATGAATAGAAGAAGCAAGTCAACATGGACTTCAGTCACACCTACTCATTTTGAAAAGGGTCAAATAGAAATAAACCCAAAATATCAAGCAGAATCTAAATTCTTATTAGAATCAAAACACAGAGAAGGGAAAAAAATAAAAGCTAGAACAATACTAAGAGAGAACAGAGGATTTTCTGACATCTCTCAGAAATATTCTTTAAACCTGTAATCAACCCTATCTCCTAAAATGATCATTTACTGAAATAGCAAAGTGACACACAAATAAAGGGTCTTACTTGTAATCTTATCACTACACTAAAATCATTGATCGAAAACTAAAAATCAACAAATACTCAAAAGCAAAGAGGAAAAGATATGAAGGCCCACAGAAATTAGGTGCTGGTAAGGGGAACAAACTAAACACAAATAATAATGACATATCATGATAAATATAATTAATGTCATTGAAAAAAATACCAAAGTTGTCAAGTGAAACCTAATTTTCTGTGTGTTCATTTAAACTTTACTTATTTAAAAAAAATAAATGCCCAATTTTGTACCCTCATACTCTGATAAATTGAGTTGTCAACCAACTCGCCAATAAACCTGAATCAACTTGACAGTAACTGGAATTATTACAAAACATTAAAGTAAGGTCTGAGCCCCGGTGGTGTAGTGATTGAGTGCGGGACTGAGGCTCACTGATTTGGAGGTTCAAATCCAACAGCAGCTCTCCAGGGGCAAGGCTTGGCCTCCCACTCCCACCAGAGGGCAGTGATGCCAAAAAAAAAAACATTAAAGTAAGTTTACTCAAGGACTTCTCACCCTTGATGTCTTTACCAGGAATTCGTCCTAAGTATGTCAGAAAATTGAGCATTGTTTTAGTAAAGATTACCAGATCAACTGACAATTTCAGAGTGTAACCTCTGCCTGGAAATCTAGTGTTCTATCCTCAGTCCCTGCTTCTGCACCCTGAATCCTGTCCCTTTTATCATTGGTGGCAACAGAACCTAATTTCTAGCTCTGGTTTTATTTTGTATTTTTTTTCCAGAGCATGAGTAATTTCTAAAAGTAACCTTTTAGTCAATGGAATAATGCTAAGAAATGGTTCTTTAATGGAGAACCTGAGATCTTCACATTCTATCATGCTAGGGGCTATTTAAGACCATAGTCACCAAAAGACAGAATTTCCAAAGATGAGCATCTGGAAAGCAAGATGCTAGAGCAGAGCCATGAATGGCTGAAGACTGAAAGGTGATACGAAATCACTCTAGGATGATACTGAAATCAATAAAGCATCTCTGAGACTCTGTAAAATATACTGACCATCTAACACTTGGATAAAAAAATTGACCAAAATTAGCATTAATTACCTATTAAAATCAAGCAGAACACACACACAGGACTACACATGCGAACCTCAAATAAGAAAATGGAAAAAAACATAAGTGAGCATTGAAGAAATCTCTGTATTTAATGACTAGTAAACATTTGAAAACTTATAACTTGGTGCCCACAATGTCTATGAGGGAAAGCATTTCCTAATGAGCCCCAGTGGTACAATAGTTATCCTGAAGGCTAATACCTTAAGGATCTGTGGTTCAACGCTACCACCAGCTATACTGGAGCAAAGACCAAAATATTGAAACCTAGGTAGCCAATGGGGATAGTCTCCTATGTGACATAGGGTCACGATGGGCCAGAATCAACTTGATGACACCGAAGACAACAACATTTACTACTTATGGAAATATTTGCCTCTCTTGAGACATTTGAAAAACACAAATATACCTTTATGGTTACCAAATACAGGACCACTCATTACATGGGTCTACTCTGGTTCGAAACAAGAGGACCTTCCCAACTAAAGCCCGCTGCAATCTAATGATTTCCAATGAAAAGTGATCCCATTTGGTTTTCCAAGACTGTCAATTCTTACAGTAGCAGAGAGCTTTCATTTTTCTCCCACAGAGCAGCTGGGAAGTTTGAACTCCTGAGCTTGGTGTTAGCAGCCCAGTCAACACTTAATCCATAGGACCATCACAGCATCACTGTGCTTTGGGGCTCCAAACAATATCTGAAGATCATCACTCTGCTCCCCTGGTGGACAGGTTTATGATCTATGGGAAAATATCATAGTGTCCCTTCTTGACACTAAGGCTTAAAGGTCATGAAAGTAATCAAGATACGATTGACTGACAAGTAACGTGTCCAGGTCTGATGGTGAGATCTAGAGTTTGTTGGCAATATTCAGGCAGGACCAATAAAATGTATTCTTTGCTGACCAAAAGTAAGAGAATTCCAAAGTATTCAGAAGTGCATCCCAGAACCAGAATTCTACCTACAGGAGCCTGTCAAGAGCAGGTAACTTTCTGATCATGATTCTTTCACTAGGACTATATCATAGGTGGTCACAATAACCTATCCAAGTAAATAAAATACCTGAGGGATGCAAGGCCATTAATGAAATAAGGATGAGTGCTGGAGTCACAAGTATGTATCGCTAACTTAACAGTATATGTTTCAACCCTCCTAGCAGCTCTACAGAAGTCAAGCCTGGCTACTGACTTCCCTAAAGATTGCAACTAAGGAAATCCCATGGAGTAATTCTCTTTAGCACATGATGTTGCCATAAATCAAAGGTCAACTGGATGCCCAAGTGGATGTATCCAGGTTGGAGACTGTCGCAAATGCCAGCAATTCTGCTGTGCCCTCCTTGAAACCTGCTTTGCTCATGAATGTCTGTGGGTATCTCCTTGCTACTCATCTTATAAAGCCTATTTTGGATTAAGCAGACAACTGTCAAAAGCTCCTTCATTTCAGTTGCAGAAATGGAGTTAAACTCTGTCCATAAATTCCTTGTGTATGAATATTTACAACAACTTTATTGATTCATAATAGCCAAATACCAGAAACAACTGAAGTGCTCATCAATAAAGAGTTGGTACAGTCCTGAAATGGAAGGTGGTTCAATTGACATAGGTAAAATGAATTAATCAGGGGGGAGGGAAATTGGTGAGAAAAGAAGCCACCCTTGTGTTAGTCTATTGATTCATATGAATTGCCTTAGCTACATTTGTGTCTGCTGCACACGACCTCCTTAGATTATTGAAAATCAATGCACATGAGTTGTGATGCCGGAGAAAAATATGGATAATATCATAGACTGCTGAAAAGACAAAGAAATCTATTGTGGAAGAAGTAGAGCCAGAGTTTTCCTTTGACGCATGGATGGTGAAGCATTTTCATACATACTATCTACATGCTGAGAGGTCAGTCTCTAAAGAAGAGTATCTTGCTTGGCACAGTAGAGTGCCAGCAAAAAGAGAAAGGCCCTCAGGAGACAAATTGATAGCGTAACTTCAATAATCGGCTCAAGGAGAGGGGCGATTCTGAGGGTGGCACCAGTCTGGGCAGTGTTTAGTTATGTTGCACATAAGGTCGCTAGCCATCAGAATTGACTTAAAGTCCCCAGGTAACAAAAGGTGGCGATTTGGTTCACCAAATCTCTTATGAAATCATCTTAAAAGGTAACTATGTAATTGAACATCCTGCTCTTAATTTCATTTCTTGCAATGAATAAACATTAAAAATGAGATAGTCCTACTCCTGGCTCAGTAGAGGAGTATAAGAAGTCATGATAAAGATTGTGTAAGAGGAAAAAAAAAAGATTGTGTAAGAGACCAGGATGTTGATTTCCAGGTTTCTCAGCAGCGGCGACTCAATTTATTGAAGTAGACGAAAGATCTGTTGGTTATTTTGCTGTTATAGTTTATCTCCCCACCCCCACTCCATCCAGTGCCCATCAATTTGATTCCAACTCATGGTGATTCTGTGAGCATATCGGAATAGCACTGTGTGCCACAGGATTTCAAAGGCTAAATTTTTGGAAGTTGACAGCAGACCTGTATGTTTAGGCACTACTAGTGGACATGGATCTGCAACCTTCCTTCCAGCCTTCCTGATTTTGAAGGCTTCAATTCTCTGTACTGCTTGGGTACCATGAATGACATGCAGCAAGGTCCTTCTCTGTGTTTCTCAGTTATCAATCTCCAGTTAAAACTTTCTTTTTTTTTCCCTTTCAGAGTTCCATTAAAAATTTTCTTCTAAACCCTACTTCCCTGGTGTGTGCATGTGAAAATTTCTGGAATCTATTTTTCCTCCTAAAATACCCACATTTTATTGAGAGGGATTGTCTGTTTTCTTCAGAGCTGCATTGGCTTTAGTAAGTCCAATATACAAGAGCTATGTTAGAATTAAATCAATCTCAATGATTAAGGGAAATTCTGTTTCCACCTCGGGTGAACAATAGTAGTATAGGATTAAAGTGAATAGTATTAAAAACGTAATTAAAGAAAAAAGGCTAGAAAGTTCTAAAAGTTCAATACTTTCAACTATAGTTAAGATTATACTCAGCAGTCTGCTTCTAATTCTGTGCAGTGTTTAGCAAATCTGAAATTCAATGCTTTTTGTATATGTGTATGTATGAAGAGATTTCAATAAATTCTTGAAAAATACAATTAAAATAAAATGAAATGTTTTCACAAATGTCTGGAAGTCTCCTAGTGTGTGTATATTTGTGTATATACAACCAAGAGTTAAAAATAAAGATAAAGAGAATATGTACTGGGCTAGTAAACATATTTAAATTCACTAATTTTATCTTTTGCGTTTCCTTTGTTTTTTATAGACTAAGAAACAATTTGGTCTTCTGTTTCACAACAACTGAAGTTGTGAAGAGGACCATTCAATCCTGAGAATCATGATAGTTTCTACTGTATATGAATGATATTAAAAGTTCAGACATTTTATTTTGTGGAGGAAAAATTGGATGCATGACCCTTGATCTACTTATATGACCTCCATAGTTTGTTATTTGATAAAACTATCAATTTAATTATAATAAATGAGTTTATGCTTAATTCATTTAACATTTATATATGTCCACTCATTTGGCAAATATTTTTGGGATAACATTAATAAATTGTGCCAATTATGTCAATAAATTGATTATACCTGCATTTAGATTGGTGATGGACTTCATCATTTTTTTTATCCTGTCATTGGAATCCCTAACAAACTGTCACAATGTTCTTCCATATAAGTTGTTCCTTTGAATGCTACATATTTTAAATCATGCTCTGTTCAGCATTATCTTTTCTTTCATTTATTTACAGAATGCTGGATATTTTGTGAGCAACTTACTAGCTCAGAAATTTGTTGATACATCATGAAGTGACCCTTTCAACAATATAATTAACCTTCCACTAAAGATTTAACTAGGCCTGTTTCTCTTAAAATGTAAAATAGCATGTATAAATTTGAAACTAGTCTAATACAAATTAACAAAATGGCATGGTTATTATTATTACTGAATCATTGCCATGAGAATCATCAAATATTAGGGATTGGGACAGAGGTTTGACATGTCTCTCTAACATGTATGTATGTATGTATGTATGTATGTATTATGTATGTAATATTATGCTCTTTTCCCCACAAATAGCTTTAAATCATTGCACTCATAGAATACAATTACAAGGAGGCAGTAAAGGTTTGCCTTTTAAAGGAGTCCGATGCACCAAGCAATCAGTCGCTATATGAAATGTGATGAAATGTTACGCCTGCCAGTTAAGCTTAAGGAACTGAAGACGCAATTTCTATGAAATTCACAATGTGCATCATACAAAGATGTTATATTTAGCATCAGGTGGTAAGGTGCTGCTGTCAGAGAACTTTCTGGTTTTCTGACTTTTTTACATGCGTTATATATAATGCCTATTATGTACCTCTATCGAAGTGGATTGTGAAGAAAATAATCGCAGCAGTTTGACTTGAGATGAAAAAGCAGGCACTTAAGGGGTAAAACATTCTCTCCCTTCCTCTAGCTTGCTCATTCTAGAACAATGCCCTTGCAGAAAGAGCAAATCCCTTTATGCCTTTTACTTCCCTGAAGTAACCACACAGACAGCAATGTTGGCCAACGAGGACTTCCTTCCTATGCTTCAGAGCGGACGTGAAGCCAGTCAAATGTTAATTACTGAGCAATCTTACAGGGCAGACAAAGGAAGAAGGCAAAGGCTTTTTTATCCCCATAACCACTCTGACACAAACTTGACAATCATGTGCCCCTTGACACGCCCACGACAGACTGGACAATGCAGAGGAGATCAAGGTTTGAAATAAAATGGCCCTCTCATGGTCTTTTTTCTGCTTCCTGTATTTAGTGAATTATCTTGAATTTGAGCAAAGCGTTGCTCCTGGCAGAAGACACCTGGCGTGGCCAGTTCTCCCAAGCAGACCAGCAGAGGGCGGGTTGATTTTCAGAGGCCAAGCTTGACCTCAGCTGTCAGAGAAGATTGTGGATCAAAGTCCCAGGGTGTGAGGCTTGTTTCTCCACCTGGTTCTCTTTTCAAAGCAGCCAAATGAAACACTTTTGATTTTATGATTCCCCCTCTAATGGATAAAGTAACCATTTATCAAGGCTATTATTCACACTTATGAAAAAGACACTTCATAAGTAACAGCAATTACTTTAAGTGTGCAACCATTTTAACCATTAAAGTATAATCTTATTTGCTTCTGGAAGTGTTTATAGAATAATTATTTCTAAACATTTTACTCTTTGAGGTGGAAGATTACATAGAAAATTAAATTCTCTTTAAACAATTTTTATACAAATTGTTCTTTGTCTTGGGTTATAATTTGTGCAATGTGCCAGTTTTTTTTTATTATTTTTCTACTGTTTGTTCTCCTTATATTGATCTAGCTTCATTTTCCTCCCCCCTTGACTTCACTTCTTTGCTCTGGAGGAAATGTTGCCTGGTTGGTCTCATATATGGTTTATTGTTTAAAGAGCCATTCATCTTACTACTCATATTATTTATTTTATAAATCAAAGTATTAATTGATTGACAGGTGGCCCGCCAAAATAGTTTCAATTTCCAAGACAAAAACATGTAGTTTAGGATATTTGTCTCTGAGGTTCACTTAATTTTATTAGTAGGAATTTGAGTTTTGATTATATTTGTTTGTCAATATACAAAGATATTCTGTTGTGCCCCTGATCAGACTGGGGGGGGGGTGCGGATGCTTGGCACCATCTAGGTTTCCTAGGTTCAGATTAGAAGTGATTGTGGTTTGAGTATAGACTGCTAATTCTGTGGTCTCATTTCTTCCTTGAACCTTTGATTTCCTTAATTTTCTCTTGCTTCATATGAATAGAATGAGCCTTTCTGATAAGATGTCCAAAGTATGAGTCCAATCTTGCTATTTCTTACTTCTAAGGAACATTCTGCCTATACTTGCCCCCAGGCAGATTTATTTGTTCTTCAAACAGCCCACAGCATTTTCAATATTTTTCATCAATATCATATTACAAATGCATCAGTCCTTATCTGATCTTCCTTATTCACTGTCCAACTTTCACATAAATGTGAAGCAATCTCAAATATCATGGGTTGTGTCAGACATACCTTAGTCCCCAGAGAGATATCTTTGCTCTTTAACTTTTCTTGGTACTTCTTAGCGCCTGACTTACCTTGACCAAGTTGTGCTGCCTTGCCTCATGTTTGTGAAACCTTACCCACCTCCAAAAAGCAAGAAATGTTTGCTGCCTGTAAAATCATCCCTCTTCCTTATCCCTCCCATTGTTGGTAATCATCAAAGAAATTTGCTTTCTCTCTGTAGATCTACACTTGACATTTTAGAATAGTGGGACTTATTTGACTCAGCAATATGTTCTCCAGTTTCATCCATGTTTTAAAATGTTTAACAGTCTCCTCATTTTTCTTTAGTTTCCTAGTGTTCTACTGTATATATGTTCCATAGCTGCTTATCCATGCAGCCATCGAGATATTTAGGTTGCCTTCATCTTTTTGATATTGTGAATAACACTGTAATTAAAGTATGCTTATAAAATCCCTTGGTTTTATATCTATCAGCCAGGTCATCAGATGTTTCTTTTTCTTCCATCTTGAGGCAGTCCTCTCCTGTGTATTGGAAGTGGCTATTTTATAATTCTACCAGCAATGTGTAAAAACTCAGTCCACCTCCAACTTCTCCTGCCTTTGTTCTCTTCTGTATTTTGAATCATTGATACTTTTGAATGGGTGAGATAAGATTATTGCAGATTTTATTTTTTAAATCTAATGTTTAATGTTTAATAGGGAGCCAACCCTATTAACCCAAGCTAACCCAAGCTCTCTATTTCAAACAAAACAGCTGCTCCTCAGGAGGAAGGTAAGGCATTCTGTTTTTTATAAAGATTTTTCAGTTTTGAAAAATTTAGGGTACAATTCTACTCTGCCGTATGGGGTTTCTGTAAGTCAAAATCAAGTCACTGGCTGAGGGTAATGACTCAGGACCACAATCATTTTTTTTAAATAATTTTATTGGGGGCTCTTACAGCTATTATAACATTCAGTGCATCATCTGTATCAAGCACGTTGCACACATGTTGCCACATACATTTCCAAACATCTTTCACTTGAGTCCTTGGTATAAGCTCCTCTTAAAAAAAAAAGCTCCTCTTTCCCCTCCCCCCTTTTTTAAAATGAATCATTTTATTGGGTACTCACACACCTCCCCTCATGATCCATACATATGTCAATTGTATGCAGATCGCATTTGCACACTTGTTTCCATCATCACTCTCAATACATTTTTCCTCCACTTAGGCTCCCAGTTCCACCTCCCCATATTTCCCTTCCTCCCTCCACCCCATAAACCTTTAATAATTTACAAATTGCTATTTCATGTTGTACACTGTCCCATATGTCCCTTCACTCACTTCCCTGTTGGCCATACCCCAGAGAGGTTATATGTAGATCCTTGATATTAGTTCTCCCTTTCTACTTCACCGTCCCTCCACCCTCCCAGTCTCACCACTCCCATCACTCGTTCTGAGGAAATATCTATCCTAAATTCCCCACGTTTCCAACTCCAGTGTACATTGGTTCTAGTCGGTCTTGTCTGGTAGAACCAGGAGCGTGATAGTGGGTGTGAGGAAGCATTTGAGAACTAGAGGAAAGATGCATATTTCATTGTTCCTACACTGTACTTTAACTGGCTCATCTCCTCCCTGTAACCCCTCTGTAAGAGGATGTCGCTTCACCTATTGATGGGCTTTGGGTCCCCCATCTGTACTCCCCCCTATTTATAATGACATAATTTTCGTTCCTTGATGCCTGAAACCGGATCCCTTTAGCACCTCATGGTCACGCAGGCTGGTGTGCTTCTTCCAAGGATCACAAGCATTTTGAAATGGATCTGTTGGCTGCCTGCCTTGTTAGTGGTGTGCTCATATTCTTTACCAAATTTTATTGACTGTCCTTTTTGGTGACAGACTCATATGCTTTACCATTTTTATTGGATTATTTGTCTTTTTGTTGAGATTGTCTATACATTTTAGAGATTAGACTATTATCATATGTGTAGGTGCCAAAAATCACCTCTGCTACCACTACCAAAGACAACCATTTCCACTTCCCCACCCACACATCGCCACTCCCACCCCAACCATGCTACGCCATCTGTACTTTCTCTTCTTATTCCCTTGGGGATGTCCTCTCAGTGTTATAAATATTGCATGTTAAAAGAACTCTTTTAAATAATTCTTCTGTCATTCATACATACTGATTTTTGTCGGATAGGTGGTTTATACTGAAAATTGAGTTTCTTTGTTATCTGCCAGGAACTTTATACTTTTAACTCTAATATTTAGCACTTCTATTCATTTTGAGCTCATTTTGTTCATGAGGCGAGGTAATCATTTTTGACATATAAATTCCATTTTGCCAGTGCCATTTTTTTAAATAGATTATTTCTTCCTATTGAATGAATGTGGACCCTTTTTCACAGATCAGTTGCTTATAAAAGGATGCATTTCTTTCTGATTTTTTTATTCCACTGTCCTACAACCAGTATCATTCTGTTTTAATTTCTATGTCTGGATAGTAGATTTTGAGATTAAAAACTGTGATACCTCTTAATTTTTCTGCTCCAAATTGCTTTAACTCTTCAGAACCTGATGCATTTTCATATAAAATTGGAAAATAATTGTTTTGTTTTAATCAGAGAGTGTTAAAATTTAGATTTGGATTGTATAATAACTCTAGATACCTTTTATGCTATCGATATTCTGCAATGCTAAGTCTTCCAATCCATGAGCATGGACTTCTATTTTCTATGTATGGAGATGTCTTGGTTTACTGCAGTGGTGTTTTATAGTTTAACTTGTACAAGGTTCCCATGAACCCTATTAAGTTTACAAGGATATACTCCCCCAAAACTGGAATTTTTTTTCAGATCTGCGTATTTACATTTTTTACCAAGCAACCTTGTCCCCTTCAGAGTAGTCTCCATTACACTTAATACATTTGTCAAATCTGTGATTCCATCTTGGAAACACTTTTCAAACTCATCTGCTTGAATGGCTGACTGCATTTTCCCTTTTTGATTTTAATTTAAATTGAAAACTTTTTATTTATAGCTTTTCTTTCTTTTTAAACACCATTTATTGGAAACTCATACAGACATTATAACTCCACAATTCAATTGCATCAAGCATAGTTGCACAATTGCAACTATCAATTTCAAAATATTTTCTTTCTTCTTGAATTCTATGATATTAACTCCCCTTTATACACTCCCTCCCCAAGCCCACTCCCAAAAAACCTTACCTTTATATTGTTATTAGTATTATTATCATTATTATGGTCATATATTACACCATTCAATATATCTGTTCACCTACAATTCTCTTATCCAGTCCTCTTGAATGGAGCGAAACAGCCATCATTGCTATGGTTCCCCCTTTCCCCCATTTCCATACCCTCAGGCAATCATTACTCCCATAACTATTTCTGAAGGGTTTGTCTCTCCTGAATCAATCAGCCTAAATTATACAAATGGACATATGCAGGTCTAATAAGATTAATCAGGTAAAACTAAGCTTGCACACACAATCCACAGTTCAGCAAGGAATGGAAAGTGGGGAGTGGACATAAAGACAACGTGATAAACACGTTGCTGAACTTGCTAAGTGGAGGCTGAGGGTTTCGTTTCCTGGCAAGTCTTCAATTGTGATGAAATCAGATATTGGGTGGGGGGGGCGGTGTCCAATAGGACCCTCAATCTTAAGAAAAGGTATGGTCAGGGCATAGTCTTTGAAAGGCAGGCTCACTCCCTTGTGATGTGGGAATGCCAGCAGAATTTTAAAGTGAAGTCCATCATAGCGTACATATCATAACGGACAACTACGGTTTTATAAACAACAAAAGCTAATGAAAACTAAGCTAATTTTATTTAGTGTATTGTGTTTTGATACTTAATGTACTGTATTTATTGTGTGAGGGGCTGTTAACTTGGTGCTAAATGCCTGGGAAAAGGAATTTATGAGTGTAATTTTTGGCCTCAAAACCAGTGATTTTGTTTCCCATTATCTCTTATGGGAAATCTGAGCAGTTCTCAAATTTTTCCGTGTTTGAACATAAATTTGGGATAATTGAATTTGACAGTTGAAATATCACTGTATGCCTTTAAATCGAGGAATATTCTTCCTGTTTCTCTTGTGCCGAGAATTTTCATAAAAAAAGAGTTGTTTGATTTTTATCAAGTGTTGGTATTGAGATGATCTTGTAATTCTTTTTCTTTCTTCTCTTAATATATCGATTGATTTTCTAATATTTAATGATCTTAGCCTCCTTGATATGAATCAAAATGTGGTTTTTGCTTTGCCTGATTGTCTTTGATACATCTTTGATTTTTTTTTTAGAATTTTATTAAAAATGTATGTGTTGCTTTTGTGTTAGTATTCACATGGTGTCTTTTAAATATAGCATGTACTAATGGACAGTGTCCTTTATTTTTTGTATGCCGAATTACTCTTTTCCTCAAAGGTGGCCTTTGGAGATGGTTTCGGTTCCAGATTTAAAGACTATCTCAGGACAAAAGTCTCAGAGATTCCTCTGATCCCAAATGGCTCCCTTAAGTCTAGAATGTTTGTCAACATTGACAATATACGTACAAGTGGACTTGATGCAACTGATATATGGATCGTTATAAGAGAAGTGAGAGGCCCCAGTAAAATGATTTATTAAAATTTTAAAAGTAAAAAGAATTTTTGATTGTTTCATGCTTTTCCCTGGTCTATTAAGGTCCATCTGTTGTGGTCTTGATCCCAGCTGTTGGTAGTGCTAGGCAGGTACCGTGTACTTCTGGCCACAGACTACCGGAGGCCCTGGCATATGTGAACTATTAGCTTTCCAGATTAGTTTCTTCTCTGAGAAGAAAAGTAAATGTTTTTTTTTTTAATCTTTCTCTTTTGCTTTTAACAAGTAGATACCAAGAGTTGCCCCTTCAATGACAGTCCATACCATCTAGAATCTAGTCACCTAACTAGGATGCAGCTACTCTTTTGTTTTTTTAATAATTTTAATGGACAATACTTCACATATCATACAATTTTATTGCTCAGTTATATTAATATTTGTGCAATCATTTCCACACTCAATTTCAGAACACTTTCTTCAAGGATGCATTGCTGTTAATTCTCCATTTTCCTCAAGCTATCCTGACATGCACTTAGGTAATTATGAATCTAGTTACTGCCTCTCTCGATTTACCTATCCTTCTTTTCATATACAGAAAATCATACAAAATAGAACAATGGAAGCAAGTGAACACAAGACAACAACAGCAAAAATGAACAGAGAAAGAAAGTCAATCAAAAAGAAAGCAGAAAATAATAAAACTGAACTCACTTTAAAAACAGGTCAAATGATAATGTGCTACATTTTAGCCTGACGGTATTTGCTGTGATCAACTTTACTACATTATCTGTCTGATATCAAAACTATTTACATCCCAGGACGATAATCAGAGGTGACAAACCAGAGGCTTAATCCAAGTGGGAATCATAAAACTAATGGTGGACATTCATTGATATCCATAACCTTCTGCAAACAGGGTGTTCAGAATTTAAGCTCTGATATAATTCCCTCCTTTAGATTTGGATTTTGGTGTTTGTAATCATGGGATCACACAGCTTGTATGCTTCTTTTATGACATCTTATTTTATGCTTTGGCTACATTAATGCCACTATCAATAACTAGAATTATCTTATGCCACATGCACTTTTTTAGTGCAAAGTGTTGTGAAGAAACCAGATGTGCCCAGCTATGAGATGGAATGGCATGTGGGGTTACAAAGGCCTGTCTTAAAACAGGCATCCAGTTACTGTTCTGATTGAACTTTGTTTTAGAAGATACCTACTGAGACTAATGCATTTGAACTGCAGTGCTGTTGAAGAATATTGAAAGTAGCATGCACTATCAATGGAGCATACAGGTCTCTCTAAGATGCAGTGCAACCAGAATGCTTCACAGAGGCAAGGATGGTGAGATTTCATCTCAAATACTTTGTACATGTTTTTAGGAGAGTCCAGTCCTTGGAGAAGACCTCGATCTTGGAAAGTGTGGGGTGGTGAAAGAGAGAAAGGCCTTTAACCACCCGAATTGATACAATGGCTGCAACATGAGCGAAACATAAGAAAAAATCGTGAGGATGACACAGGACCATACAATGTTTCATGCTATTGTACATGGGATCTTTATGAATTGTAACTCAGTGGCAGATAACAGCAACATTAAGACAAAGACGAGTGCATTACTGAGCCATCCACTGATCACGGAGACATGTTTAAGCACAGTTTCCTTGGAATATATACACACACACACACACACACACACATATATATATGTACACACTGTAGTAGTAATACATATTTGGCTTATTCTACTATATGTGCTCACCCATACTGTAAACATAGATGCCTATACACCTACATATGATTGGTGCTGTTTCCAAATTGTGTATGTCATATATTTTAGGACAAAGATTCCTTTTCTCTTGTCCATGTCTTAGTGGTATCATATATTTTGGACAGACTGTGCTCATTTCACCACAAATTTATTATTTTTTCATTACTAAAAACCAAAATAATAAAGAACTTGTAAACAACCATGATATTTACTTCTCTCTTCCCACACACACTCTCTCCATGTAGAAGTAGAAGTAGATGCAGACATAGACATAGGCATAGGCATAGACAGGTAGTTTCTTTGCTCAAGGTTTGTATATGTAATGTTTCCAAATCCTATTGGAGATCCATGAAGTTGTTTTTTTCTCCCGAGAGCCATGCTGTCACAGGTTGTGTGGCAGGGTGTCTAATCTTTTCATTCATTGTTTACACTAAATTTCTCTTTCCCTTTGGAGTTCAATTTAAGTCCCCATCATCCTGTTTGCTGGTCGATGTTTTTATTTGGTCAATCTTTATCAGTTTCTTTTGGCTTCATGGTTCTTCCCTTTAGGGGCATAGTATGATATATTTGCCTAAGTCACTACCTTCAAGGATTTACATTTTTCAATGTTTCTATAACTTCAAATTTTTACTCCTCCTAGTTTTCCTTTGGACTGTGAATCTTGAGATGAAAACATCTCTATAAGCTGAGAATTTGAATCACATTTTAATGATTTAAAGAATCATACCTAGTTAATTTTACAAGAATAATTATCACATGTTGTTTAATCAGCTATTTAACCTATGTCTAAATGATAAAGAATTCCATGTAGATGGTTTATTTTATTCACATTAGTGGCTGACATTATTAGCATTTTAAGAAGTATAAAATTGCTTGTCTTTTGCTTTTCATTCTTAAAGGGAACTCACAATAAGTTTTTTCTGTCAATCATTTGAATAACTTAAAATGCTGAAAACACACTTTACACTGTTGCATTTCAAAATGTCATAGAAAACTTTGACATTACTAACATTAAAAAGTTGGATTTCTGATGACAGAATAATTTGAAGAGTGTTTATAATATCATGGTATTACAATCTCTTAATTGAAGAAGTTAACTTTGAGCAAATTATGCTATAAGTATATGAAGTACTTTTCCATATTAAGGACTAAAGAGATACTTTCATCCATCATAGATAATAAGGTATGTTATACCTTATTATGATGGTTAATATCATGACATCTAAATATCAAAGTTAGGGTAAAATAAATTCAGAAATTCAATCCCAAAGAATTCATGATATAAACTAATTTCCTCTTTCATTATAATAAATATGGATTAAATATATTAAGGATATTAACAAAAATCCATATCTTAAAACAACAAAGAAATGCTTTCAGTGTGAATGTTGCCAACCTGATTAGCTTCAAATGGGGCAAAAGAAACAAAAAATGTCACCTCAGAAGAATGAGACAGGAACTGAACTTTATACTTAAAATTGATGACTATTGGTGAATTTAAACACCAATACATAACACCAATACAAACATACTATACATAACAAGGAACAGCTCACCTTCTTAGTAAAGTAAATTTAAAATGACTAACAAATTTCAGCTCTGGAATGTAAAATCCTTTGAAATCATCACCTTTGTCCTTAAAACAAGACAAAGGTGAACAAACTGAAAGTTTGCTACTTTTCTTGGTCCCTCAGGAAGCAGGGGTTATTTAGCACCTGAAACCCTGGAATCTACTGATGTAAGTCTATAAGGACAGTCATAATGATTTCTATCTGCTTACCTGAAGCAGGAAATACTAATCAAATAGATACGATGGAGTCAGTTCTTTCCCTGTACTCTTAGCAGCTTTATCTTCCAGTATTGAAACTCATCGTTGTCTAGTTGATTCTGATTTGTAGTAGAAACACTTAAGACAAATGTGTGCATACACAAATGTGGAGAAGAAAGTTGATGGTGCCTGGCTATCAAAAGATACAGCATCAGGGATCCTAAAGACTTAAGGATAAACAAACGACCATGTAGCTCAGAAGCAACAAAGCCCACCTGGAGGAAGCACACCAACCCTGTATGACCACAAGGTGCCAAAGGGATCAGGTATCAGGCATCAAAGAACTAAAAATTGTATCATTATAAATGAGGGGGAATACAGACTGGGGACCCAGAGCTCATCTGTAGGTGAAGTAATATCCCCTTACAGAAGGGTTGTAGAGAAGAGACTAGGCAATTAGGGTACAGTGTAACAACGAAGAAATATGCAACTTTCCTCTTGCCCTTAAATGCTTCCTCCGCCCCCCCACGATCATGATCCCAATTCTACCTAATGAATCTCACTAGACCAGGGGATGTACACTGGTACAGAGAGGAACCAGAAACATGGGGAATCCAGAACAGATGATTCCTTCAGAACCAGAGGTGAGAGTGGCAATAATGGGAGGGTGGAGGGAGGGAGGGTAGAAAGGGGGAACCAATCATAAGGATCTACATAAAACCTCCTCCCTGGAGTACAGACAACAAGGAAGTGGGTAAAGGGAGACATTGGACAGTGTTTGATATGACAGAATAATAATAATTTATAAGTTATCAAGGGTTCATGAGTGATGGGGGAGTAGGAAGGGAGGGGGGAAATGAGGAGCTAATACCAAGGGCTTAAGTAGAAAGAAAATGTTTTGAGAAGATGATGGCAACAAATATACAAATGTGCTCTGCATACAAGGGATTTATGTATGGATTGTGATAAGCGTTGTGTGAGACCCCAATAAAATGAATTAAAAAATTTATTTTGATGACTTTCTGGAGACTGACTGGAGACTCGTGGCAAAGAGAAAGTTCTATGGTACTGCAATCTTAAGGGAATCCCCATCCCATCATGGGTTTCCCTTCCAGGAACCCCACAAGGCATTCATGGTGGAGAGCCATATGGGTGGGGGTTGGTATTAAAGCCATTTCCTACTTTAGAAAGAGAATGATATGCCTCTCTTTTACTTTGGTCAGGGTGTGTCCATTTCACCCACAATGTATTATTTTTCCATCACCAAAATACAAAAATATAAATGACAAGAACAATGCTTGGTACAAATGTCTAAGTACTTGACTAATAATCAAAAAGTTGGCCATTTGAATCCATTTAGAACAGTGGCTTTCAGCCTGTGGGTCACAATCCTGTTGGAGGTCAAATAACCCTTTCAAATGGGTGACCTGATCCATAACAGTAGCAAAATGACAGTCATGACAAAAGTGATTTTATGGTTGGGGATTCTCCACAATATGAGGAACTGTATGAAAGGGTATGAAGTGGCATTAGGAAGGTCAAGAACCATTGCAAACTGATGCCTGCCTGCCTTCAAATGACAATGTTCATTCAAATCTCAATGGAGGACTGCTATACACCAGCCCACATGGGAATGCCATGATTCAGCATTGATGGGGTTAAAGCTGGGTTGATTTGGAAAAAGGAAAGATTTGTGAAGATGGCAACTTAGCTACACAGGTCTATAGTCAGTCTGAGATTTATCAGAAGTTTATAGAATGGTTCTTTTATTCCGCACTTCATCACCATACTTCAGTTGAACAGTAGTTGATCATAACCAACCCTCACAGACTCATTATTTTTGTCACATTATGAACAAAAATACAAAGATCATCGGGGACCTTCACCCTTCTCACAATAGCTTTTCTGTTTGTGCCCACTTTTGGAGTTACTGTGTCATTCCATTTCACTGAGGATTTTCCTATTTTTGCTGACTCTGTACTTGACCAAGATACTTGTCAAAAGGCTGATCACTCCACATGAGCAAAGAATGCAGAAAATCTAAGGACTACAAGGTCAAGGATGGAGGAAGACTCATTAAGACCACCCTGCCACATGCACCTGGCACAGCCTTGATTCCTATAAGAGGGAAGGAGAGGACTGGAAGCACTTTCTGGTGTGGGTCAGAGACTACAGATTTAAGTATGAATTTCACCTGAGCATAAAGACATCAAACATTCTTACAGCTGAACACAAAAACAGTATCCATAATAGAAGAAAAGACAGATGGAAGTTTCCAAATAATTCATTCTACTTGAATCCACAATCAGTGTCCAGGGAAGCAGCAGTGAAGATATAAAAAATATTTCTGCAGTAGACCAAGAAAGAGGGGAAAAAGTAACCACCTTAATGTGATGGATGGATATCCTGTCTGTAACAAAGTTTAAACACATCTACAATTGTGCAGAGGGCATGGGACCAAGCAATCTCATGTTCTTTCACATAGCGTTATTCTGCATTAAAAAAAAAAAAACACTTTAATACCATCAAACAACAGCACCAACCATCAGGACTGGAAACGTTTTTGTTTGATCTTTTGAAGGCATTATGTATCCTTGATTTTCTGGATTTATATGAATAGTTTGACATGAACTGTGCTGCCATCATTATATTGTGTCCTCTAGTGAGGTTTTGTTCACAGCAACCCTAATTAAGATAGAGGAAGCATTGCTTGAGTTGGATCATTTGCAATCATTCCTATGTTTGACTGATCCTTCTCACTAAAGCACTTCCTCTTTTTGACTGATCCTCTATTTTAACAAGCATGGTATCATTCTACAAGGACGGGTCCCTGTTGATATGTTATATATATATATATATATATATATATATATATATATATATATATCTTGTGTATATTGTCATATACAAACTATATGAGAAAAGTATCACGCTCCACAATTCTCAAGACCATTCTGGCTGCACTTCGTCCAAAACAGATTTCTTTGTTCTTTTGAAAGTCCATAGTATATTCAATATTTTATTGACAATACCATAATCCAGGAGCATAGATAGTTTTCAGTTCATTCTAATTCTGAATGCTTTGTCCAAGTTCCACATGTATGTGAGAGCATTATAATTTTCATGGGTTGGTCAGGTGCATTTTGGTCATCAAAGTGACATGCTTTCTCTTTTACATTTTAAAGAGGTTTTTGGTAACAGATTGACTCAATGAAATATTTCATTTGATTTCTTGACTTGCTACTTTCTTGAATGCTCACTGTAGGTGCAATAAAATGATAGGCTGGATAACTTCATTCTTTTCTGTTTATCATATTATTAATTCAAGTGTGATAATTCTTTTCTTCCATACTAAAGTAATCCATATATGCAAGCCTAAAATCTTTCATTTTCATCAGGAAGTGCTCTAAATCTCTTTGCTGTTAATAAGTAAGATGCTGTCCTCTTCATACTACAGGCTGTTAATGAACGTTCTTCTAAAACAGTGGTTCTCAACCTTCCTAATGCTGTGACTTAATACACTTAATACACTTCCTCATGTTGTGTGACCTTAAAATTATTGTTGTTATTTCATAACTGTACTTTTGCTACTGTTATGAATCATAATTTAAATTTCAGGATGTGCTTTCATTGTTATAAATTGAACATAATTAAATCATAGTGATTAAGTCCAAAAATATGTGATTATATACTGTGAAATATGTACTTCTCACTACAAATCAATGGAATTTTTTTCTTGAAGCATGGCGTAGCATGGGTAAATCTTACTATAAAAACAGTAAATTACATAGCCACATTTTGTGACCATATATGTAAAAATCCAACATCAGTGTGAAGGCTGACAGAGCTTCTTTCTCACCAGATCAGAAATTCTCAGGCAGTCTTTGCAAGAGCACAACAAAGATCATCTTTCTCTGCATTTATCCAGTAATTATAATTCAGGAAGTGCTGTTTTACCTGCAATATTGCTGCTTTCAACATGGTAGATGATTTTTAAGAGAGTAGCTGCTCTGTATACCTGTGACTGGCCCACATAAGTGTATTAAGGGCCAACCCTGTCCCATACACCTGTAAAGGGTTTATGTGATGGGGTTGGCAAGATGATGTCATCATGCCAGTGGTGGTATGTGGGCTTATCTGTATGAGGGTGGACCTGTCTGGCGACGGATAGAGGAGTGGTGTCTTGGTTCCTATGACCATTGGAAATCTGTGTTTTCCTATGGTTTTAGGTGACCCCTGTCGAAAGGTCATTCAATCCCCAAAGTGCTTCTGATCCACAGGCTTGAGAACCATGGCTCTGAAAACTGAAAGTAAGTTCTTAAGATAATCTAGTTTCTTGAATTATCTTCTTAGTATACAGATTAAATAAATATATTGAAAGGAAACAACTCTGACAAATCTTTCATGGTAGTATCCCTTATTTTGTTAATGATTACTTCTTAACCTGTGTACAGCTTCTGCATGAGTACAATTAGATATTCCAAAATTTCCATATCTTACAATGTTGTTCATAGTTTGCTGTGATCTACACAGTTGAAACAATTGCCTAATGAATAAAACACAAGCCAACATCTTTTTGGTATTCCATGCTATCAGACAATATCCATGTAATGTCAGCAAAGATATCACTCATGCTATGCCCTCTTCTGAAAAAAGATAGAGTTTCTGGTAACTTCTGGAAGACATTCTGTTACAGCCACTTTTGAATAATACTCAACATTTTCTTCCTTGTATGTGATCTTTATGATATTGTTTGATAATCTCTGCATTCTGTTTGCATCATTAAGGCAACTCAAAGAAAAAAAAAAGTAGTGAAATTGGAAGCATCTATGAAGACTACAGCAAACATTAAACACTGCAGAACTCCTAGGCAAATGAACTTAATATCTCAAACTGAAACCAGATTTACTTTTTTTAATGTACCATAGCTGACTTTAGACAATAACAAAAAATATTACATAGCATACTAAAAAGAAACACATCCTGAAGAAACAGGGAGATCTCAGAACCAGAATTAAGAGACAAAGAATTTAAGTAACTATGATAGGCAACAATCCGGGTGGTACTGTTGGATTAGCGCTGAACTGCTGAACACAAAGTCAATGATTCAAAACCACCAACTTCTTTGTGGGAGAACAATGAGTCTATCAGATTTTGTAATGAGTCATACACTCACCAATGATATATAGGCATGGCTATGAGTCACATTCCCTAGGGGGATATTTTTTCCCTTCTTTGGATTATTCTTAATATGTTAGGAGGTCTCATTGAAAAAGTGATATCATAAAATGAATGGCAGAAAGGACAATTGATATCCTTAGAAAGAATTAAGGAACTTCAAGGAAATCAAATACTCTGACAGAAAAGAACTATTCTGACAGGTTTGTGACTGAACATAGATGAGGAGAGAATTATTTATTTGAAAGTAGGTCATAGAAACAATAATAGAAAAACAATGTTAGCAACAGAACAGGATAGAAATGTGACATAATTTCAAAATAAGTGATGTGTGTGTTTAGAAGAACTTAAAGAGAAGAGTGGACACAAAAGCATATTTGAAATTATCATGGAGCTCAGGATAAAGCTATCAATATGGAAACAAAAAAATGCTTTAAAAATATGTGCACTTAAAATATGAGCATCAAAATACAAGAGGCAAATACTGACTGAAATTACTTTATAAAAGATAACTACATTTAATGCAATTTATGAACAAAATAGGCATACTATCAGTAAGAATATAATTTAGCTGAAAGTCATTCTCCAATCATTAGCATTTATAAAATATTACATCCAATAATGGCAGAATATTCATTTTCAATAAGCATCTCAATCACACATGGTATGATCACTAAGACAGACCATATTCTGAGCCATACCATAGACCTTAAATAAATTGTAAAAAGAAAGAGACGGTCTTAAGTCGGGTTCTTTAGAAAAGCACGCATGTGTCTGTGTGTGTGTGTGTGTGATTTTATCTCATGAGAATGTCTTACACAGTTGTTGATGCTGGCAAGTTTCAAGGTCCTGGGGTCAATGTCAGGTTGGAGACTTCTTGACTCAGGTAGCCAAAGAGATTGAAAACCTCAGCCTGGCAGGTCATACGAAAGGCTACTGGAAGAGTTGCTGAATGCACACAAAATCATCAGGCAAGATGATAGATTTTAAATTTGCAGAGATTAATGACTTTGACGGTTATCAGACAATATGTTAGGTTATTTACTCAAGAACAGAAAACTTGAGATCCAATGATGACAAGCCAGTTTGGGTCCAGATTCTACAAAAAAAAAAAAAAAAAAGTGGAAGAGCTTTGCCAGATCATTCATATAACTGAATGTAATCTGTGGCCTTTCACGTGATAGCATACTTATTGCAGATCTTGCCATAAAATGAATACATGGTACCAAATCTCATCACGGAAATTAACTGTATGATAACTCTCAATTCCCTGAAAATCATGGCTCAGTAAAATTGACACACAATTTTGACCATCAAAGAAACCAATAAAATAATGTTTTTAGGCTACAAGTGAATTAAAATAGATATAATAGAAAGATAGCTGAAAAACCACCCAACAACTAATCCTTTTTAGTAAAGTGACTCAGTACATTCTTTCAATCTTTGTTTCATGCTTCCAGCATCAGTCACTATTTTGCCTGTAGAATCTTTCAATATTGCAACTCAAGGCTTGAATCTTGTCATGAGTTTTTTTTTCCAATTTAAGATAGGCTAAACCTGTTTGTCCTTTCTTGTTTTCAAACTCTAGGGCTTGGCATATTTCATTATAATGTATTTATATGTCTTCTTGATCTGGCCTTTTAAATGTTCTATTCAGCTCTTTGACTTCATCATTTCTTCTATTTACCATCATTAACCCTATTATTATGAGTAAGCTTCACAGCCTTTACTGACAGCCAGTTTGATCTTTTATTTCCTATATTTTAATGATCTTTTGAATCCTTCCCATACGATGCTCTTGATGGCTTCCTGCAGGGCTTCTCTTTCATTAATGTTCAATGATTCACATCTGTGATTGAGAGGTTCTCCAAATCCAGGTGTGATAGACTCAAGTCTGATTTCAGTTTTCAAGGATTTGATTTTTCTTCAGCTTCATTCTGAAATTACATATGAGCAATTGGTAGTCTGTTCCACTGTATCCCCTGGCCCAGTGCTGGCTGCAGATATTTCTCCATTATCTATTACCATAGGTGTATTCAATTTGATTTCTGCATATTCAATCTGAAGAAGTCCACAGGTATAGTTGTCATTTGTATTGTTGAATTGGTATTTGTGATGATCAAGTAGTTAGTCTTACCAAATGCGATCATGTGATCTCCAGGTTCATTTCTATACCAAGAACATATTTTCCACCTGCAGTTTCATCTTCATTTCCAATTTTTGCATCCCAATTAAAAATAATGATCAAGGTATCTTGATTCCATGTTGATCAATTCCATATCAAAGCTATTGAAAAAATATTTAATTTCGGTATCACTAAATTTCGTGGGTAGAACATAAGTTTGAATAATATTGGGTTGACTGAATTTTGCTTTATACAGATCTATATTATCCTACCACAGACAGCATTGTACTTCAAGATACATCTGTAAAGCATTTTAAAATACGAATGTTAATCCATTTCCTTTGAATTTTTCATTCCTGGCAGAGTAAACTATATGGTTTTCTGCTTCAAAATGACTAATACTAGTCCCTGTTGGCCCCCTAATGCCTAGAACATCAATCATTATGTGTTCAAGGTTCCTAGATTCATATGTTGTACATTCCACATTCTGATTATTAAAAGATATTTGCAGTTGTTTCTTCTCATTCTGAGTCTGTCTTACCAGGAAAAGAAGGTCCGTGAGGCTCTACTTGAAGGATTTACTCCATCCACATCATTATGGTCCAGTCTACTTTGAAAAGATAGTTTTTCCTCAGTCATGTTTTGAGTAACTTCCAATCTGAAAGGCTCACCTCCTGACACTTTCTGGACAGCAGCATGGTGCTATACTAGAGTCTTCCTGTTTCTGACAAGGTTCCACTGCTACCCACAAAGGTTTTAGTGGCTGATTCCTCTTAAGTGGAGAGCTTGTTCCTCCTTGCTAACCTGATCATAGTCTGGAAGTTCTGCTGAAACTTGTTCAGTTTGTGTTATCCTCCTGTTGTGGAAACATCAGTGACAGCGCTTCCACTATCACAGCCATACATGTGCCACAACAGTGTGATAAACTTTCAGACAAGTGGTGGATATTTGTAACATAAGTACTTTTAAATAAGTAATGGATTTGAGAGGAAAACGCATGGACACAATAAAATATTTAGAACTCAGTGTCAACAAATGAACACCTTAATACTTCTGGAATGCAGCATAAGTGAAATCAGAGAATTATTAAATCATTAAAAGCACTTTAAAAAGAAATATTAAAAATAAATGAGCTATCGGTTAAATTAAGAAATCTGGCACAAGAATACACATAAACTAAAAGTACAACGGGGGAAGAAAATAACAGTAAAGATGAAAAGCATGGATTAATAAAATAGAGAAAGTCACAAAAGAAGCTATGGAAGCAAGACCGATGAAGAAAAGAAAGAGATAGCAAGAAGAGCAAAATGTCAAAAGATAGTATCAGGAAAGCAAAAAAATAGAATATCAAAACATGATGCTTATGGTTTTATCTCATCTTAAGTCATGATTATCTGGCTTTACAGAGACCTGGTGATGATGGGGATTAAGTGTGGTTCTACTAATTAAAAGATCTGTCAATCCCTCCCTCGATGCAAGAACACTTTGTTCTAACAACCTGGCATTCTGTGACTCTCATCCTCCCAATATGATCATTGAAGACAAAATGGGTACATAAAGAAATGTGGTGAAGAAAGCCTATGTTGCCAGGTTATCAAGAGATACAGAGTCTGGGGATCTAAAGACTTGAAGTTAAATAAGCAGCCATCTAGCAGAAGATCAATAGGTCCACATGAAAAAAGCACACCAGCCAGTGTGGTCACGAGGTGTCAATGGGATCAAGTAACAGGCATCAAAAGACCCTTCTCCAAAAGAAAGCATATTGTTGAAAATGAGGGGTTGGTGCAGAAACCCCAAACCCATCTGTAGGTAACAGGACATCCCTCACCAGGAAGAGATAAGTTAACCAGGGCCAAGTTGATATTCCTCTGGTTCTTTGAGGCTTCCTCATCCCCCACAATCATGACCCCAGGACTACCTTTCATTTCTAGTTATACCAGAGAATGTACACTGGTACAGATAAGAGCTCACAACAGCTGGAATCCAGATCAGATAAACCCCTCAGGAACAGAAATTCAAGCAGTAATACCAAAAGGGTAGGGAAAGGTGGAGGGAGAAGGGGAGAAAGGAGGAACTGATCACAATGGCCAAAACATAACCCCTATTCCCTCTTCCCCCAAGGGGGAGGAGCAGCAGAAACGTGGGTGAAGGGAGACAGTGGTCAGTGTAAGATATGAAGATTATAATAATCTATAACGTATCAAAGATTCATGAGAGTGTGAGGGTGGGGGAAGGAGGCAAAAAAAGATTATCTCAAGGGCTCAAATAGAAAGTAAATGTTTAGAAAAGGATGATGGCAACGGGTGTACAGATACGTTTGACAAAATATGCATGGATTGGTATGAGGTGTAAGAGCCCCCATTAAAATGATCAGAAGAAAAAAAGAAAATATATAGACTCTTGTGTCTCCCCTCGAGATCAGAAGAACTAGATGGTGCCTGGTTATTATTGTTAGGTGCCTTTGAGTCTGTTCTGACTCACAGTGACTATGAACACAACAGAAGGAAACAGTGCCTGGCCTTGATTATGTCTAAGTCCATTGTTGAAGCCACTGTGTTCATCTGTCTTGACAAGGGTCTTCTCTTTTTCATTATCCCTCTACCTTACCAAGCATGTTGTCCTTTACCAGGGGCTCATCTACAAAGATAGAAACACTTCAGATAAGGCAGGGGAGGGATGGGGTAAAGGGGAGCTGATCCAAAGGAGTTCAAAGAGAAAGCAAATGTTTTGAAACTGAAGGTAACAACCATTATACGATTATCTAATTAAATTATGACTTGTGACAACATCTATAGGATCTCCCAAGAAAGTATTTTAATAAAATAAAATTTAAAAAATAAGAAGTCTGTCATTAAAACTCACCAATTACTTCCTGGAAGGAAAACCGAGGTTGTCTACTCCTTGAGAGATTACAGGAGTTTGGTTGCTGTGAGTTTGGGGCTGACTCAATGGCAGTGAGTTGCTTGCTGTAGCTGTGTCACAATAGAATTATAATGCAAAATGTCACATTGTTCTGAAATAATGGTAGGCAACACCCTTAATCCTGTCACAGACCTCACTGTAGGAAAATAAGTATTTTCGGGTGTGTGGCTTGGATCAAAAGCATATGGACAATATGACAAAACCATCCGTTTTGGACTCACTCTGGATCCTGCATTCATCAGTCATTTCATTTCTGGTCCTCAAGACTTCACACAGTGACCCCATGTCTTGGTTGCCAACCTTGGTATTTGTCAGCATCTTCAGCACGTGGGCCAACAGTCTGCGCTCTGACCTATCACATTGAGTTTCATAAGCTGTTGCAACTATGGGAGTCAGGAGAAGCCTCCATCTGACCCAGGGAAATGGGACTTGCTATGTCAACAGTCATGGGCCGTATTTTTTAGACCATAACATGCATTTTTCCCCACAAAATTAGAGGGGGGGGGGACAAGGGTGTGCTTTATGGTCTGAAGATGTGGTACCCCAGAGCACCTTAGTATGCTGGTACCATTTGTTTCAGAATGATGTTTTCTTTTCCTGCTCTAAAAACTGGGTGTGTTACGGTCAGGTGCATCCTATGGTCTGAAAGAAATGGCAAGTGATTTCTATGATATAAATTTCTCTCTACAAGAAAGTTTGAAAAATCCATGGACAAATGGAATTAAAAGATAAAGGAATTTTTCAAAGAAAAAAAGTCAAACCATGTATCTCTTTGTCCTCCAATAAACCTAGGACCTGACTAATCCCACATGTTCCTTGGTCAGGTTGGCACAATAACCCTACCTATTATAGCTGTATACTTACTGCTTGTGGATCCTGACTTAGCCTAACCTTTTGACTCCTCAAATAAATCCCACTAATTGTGATTTTGGTCTGTTAGTTTTGTATGACCACTGTAACAAATTATCTAAACTAGTATAGCTGTAGAGTGTTGTGGGAGCAATAATTCGTGTCAGAATAGGTGACAAATAATGGAACATGACCTCTCTGACCCTTTCCTGGTGGCAGTAGGGAATGTCCACTTCTGTGCCATTTATTGCAATTTTTCGAAAGGAACAATTATTTAAGGAATTAAATTGATGATTAAAAACCTGCTATCAAAAAAAAAACCTGCTATCCTCTCTGCTACTGTTTAAGTCAGTAACACTACTCACAGCAAATCACTTTCAGCAACATTTATTTGGGTCCTACTGTGTATTAGATACTGGTCTAGGCACTTGGGCTCATCAGAGAACAAAATAGAAGGCACCACAAGAATATGTGTATCTTTCTGTGTTGAGATTCTAGTGATGAGACAAAACAAAAGAAATAAGCAACTTCAAATCTACAGTGGCACTATGATTAGACTATAAAGAAATGAAGGTGGGCATGGGAGAGAAGGGTGAGGGAAAGATGGGTAGAGATTTGCCATCTTGGCATTTTAAATTGACATTCATTCTAGGGCACCAAAAGCAGGTTTGCAAGTGGAGGAGAGAACATAGCTGATATCTAGGAAAGGAGTATTGTATGCAGAGGAAAGAGTCACAGTGGAAGCTTAATGGTAGTGTGTTCCCAATACAATAAAATGTGCCAGTAAAGCCAGAGTAGAAGGAAAAGAAGAGGACAGAGGTATAAAATAATTTTACTAGTAAATTATCTCTAAACCTCAGTAAAGAGACAATCCTTCAAACCAGTTTCAACGAAAAGAAAAAGAGGCAAAAAAAATACCTCAATTCTTTTATGAAACTGATTTAATCTTGACATCAAAATTAGATAAGTAGAGAACTAGATAATTATAGACCAATCATACTTATGAACATAGATGGAAAAATTCTAATACAACATTGGCAAATCAAATCTAGTAGCATGTCTGGATTTAATCGTACCCAAGAAAGGTTTTCTTAAAAAGGAAATCATATCAGAAAAAATATATATATCCATACTAAATTAAAGAATATAGCACATAATAATCTTAATGGACTGTTCAAGATGGCAAAGAGGAAAGTCCCACATGCAACTGAATGACATGGACTCCCCCACATCCATGCTAGAGTAGCCACTGCTCCTCGAACTGCCCGTATTGTCAACAGCAGTGAAGAGCATGCCTGTGGAGAACACCTGTCACCCAGCCATGAATGGCAGACAGGACTCCTTGCGACCCATTAACATGACCATCTTTTTTATATGTGCATTGAGTTTCCTGCTTTCCATTTAGGTCAATTGTCCATAGACTTCTGGTTCAGTCAGAGTTGTTATTTGTCAGTGACAGAATAAACTCTTGTTTATTTAAGTGGGAAATAGCATTTTTGATGACGACTTCGTGATCTTCCTCACCCCAAAAACCTGCTTTTGATGACCTAGAATGAATTGAAATTTAAAGTGGGAAGCAGCAGCTTGTCTTCACTGTGGCACAGAGAGTTGGACTGCCTAACAAAAGGTCAGCAATTTGAGCCCCCTATCCACTCTGTGGGAGGAAGACGATACTTCCTACTCTGAATGGAGATGTCCTGCAAGCCTACAAGGGCAGTTCTAGCTTGTCCTTTACGACCACTATGAATAGGAATCGATTTTTTTTTTTTTTTTTTAGGCATCACTGCCCTGGTGGTGGGAGTAGGAGGCCCAGCCTTTGCTCCTGTGAGCGAGAATTGAACCTCCATCCCAGTGGGCCGCAGTCCCGCGCACAACCACTACGCCACCAGGGCTCAGCCCTAGGAATCGATTTTATGGCACTGCGTTTTCGGTTTGAGGAACAGGGTTTGCGAGTTTGCTTGCTCTGGAACACATTTGCTTTTCCACTCGTCCTGTCTTCCTACAACCTCCTGGGCGATCTTGTTGAGCATCCCTTGGATGCAATGTTGGTGTTACTGACAGCTATGTTTTCCATTCAATGAGTGGTCTGGTTGCTGTTGGCACACAGTTAAAATTGTTTCTGGGGATGATTTCCATCCAAGGGGCTGCAGAGCTTACACCGCTTCTGAGGAGGAATGGAGGATGACTGGTTGACGTAGGGGAACCAAAGCCTAGCCTTTTCATCTCTTTGCAGCAGCATCCCATGTCCAGAGCTCTCTGGGGAAGCCATGAAAGAGTGCATTTCTCTTTATGCTAAACTCTTTCCCTGCACTTCTGCTGTCAGCATTGTTCTGGAGACCATGCTGTAAAAATCTGTATCACACAAACCTGCTTCAATGTCTCTCTCCTTGGTAACATAACCAAAATATTATCCCATTTTTGACCAGCTTAATGTTCCATTTTATAGTCCATCTGTCAAAGGATGTTATTTCATTGACAACAAAGCCAGAAGACAAGTTAGGACTCATGGCATTTACTAGCTCTATCGTGTATCCAATTATGGACTAGCCATTGGCCTTATTAAGCAGCGACATGGCGAACAAAACACTTACATGATTAGATGAATATAATATCTTGTGAAACTATCCCTTTCTTCAACATATAGCTATTTCTCATAGAACTTGTATATAGGAGTCCTGGTAGCATGGATATAATAGTAATGGTACCTCTCATCATTTCACTGAGTAATCAAATACACACGCTAAGTGTTTCTGAACCTTAAATTTTGAGATTTCATACAGTAGTGAGAATTATTTTCACTTGTGTCAAATCAGGTTTTCCAGAGCAACAGAAGTTGATGATGTTATCAAATCTACTTAGGTCCAGATGGCAGTAGATGAATGGAGGATTATGAAAGGTTGAGTGACCTTCATTTTCTATTGCTGTGGGGAGCAAATGTTGAGTCACACCACAACGTATGACAACTCATGCATGATGGACTGAAACACTGCCTGGTTCAATGTTTTCCACTGATTGATTACACATCAGACCATGATGATCGATGAGTTGCTATTGTCTGACTTTGGTAGCAGAAGCCCAGGTGTTTCTTCTGATCTCGGTTACTATGGTAAATAAGATCATGCTTATTGTAATTACATGATTCTTTTCCCAAATACTATGTTTCTCCGTGTAGGCATGTGGCCGAATCCCATTTCCCTACATTTATTTCATTGACCTGTTTAAAGTTACTGAAAGATAAGAAGTGCATTAATATAGATGACAGTACTTCTAAAAATATGGGGAAACTTTCAATTCTATTTTCCAGGAAGTTTTTAAGGTTTGTTGCATTAAATGATTTTCTATATTTTCCCCTATTGATGTCTTCTTCATCATCATGAAAGCTTTATTTCATATTTTATTGCCTTTTTCCTTGAGAAATGATGATGAGCAGAGACCCTGCTAATTCATGTTGCCATATAGTTAGAATAGCAAATAATCTTTTAAAAAGAAATAGTTGCATGTGTACTTGTGTATAAAGCAACCAATACTGCAAAATAGACTATCATAAAATAAGAGCAAGAAAGAAACACTGTACCAACACTATGCAGGCAAACTTATTATAGTGTTCATATTTCCAATAAAAGAAAGAACTCAGTTATCCTATTAGGTAAATCTTAGTCACCAAAATTTGATGGTTTGAACTCACCTAGATGTGTCTCAGGAACAAAGTCCAGGAGTCTGAATTGAAAAATCACACTTCAAACTCTCATGGAATTCTGCACTGCACTGCAGTCTACTGGGTTACCATGGGAACGAACTCCAGAGCCCTTGCTTTCTTTACTGTTTGTTTGTTTGTTTGTTTGTTTGTTTGTTTGTTTGTTTGTCAAGTGAAGAATTCACATCCTACAAGTGGCTAAGGATTCAGGGACCTTGGAAATCATATGATTCATGGCAGGTGTGGCAGCAAGACCTGTATTATCCATCCTTGTATTCTTCCTTTCTGTGTCATGCATATGATTTATATGAAGATATGATATTTCACCTTGAGATCATAAGGGGTCCAGATGAATTGATTCTATAAAGAAATCTTGAATTTTGAGCTGAATATAGAAGTGAATCAGATTTCTGAAATGAATGACTCTCATTTCTATTTCTAGGCAAATGGTTGAAACATGTTTGTCTGTTTTTAATTAATAGTGTTGAAAATTCTGAGTTTTAACAAGTTTTGTCATGAAATTTTGTCAGACAAAGGGTACAATTTAGTTAATATTTAAGCTTGTGGCAGATAAATAGTGTGTGTGGATGAGTGTACATGTGTGCCCTTTTTCTTTTTTGGAGAAATGTTGAATTAGAAAATCTTTGTCCAAAAAACAAGTACCAACTGCCATTTTCCCAGGCTTCTTTTCACTAAAAATATGGATTTGAACGCAAGGTAAAGATTCTGGCATCACACCTTAAAACTTTTCAATATTAATAGTCTTAATATCAATGTGTCAGAAATATTGTGTCTACAGTGGAGCACTGCTCATTCCAGCAACAAGGGGTGAGTTACATCAGAAGAAAACAAAAGAAGTGTCATCTTCATTACAGTGGTCTGTATGATGTAGATTATCCATTCATGTTGACCTCCTCCTTTACAAATCTTACTCGCTAGCCCTCTGGATAGCAGTAAAATCACTAAGTCGTCACCTAAAATGTTATGTTCCACTTAAGCAAAATAGAGTTTATTCTGTCATTGACAAATAAGAACTTTGACTGAACCAGTAATCTATGAATAATTGACATAAAAGGAAAGCAGAAAACCCAATGCACATATAAAAAGATAGTCATGCTAATTGGTAGTTAGAGGATATAACTTGAAGCAATCATAATACATCATATCACACATAGAAGTCCATTAAAATGCTGGAAAATACCAAGATCTGTTAGGAAATTGAAGAAAAAGCAAGGTTCACACACTGTTAGTCTGAATGGAAGTGATATAATTGTTTTGGGGAGCAGTTTTGATAATATCTAATAAAATTGAAAATCTAGTAATTTCACTTTTAGATACAGATTCTGAAAAATATTTTAAACATTCTAACATGACACAGAAGTGGATAAGCTAATAAATAAATATTTTTACCAAAGAATAGGAACGTTTATTAAACAAAAACGTCAAAATATGAAGCTATTGTTTCTTGGTGGATCCTCCATCTAGGTCTAGCCTCTTATCCCTGGACGCCTCCTCACACCTGCTATCAGGTGCTTAGCAAAGCTACTATTTCTTGGTAGATATTCCATCTAGGTCAATCTACTTCTAAAGGCAGTGTTCCTACTTCTCTATGCCTTCCCTAAAGATTTTTGCTCTTTGATTTGTACCACGTGAAAATGACCGCTGGGGTGTCCTTAAAAGGAGTCCCTTTCCATATTCTTTGAGTTTAGGGAATAAAAATAATCCTGAAGTCTCAAGATCAGGGAAGTATAATGGATGACAATTTTGGGGTTTTTTTACTGAAATTCTTATAGGGCAACCCTCACTACTTTTGAACGGCGAACAGGCAGATTGTCGTCATGAGAAAAATATCTCTGAGCAAAAATTGGCTGGCTTTTTCTCACCAAAGTAATATTAAATTTTCTTAAAATCTCTAATAAGCTTCCACTCCTCTCCTGTTTCCTTTGAAAAAATCTGTCAAAATCATCTGCCCTAGTGCAAGATTCCCTCTTTGCCTCAAATGTAACAGAATAAGGAGACTCCCTCACCTGCCACTGTTTAGATTGGATCTTTTTTTTAAGGTAGACTAATGAGTTTAAGATGCATCCCTGAGAGCTTGTCTACAGTAGTTTTACACTTATTGAAAATTTGTGTAACTACATTGGGTTTGCAGTAAAACTCTACGTATCCAAATGGAAACCCTGGCAGCAATGCTTTCTTACTCACTCACATTCATGGAGATCCTAGTCACATCTTGTTTATAAATACAAAAAACACAAGGCATCCTAATTTACCAATAATGAAAACATTCTCAGATAAAGTTATTGTATACTAATCAATATACTGAAATTAGCAAATGAGAGCTAAGTTGACAATTATAAAGAAACATTTTGAGTTAAAATGTAAATTGCAAAAACATGACTCCATACTGTGTAGCTATAAGTAAGCACTCAGATACTAACTGGAACGTTGCGATTTACAGCCCACTCTGCAGTTCTGGAGGAGAAAGATATGGTGATCTGCTTCAGTAGAATTTACAGCTTAGGAGACCCTGTCAGGGAAGTTCCGCCTTGTTAAATAAGTTAACTCTGAGTACAAAACCACGTGATTTCACTTATCAACAACATATACAAACCCAAATCCACTTCCATAGAGTTGATTCCAACTTTTTTCTGACAATATGTACAAAGTATGTACTATGGCTTTTCACCATAGTTGAACACTCTGACTCTATTTCAAGATTTATCAGGTAGTATTCAGCTCCAACAACATCGTTCAAATGCATGGCTTCTTCAGTCTTTCTTATGAGCAACTTTCAGATGCTCATGAGGCAATTGAACGTTCTATGGCTTGAGTCAGGTGCACATTGGTCCTCAGAGTAAATAAGCATGCTTTTTAACACTTTAAAGAAGTCTTGTTCTGTAGATTTACCTAATGTAATCCATCCCTTGGTTTCTTGTCTGCCGCTTCCATTAGCATTGATTGTGGATCCAAGCAAGACGAAATACTGGACAATTGCAATCTTTTTTCTATTTATCATGATGCTACCTATTGGTCAACTTGTGAGGATTTGCATGAAATCCATATTCATGGCTATCATCCTTGATCCTTATCAGCAAGCATTTCGAGTCCTCATTTTTGATAAACAAAGTTGTGTCATCTACCTATTGCAAGTTGTTAATGTCTTCCTCCAATCCTAATGCTGCGTCCTTCTTCATATAATCCAGGGGCTCTGATGGCTTAACCAGAATGTAAAATGAGTAAGACGGTGAAAGATTATACACTTAATGATTTTTTTAAATATTTTAAACCATGCAGTATTCCTTGGAGTGTTTGCTCTGCTAAAAGACAAAACCTATGTATCTCCATCAAAGTTATTTCTTTGTGCGTAAGAACCATTGTGGAAAGAGAGAAACAGCCCCAAACCATCAAAAAATGTACTTGAGATCTCTATCCAAAACAGTAGAGACCTAAACCTGAGGCACCAGAGACAATAGCAAGAAGATTTAGAGTAACAGAGCCAATGGCTATGAGACTGTGAGACAAGGTGACAGGGGATAACTTCCTGCCTCTCAGAGGCAGAAGGGACCACAGCCAAGAGGCTAAGGACCCAAGAGAGAATTGACTGCTAGTTGCAAAGAGATGTTGCTATCAGCCAGTGGCTGTACCCTTACTCTTGACTGAAACTGGGATAACTTGTTCATTTCCTTAGCAAATCCCATAATTTTGAGCATATTTTTTGAGTTCTGTGTGGCCATTGCAATAAATGGTTGATCCCAGCATAGAAGCAGAGTGCCCTGGGAGAAAGATTTGGTGTTAGAGTAAGTCAAGAAGGTTGGAGGACAAAGCCATGTCTGACCCTGGTCTCAGTCTCATAGCAAATAAGGATGCTAGTGGGGTCAGAAGTGGCCACCTCCCCCACACCCCTGATGCTCACTGAAAGGGGATATGTATATGAGCCTATTATATTTTTCTGTTATTCATTTGAAACACATTATTATAGGTCATTGTGAAGGAAATGAAACAACAGCTGTTTTTGTACTGCTCTCACATTGCTAGTGAATTCCTTTCATTTTGTGATTAACATCACAGATCTTTTATTAACCGAACAAAAACATTGGAGTTTTTTTACTCATATAATGGAAATATTAGAAAGGTTCCTGAAAAATGTGTGTTATGAAAAATCATACAAGAATTTCAAATGTCCTTTTCACCAGAATAAACCTGCACCTGTTATGTCTGACACAGCTTGAAACACTAAGGATAACACATCAGATAAAAAAAATCAACACATAAAAAACCTAGTAAAGTAAAATGAGTTCTTCTAAAATATAAGGATAAATATCACATAGATGGGGGAGTAGTAAAATCATGGATCCTGTATGAAAAAATGATGGGGACTGTGCCCTAAAAATAAATCAGCAGTTGGGCTGAGCCCCGGTGGCGTAGTGGTTGTGCACAGGACTGCGGACCCCTGGGATGGAGGTTCAATTCCAGCTCCACAGGAGCAAAGGCTGGGCCTCCTACTCCTACCACCAGAGGGCAGTGATGCCCCCCCCCAAAAAAAAACAAAAAATAATCTGCAGTTTACAAGTGGATAATTCTGTTAAAGGGGACATGATAAAGCTGAAGATGTAGCATGCAGCCACAGAGAATCCACAATAATTTCTGAGGAAACAATTTTGCTCATGCCCTAATTTCAGAGGACCAATGACTAATTGCAGAAAGAATAACCACTATCATAAACATGTCAGTGAGTCCAGTTTACACAATCCTGACTGAAAAGTTAAGGTTGAGTTAAACTTTCCGCTCAATGGATGCCCAAACTGTTGAACCCAAAGCAGTTACAGATAAGCGTCAAACCAAAACCAAACTCAAGGGCATCAAGTCAGAGTTGACTCACAGTGATCTCCTGTAGGTTTCCTAGACTGAAAGTTTTCAAGGAGTTTCAAGGAAGCCTGGTCTTTCTCTTCAGAGCTTCTAGTGGTTTTGAGCCATCGGCCATGCAAGCCTCGGCCCGGGGTAGGACCACTACAGCATCAGGACTCCTTACAAAACAAAAGCAGTGCTTTCAATATAAATTTTAAATAAATGATGGCAAAATCCTGAAGCTTTTTCATGCATTTTGTACCAAGAGGTGAAATCTGGCTTGACTAATATGATCCTATAGATAAAGCTCAATCAAAGTCATGACTACTAAGAGGTCGAGGTAGTCCATTCAAAGAAAAGTGAACCATCAAGAGCAAAGTTCATTGTAAAAACTGAAGAATAAGCATCACCTCAGTGGCAAGTTTGGTCAATGAGTTATGAAATCAAATCACTAACCCACTATCAAAAGTTTATGAGGATAATGTCTTTAAAATTAATTAATTAGAGCCCCGGTGGCTCAATGGGGTTGGATGCGGGACTATGGCCCATAGGATTGATGATTCAAATCCAGCAGCAGCTCTCCAGGAGCAAGGCTGAGCTTCCTACTCCCACCAGGGCAGTGATGTGGAAAAAAGAAAAAAATTAATTAATTAGTCCATTAACTAATTAAAAATAGATCAGCAGTTTACAAATGAATGAGTTCTTTTAAAAGGGGACAAGATGGTACTGAACAAGATGGTACTGAACATGAAATGTGGGGAAATAAAGCAAAACATTTGGATTGTTAACTTTATAGAGGGCTAACGAATGATGGCATCTGCTCCTTAGAACGGTGTTTTGAGAAGGCTAATGCCATCCTGAAAAGCTTTATCGTGGAGTCTTTCTCTACTGCAGGAATGCTCCTGCTTGTCCCTCTCATCCAGGGTAACTTAGTGAGAGTTTTGTTGGGAATGCTAAAGCCTCCACCTTACAGTTCTGACTTAGCTTCTTTTTGTTTCCTACTTTTAAAATAGTCTTTAAAGTGTGCCCTTTTTACTTCAGTTAATAATGAAGGTTGGCGAGCAGGGGAGGGAGAGAACTACCTTGACATGGTTCAATTCTCCTCAGGTTTCTAGGGATGGAATAAATGTCAAGTATCATTGCTTACAAAAGTGTCTTGGATATGAATTGAGAAAGAAAATTTATATACTTTTATCTTTTCATTCTATTTTCAAAACCCTTTTTGAGGGTTATATTTATCTGAAAAATACAATATTGTGCAAAATCCTGCAGCATGTGACTTTCTTTTTTCAGATATCATTTCGATAACCAACCAAACTCTGGAAAAGTGGATTTAGACTAGACTTTTATGTGTAACTTCATCCAGGGAGGACCTGGGGGAATTTTAGGTACAGGTTTCTACTACTATTCTTAACACTAGAGCTTTGGAAGTACATCTGAGTGTGTTTAAAACTAAAAACAAAAATTAAGAATAGAAAAATATGAACAACTCCTTAAAGGTGTGTAGGTGTATGTGTGTGTGTATGTGTGTGTATACATATCCTTTGATTTGGCAATGTACTTTAAATATATATACATATATTTTATGGCCATAATGTAGCAGGAAAAAAAAATAACATCAAACGGCTTTTGTTAGGCCTGGTTGTCTAAAGAAACAAGACCAGTCACACTCACATTTGTATAAAAAAGAGCTTCATGTGAAGTAGTCATCTTATATCAAGAAGCCATCTCAAGCCCATCCTCCACCTCAAGGCCCTGGTTCAGGGGAATGCTAGTCTGAGCCCTCTTTAGACTCGTGCAACTCTGGGCTGAGGAAGCAGGAACCTGAGATTGCAGGCCAGTGGATCCAAGATTAGCTGAAATATGGCTCTGACACCTCCAGGTTGGAGCAGTCCACATGGGGCCACTCTGGAAGCAGACACAGTGCCCCGACAAGAAGGGAGAGAGACAGGTTTTCCCTGTGTCTCTTATAAAAAGGTCACAGCCCAAGGAGGCATCATCTGGCTTTGATCTGATGGACAGGCTGGACTCCACTCCTATGTGATCTCACAGGTCCAGCTTATAGAGAATCTAACGCTACACTGCCACACGCAGATTTCAATGCCTTGACGTTTTGAAAGTCACATTGCCAGGCTGCTCTTCTGAGGTGCCGTTGGGTCAGATTCCATCTTCCACCTTTGGGGGGTAGTAGGTGAGTATGAATGTCGTCACTACTTGGAGTTAATGATACTGGTGGACTACTGAGAAGAGAAAGGTTTGGTGTATAACATGCGGATCTGCCATGGATACGAAAAGCAATTCACACCGACTACTTGATCGCTATATGCTAAGTATTTTCTATGAAACACAACATCCCTGGGAAAATGGTAGGAGTATACAGACTGTGCCATTTTGTACACGAGATAACAGGAAATTAAGCCATGTGCCCATGCTCTCAGCACTTGGTCACGGATGGAAATCCACATCCGCTCTGACTAGAAATCCACATCCAGTCTCATTCCAAGTGCAAGATTTCAACAATAGGCTGTGTGTTTATACAGCGTAAGACACTGTAAAACATCAGGTTACTATAGAAACATAAGTTTCCTTTGAGAGTTCCATTCTGAACACACTCGTTCTCGGGCTGCTGTCTTTATTTAATTATTTTAATATGGTTCTGAGCCACGAGAAGCCAGAAAAGCCCAGTTTTGAGCTTCACTGTTTCTGTGTCCCTCCATCACTGGTACATTTACATAGCCTTTCCATATGATGGTGTCTCATTCCCAGTTGCTTGTGCTTTGGAAACACTGCACTTTTCACTCTTCTTCCTTCCCAGGGGATTCTGTCTTCATTTAAGGAGGTATATTTTCCCTCAGGAAACCCTAAAATTTATGAAAAACAATCCACATTTCTCCAGGTCTAAGCAGAAAGGGAACACTCCCAAGCTCACCTATCACTCTCTGGGCTTAATGCTGGAGGCTGGCTTCAGCAGGGCACCACGCTGTCAGGTTCCAGCGACAGCTTTCTCAGAAATCCCGGTAAATGTCGAAAACAAAAACCAGCCCCAAGACTGATGAGTCCTTCTCAACCAAGCTCTGCTCCCCCAGATTTTGACACAATTTAAACAAACACATTATGGAAGTAAATTATGCTGTCGCTGGGCTAACCAAACATGCAATCTGTACTTTTGAGTCTCTCCTCTCCCAAATAAAAACAAACCAATGATCATCAATCAATGCCACAGTAGATCTCAAGTCAATGCCATAGTAAGGCTAACCCTTATCTTCTTGCAGGGAAGGTGAATGACGTGGGCATAAGTGGCTCAGAGGAGGCCTCTCAGCTCCTGGGAGGGTTGGCATCATGACCCGCCTTTTCTTTCTTTCAATTAAAAAATGAACAGAAGGTATTTAGAAGCCCAAATTTAGGGTTTTCCTGATTCAATGGGTCTCACTAACCTGGGTCTCAAGAGCGGAGATCATTTATTTGTCCTGGAGAGTTACATGACAGGAAGAAAAACTATCAGCCTTGTTCAAGCTGCTAGCTTGCTGTGCCTTTGCTGTAGTCCTGGTGACAAAGTGGCTAAGTGCTCAACTCCTAACCAAAGGCTACTGTGGCCAGCTCACCAGACAGTCCTCTGCTATAAAATGATGTGGCAGTGTGCCTGGGGTAGAATCCTGAGGTGGGATAGTGGGCAGGGAAGAGTTCTCGGAGAAGGTGCAAGCATATCAGGAAGAGTACATAAGATTACCAAAAAACCTTCCCTGAAAGAAATCTAGCCACTTTGGCTTACCAGTATTCCCCGAATTTACTGAATCTAGAAACATATGCCTTTAAACTGTTCCTTTTAGTTTTTCCAAATATTTTGGGAATTCTGGCTGAGAGTAGTGACTGGACCAGCAGTTCTTAACCTGAGGGTCACAGCCCCTTTGGGGGCTGAATGACTCTTTCACAGGGGTCACCTATGACTACAGGAAAGCACATATTTCCAATGATCTCAGGAACTGAGACACAGCTCCTTTATCTGTCTCCAGGTCCACATGCAGATGCACTCATGTACTAGTACATGATGTGAAGACTGTTACCCATGCCACATCATGCTTCAAGACAACGTGTCATTGATTTGTCATTAGAAACAAATAATTCACAATATGTGATTAGACATTGCTTTGAGATTAATCACTATACCTTAATTATATTCAATTTGTAATAATGGAAATACATCCTACATATCAGGTATTTACACATGATTCATTACAGTAGCAAACTGACAATTATGCAGTAGCAATGAAAATAATTTTATGGTTGGGGGGTCACTAGAACATGAGGAACTGTGGTGTAGAACCACAGGCCTGGATTTTAGACAATCAGAATAAATTATGCACATAAATATTAAAAGTTTACTTATTTTTCAACAAGATATCCACTGGTTGCTCTGAATTTCTGCTCCCATCCGTGAAGAACTGAACTTTCCACCAATTAGGATGTTATGGCTTATGTAGTTAAATAAAAATGAGTTCTTCTCTGAACGATATTTTAAATCTGTGTCTAATTTCTCCTCCTGCCTCCTTGTATATACACTTTAATAGGCTTGCTGTCTTTTAGAATGATAAAAATCCACAATGACTTCCTACACATTTTAATTACAATAAAAGCTAAGTTGTTATAATAAAATATATTGCCTGCTAGTCAATTTTGACTTATAGTGAGACTATAGGGTAGAATAGAATTGTCCCACAAGGTTTTAAATTTTACAGAAATTGACTGCCATCTCTTTTAGTGAGTCCAGTTAGCAATTGCACTCTTAAGCCCTGTGTTATCAGGGTTGTAACAAAGACACGCTAAAGTTGGTCTCAAGCAAGGCAGAATGTTTTTCTGCATCATGTAACTATCCAGGACAGGTATGTGGCCTGGGTTTCAAGGACCCAAGCTACTGAGGCAACTCCACTATCCTCAAATTCAGGATTCCACATTTTTCATATCCTTGTCATTTTTAGTTGGAAAAAGAAAAGGAGGTTAACAAGTCTATGACAACCAACAGTTACATATAGTACTTCTCACCTTCCTTGACTGACAACTTAGCCATAAGGCCACATCTAGCTTCAAAGAAATCTGGTAAATTATCAGTATCATTTTTTTTGTGTGTGCTTGGTGACCATATGAATAAAAAAGAATGTGAGAATATCGTGGCAAGTGGGCCTCAAGCAGCAATCTGTCAGTCTGTCACTCTGGCCTGCCATGTAACAGTGTACATCCTTCTCACTGTACATAAAACACACTCAACTTTTCCCCCAACAGAAATGTATGGGAGAAATCACCGAGACTTGGTCATGCAGCCTCCATGTGACATGTGTGCTGGCTCCTTCAGGGGGTACGGATATTCTTCCTCCTGAACTGGCAATTTGTAAATTAAACCAAATAGCTTACCACTCTCCATTGCACAACATACTATAGTGAAGCAGAAACAGAATGATACCAGTAAATATATAATTGATAAAAATGAAAGATTTGTAAATTAAAAAGTACGCACTGATTAAAACAATGAATATATATAAAGCTGGACTCATAAACTGAAATGTCTTCCTGCCGTGGTTCTGAAGCTGTTACTAGATTAGACTCTCATTGTCATTTCTGGGATGGAAGGTTTTATCCAAAGTCCTCTATGTATTTTAGCTTTGTCCTCTGGAAGATTCTTTCCATATCATCATTCTAAGGTTCAAATCTGAAATGTAGGCTTTTAGCTGGTACCATTTTAGGAACCTGAAAGTTTTTGTAAATTAGTCTTCTGTCTATAAATTCCTCAAAATTGTGTAGGTTTTTGGGTTCTACACTCCCTTCTAAAAACTATCTTTTATTTGAATTGGTATTCAGCCTCTCTATTTTTCACTCTTTTTAATAGGGATACACTTTGGATCTTTGAAATAATTGGTCTTAGTGACATGCCAATGTTAATCTGATTGTTTTTTGTCACAGGGTCTTAGAGTCTCAATGGTGGCTTTTACGGAAGGCTCTGAGTAAGTAATCTTAGCACGTGCTCCTTTTGAAAGGAAAGCACGTGTCATTTGAAGCACTGCTTGTAAGGTGTTCACTTCTTGTTTTTAGCCGTCATATTCTTATGCTTTATTCAAAGCAAGAAAGTATATCTAATACACCATAACATTCTAGCCCTACCCAATTATTTTCCATATAGTCTATTTAGGCACATGATCTGCTGTCTAAGTTTTCATCAATGATAGTTTTACCAAAGAGTTTGCTTATAATATCACCACTTTTCTGCCCCACAATATTTATTGACTTGTTATGCAATAGATAGTCACCAAGTCAAGGCCATGTTTTATGATTTTGTGTTCTCTAAAACCAATTTCTAGGCAATAATATTTTATGAAAGCCAAATAGAAGTTGCTATATCAACATTTCAAAATAAAGGGGATCAAGCAAGATAAACATTCATTTCACATTCACAAAACAATCCAGAAGTGAGAGCTACTCTGCTATATAATGGGATAAAGCCACATCTTTAGTGAGACAGTTCTGTCAGAGTAACAAAGGGGAAACCTATTTAAATGAACAATCTATATAGTCCAATATAGCTGTAGAGTACATGATCAAAACCATTATTTACACACAAAAATAATATGATGTGGCATGGCATGAGTTAGGAACATTGCTAAAGAATAAATTGTGATGTAATAAAAATTAATAAATCAATATCTTATACCCCAGGTTATTTTTTCTTCAATATTATAAACTGTACAGTTGCATTTTTAAAAGCATTTTAATTGTACTTAGCATGAACGACTCTCAAAACTGTTTTCTTGGACATTAATAAGAGTGGAAAAAGTAACAGCTTACTAAATTTTAAAAAGAAACCAGTAGCCTGATTCAATTAGAGAACTTTGCTATTTTAGAGTTACAAAACAATAAAAAACAATTGGCATGTAATACTTTTTGGCATCACTTCTGAAAACACTGTTCTGTAAACTTGCCATATGACAAAAAATTGCCCTCATCCTGCCTTTGGCTAATATGGCTTGAAAAGAGTAATCAAAGCCACAAAATTCACAATGATATCATTAGCTTTCCTCAGTCCTTGGGGCTCTAGATTTAAAACCAAATGGAAAGCCTTTGGTAAAACTGTATAAACTAACAAATCACAAATCATTGAGTTAAAATAAAAGCACTTAAGGTAAGTTGATTTTAATTAGCCCAGATAACAGTTTTTATCTACATCTTTTATTGTGTCTTAGGCATACAGAAGCTTGAAAATAAATACAGAAGACTGAAAAAGAAATGAGTCAACTATATTGTTAGTGAAGAACATTAAACAGACCAGGGAGGGCCAGAAGAATCTAAAAATCTTAACAGTACAGTTGAATGAATCCTGAGAAGCAAGGATCCTGACACTTTGTCCATGCGCTTTGGGCATGTTATCAGGCGGGGCCGTCATATACAACATCCGGGAAAAGGACATAATGTACGGTAAAGTAAGGATAAGTGAAGAAGTTTTTCGATATGTTGGCTTAACACAGGTGCGTATGTTGCATGACAATGGATTATGGCTGCAACAATAGGCTTAAATGTATGCCTGCCTGTGGCTATCATGCATGGTAACAGACACTTTATCTGTCATCAGGACCAACTCAATACTTAACATCCACACAAGTGCACCTCTTCAGATTTCCTTTCTCTTATTATCTTTCAAGTGACAAATTCCTCTAGCTCTGGAATGCTTTCTTTCACCAAAAACTCTTAAACAATCAGTTTTTCCTTCACATCCCACACCCCCTATTTCTCACTTGCACAAGGTTCCTTTCCCTCAGAATTCTCCAAGTCCAGAGAAACTGGGGAAACCCAACTACTTCAACTTTAGCCCTCTAGTCAAAATTGCACCTGCAGTCCTTGAAATAGCAGTCTTTATTCTCTGTGTCTAATTCCTCCTTTCCTATCTAACTCCTTTCTAGAGTATGGCTTCATCCACATCACTTCCTGAAACAGCTCTCATAAGCTCAACAAATATTTTTAAGTCTGTGTATGCTTTTTAGTCCTAATCCTACTTGATATCTTTATAGTCTTTATTGTGAACAACCCAGGACCTACTCATTAACTTCTGCAGCACTTCATTCCCCTTTTTCTCCTTCTCTTTTATGCCAATTTAGTTTTAGTTCCTTTTGCTGGCTCATCTTTATGTAGCAATATGCCAATATGCTACATGTCTCAATTGCCGGCCATCTTAACTTTTCATGCTCCACCTTCTCCCTAGGTAATCTCATATTTTTCCTCAATATTTTATCGCATGTATGTGTGTTTAATTTGAAGACTAGGAAATGACACATCTGGACCAAGTCTCTTTCTGAACTTCTGGGGCTCATGCATATATGCTTCAGTGAGACTCTTATATTTTTTTGATAACTCCATCTTAATCTGTCCCAAAGAGTGTGGTGACCTCACCTAAGCTTACATCTCATTCAAGCTTCCTCACCTCAGTAAAGAGCATCCTCCTTCACCAACCTGTGCACAGTCTTCACAGTGGCATTCCCAGGATGTTTGATGTGTCAGTCCAGGTAGACGGGAGGAACAAATTCAAGAACATGTATATCGATATGAGGAAAGGGTTTATATACAAAAGGAATGGGACATGGAGAAAGCATCCCAGCCCAGTCCAGTCCAAAGTCATAAGTCCTATATTAACCCATATGCCCGAAATCAGTCTACAAAGTCTTCTAAACTGGGGAAGATAGCTTCTCATCTTCACGAGGGAAATATTGCGAGATTTCCCAGAAGTCTCAGGAGAAAGTCATGCCCACATAGAGGCCTCATTGGCTGCTCAATGGCTATCTCCAGATTAACAGGCTAGACTCCACCCCTACATTTCAATAAAATTGACCCCTACATTCATAAAATTAACAAAAGCACATGACTGCCACATTTGACAACCAAATTTATAAATCTCTCCTCAATGCAACAATATTTTCATTAATAATCATAAGATGGATGAAAAGAGTTAATGCAGCAGAACTAGGACAATAAAAATGTTTATTTAACTCTGTGTGTGATCAAGCAATAAAATGAATAATTAATAGACAAAATAAAAATGAAATTATGTATATAGTAAAAACACATTGTTTAATACTTTTAAGTATATTAACATATTTTACAAAGAAAGAGTAAAACTATAAAAATCCTATGCACTTATTTATGTAGTAATGAGTAATAAGAATAATATAATTCCTATTTCTAAGCCTTACATTTTATCAATTTATCACTGTCATAATACAAAATGATCTTTTCCACATATTTGTCAATCTATCTCTATTGGAATTTTTTGTGAATTTTTACAAATTTTAATTTTCAGTACTCACTTTCACATGAAATAATAGGTCCAAAAATGGTAAGAAAATGTCCAGTTTTATAGAAACTAGAATACTGTATGTTTCTATTCCTTTGGAGCCTATTGTAGCAAGTTTCAATTGTAGACATAAAAGCTCCAAACGGTCACTTAAAATAACTCAAGAATTGAAATACTTGCAAGTTGTTTATCTTTCAGTCTCTGGGGTATAATTGAGGAGTCAAGGTGGCTTAGTGGGTTTCAAGGTGGGCTACTGGTCACAGGGTCTGAAAGGACAGTCTCCCAGGTAATATGATAGAGAAATCGCAAGTGTCAGACTCCTGGAAAGACTGCCAGTGGGGAGGGGGGTCCCCCAGGGGCACATCTACTCCACCCTGTAGGACTGCCGGGAGAAGAAACCCGCTGTATGACACTGCTCAGTCTTGTGTTGGATGCTGCAGTAATTTATTTCTAATGGACTTTTTTAAATGCCAAAATATATAATAATTGTGGTTGGAAATACACAGCCTATCCAAAATTAATTCAAAATACCCTGTAATTTTAGGAACTAACTGCCCAAATGAGCTCATCTGATTATTTTCACAGGTGTGGGCACTGGGAGCCTATGGACAACTGGGAGGTCTCCAATGAATGTGCATGTAGAATACAAAGAGTGCTTGGAGGCACCACAGTGAATGTCAGGTTTGAGATTCAACATCATCCAAAGGCTCCTCAGAAGGGAGACCTGGAGATCTACTTTCTGAAAACCGAATGGAGTACAGTTGTACTACGATTCAATGGCAGCTGGTTTATTTTTGAGTAGGTGGAAGGGAACAAATGATAAATTATGTGCTGATTTAAATTATGTATAGTAATCAACAATAAATACAGAAATGGTTGGCTGTTGCTCCTTTTTCCTAAAGAAAGTGTTTACCACTGACTTTGACCTTGGGTATGATGGTAGCATTTGGTAAGTTGATTGTGATGATGATGACTGGAGTGTACACGGGTCTTACAATTTATAGAGTTGCAATTGAAAGAGAACTAAACCAAACAAGAGCTACATATTTATTTTAATCACACAGATCTATTGTCTGCCATTTTTCATCAAACAGTTACATGGCTGAATTTTATTATATGTCATTATACTCATAACTCAAAAAAAACGATTATCCTTGGCATGTAATATTTAAGTAACTTCTAGAGAATTTTGTTGTTTTAAATACTCTCACACAATGTTCTTCTTCACTACCTAAACCAGGGTCAATGGTTCTCACAGATCCAGCCCTGGTCAACCAATGGACCTGGAATTACTTACCCTGGATTCCGAAATTCAAATGTTCTCCTCCAAAAGTCTTCAAAAGGGAGCCCTACAGACTGAGAGTAAACACCCGGATAGTAATGAAAGAGGTTACAGGAAAAGACATGATCCGGCAATTCAAAAGCTCAAGAGTGGTCGTGGGAAATCGCATCCATGAAAGGCCACAGACTTTGGAATCAATTGTGATGACTTTTTGAATTTTTGTACTGATTGCAAGCCTCAACAAAATCCCTGTTGTGAGTAGACGCAGACTCACAGGAGTCCCGGTGTCCTAGAGAGTTGCTTCTTGGGCTGCTACAGGCAAGGTCAGCAGTTGGTAAGACCAGCCGCTCTGCAGGAGAAGGACGGGACTTCCTCTCTGTACCTGGGAAGAGCTACAGACTCACTTCCCACTGGGGCAGCGTTCCTCTGTCCTATTGGGTAGCTATGTAACTTAGGAGATCTGACTGGGGAAAAGAGCTCTTGAAGCCTGATTCTAGAAGGTTGTGGGGAATTTGAGATCGTGCACGGAATTGTTGGAGAGGGCTGGCGGCTACAGACGCTGCAAGGAATGAGAATATTTGGGAAGCAGTTTTTTTATTTGAATGTCACACTTTCAAAGACTAGAATCCCAAAGGATGGGGACACAGAGTTGAAGGAAACAGCCAGACTCCCTAGAGTCTACGGAAAGAAAAGGAAGGGAAGAAGGAGGAACCCATTGAAGCCTTACAAGTGGATTCAAGGACTGAGCAAAACCAAGCCCCAAGCAGTTTCCCAATAACCCTGCAATATAAAATATGAATATTTCCAAACATTGTAAGCTAGGTTGAAAATTAGGTAGTAGCACTGACTTCATGGTTAGTATTTATAGCAAGAAATCAACTTACTTTCCAGAAACGACTGATGATTTTTCTTTGAAAATGTCAAGTATTAGACTATCAAATTTGAAAGAATCCAAATAACCTAAACTTATTTTAATTAAAAGATATATATTCAGCATTTTTATTTGATCCTTTGTACTAATATGTTAATTACTTACTTATTTTAGCCTTTGTATTAATATACTAAGTAACCTGTCAATGTCAGTTTCACATTTACCAGCTCTGACCCCATGTGTAAGAGAATAAAACACAACCTGGGTCTACACCATTATAAATATTGGAAATATTTGATTGCCTATATAAATGCCTTAAAATAAAGGGGCACAATGCTTGTGCAAATTGGACAATGCCCTATTATGAACCATAGGCTCTTTACCGACTAGTTTTCAGAAGTTAATCCCTAACTCTTTCTAGTTTTTCTTAGTCTTGAAAGCCTACTGAAACCTATCACTCATGAGTAAATTTGATGGTATTTGAAATTCAAGTGTCCAATTCTATTAGACTAGCCATGTACAGAAATCCCCTCATGGAATATATTATTCATTATATTATTTATATTATTCATATGTGTATGTGTCTGAGTACATGTGCATGCATGTATATGATATGTATTATGCCACATTGTCTAGAGAAATAAATCCAATGATACTCATAAACTTGGAGAAAAGAGTTTTATAAAAAGAAGAAATTTTATACTAGGATACCCCCTTATAGAGTCACGGGGAGGAGAAGGGCCATTCAGGGTGCAGTGAAGTAGTGATGAAACACACAACTTTCTCTATTTCTTGAAGGCTTTCCCCCAACTATCATGATCCCAATTCTACCTTACAAATCCAGCTGTACTGGAAGAGGAACACTGGCACAATTGAGAACTGGAAATTCAGGGAATCCAGGACAGATGAACCCCTCTGGACAATAGTAAGAGTGGAGTTATCACATGGATGGAGGGAAGGTGGTGGTACAGAGGTGGAGCCAATCACAAGGATCTACACATAACCTCGTATCTGGATGAAGGTCTGGAGGAGTGAATGAGGGGAGACATCAGCAGTGTAAGATATGACAAAATAATAATAATTTATAAAGCAATGAGGGGTGGTAGGGCAGGGGGGAGTGGAGAGGGAAAGGGGTGATATGCTCAAGTGGAAAAGCAGAGATTTGGAGAATGATGACAACAGCAGGCATGCAAAGGGACTCGGCACAGTATATGTATGCATGTATTGTGATATGTGATGTACAAGCCCCCAATAAAATGATTTTAAAAAAGGCAAAAAAAAAAAAAAAAGAATGCAGCACAGCCCAGTGCAATTCAAGCTCATAGGTCTGATGTAAGTCCGGGCCCTCCTCAGACACATATAGCTGCGGGCCAATGGAACAGAGTTGAGGCAGAACACAGGAAGAACACGTCAGTAGGTCCACAGAGCTCCATGGGTCCCAGTCCCGTGGCGACATGGCAGGGTGCCAACAGCTTTCAAGGTTTGGCGGCCCATGCAGGGCCACCCCTGGAGGCAAGCAGTGCACCAACAAGCAAAGAGGAGAGTGGCAAAGAGTGTTCTCAGTGTCTCTTGCTCTTATCCCAAAAGGATTGTGATACTAAGGACATGTCGTCAGGCTGAAATCCAATTGATGGCTTGAGCCCTGCCACGACCCAGGAGTGTGCAGTTGGCATAATCCCTAACCTATGTGTGTATCTGTATGGAAGGCATACTAGTGAGTTGAGCATTGGGATCCTAGCCACAAAATCAGAAGTTTGAACTCAGAAACCCCCATGGGAGAAGGATGAGATTTTGTGATCCCATGAAGACCTGCAGACTTAGGAACCCATAGGCGCAAGTCTTCTCAATCCAACATGGCGTCAACAAGTTCAAATTGACTCACTGGCAGTGAGTTTCATTTTGTTTGGATACCCATGTGTCAAAGGTCTATAAAAATAGCCATAAGAGGGGCTGAGCCCCAGTGGCGTAGGGGTTGTGTGCGGGACTGCAGCCCACTGAGATGGAGCATCAATTCCAGCAGTGGCTCTATGGGAGCAAAGGCTGGGCCTCCTACTCCCACCACCAGAGGGCAGTGATGCCCCCCAAAATAATAGCCATAGGAATATATGTTGGCTTAGCCTGAAGAGAGTATATGAGGACTCAAGCATTACACTCTAATAGTTACTTCAAAGAAAAAATGTTTCTTTGCTTTAAAGACTGGTGACTCTTTTTATCAGATAGATACAATTTTGCAACTCTTTTTGCCTTTTCCCTGTTGCGATTTCACATAGTTCCCTGTTCATTTTAATACTGAATAATTGTTTTAATATATGTTTGAAATAATAACTACCCTTTTAATGAGTTTTCCTTAAAAAAATTCAACAGGCCTACTTTATACTTTTCTTTTGCTGTGAGTTCTCTTAAATATTTTACAAGTAGAGAGAATATAAATAATATATACATAAATGCATCCAGGATATTTACCTCTGAGACAGGGATGCTTCTCTTTAGTATCAGGGACTTTGACAGATCACTCGTTGATGGGGCTTATTGGGTTACTTAGATATACAACTCAGATAGACAGAAATATAATGCTGCTATCTTTGACCACTCAGGACAGATTCACCACGAAAGCTGATTAATAACACTTGGGGATAGATTTTCCTGATTCCTAGGAATTCTCACCAGAGGTGAGTTTAACAAATATTTATACAATTCATTTCTCAGTGGCCACTGGATCACTAAAATACATAAAGACTTGTGATGGTCAAAAATTAGATAAAATATACACAATAGTAAAAAAAATAGAATAGTTCTAATCACATGTGAATTCATGAATAGGACACAGGCTAGTAATAATCATAACGTGTTTTCCTTATTAGTGGCTAAAGTTCTTAGAGAAAAAGGGCATGAACCCAACTCTTTTTAAAATAATTTAAATGAACTTCAGATGGTAGAGAGATAAAAACTAACTGTATAAAGATAAAGCCTCCAGAGAGTTTTTTGTTGATATTGCCTGTATGGAAGAGAGGTTTAAGACACGGTGATTATTAAAGCAGAAAAACTCATCCATGCTCTCATTAAAGTAGATAACAAAATGATTTTGCTTAGAGCAACAAATGTGAAATCTCTTAATTTTCTTCCTAAGCCATGTGATTCTTTTGCAGCTCGGAGAAGAGAAGCAGTTAGAGCAGATGAGCATCAGATCTCCCTTTAATGCAAAGTAAATTGAATTCTAACGTGACTCTTGGTTCTTTCAACTTGGCTGAGGGTGCCACAGTTCAATACAAAAACCATTATACTTACTCACCACGCTACAAAGTCCTCCAAATCATTGATAAGGGCTGAGCCTGAACAAATGGCCCCAAGCTTGCCTGCTTCTTTTCCAATAAATTCAAGTCCTTCTCGGACATTATTGAATTGTTCTGGCAGTCATACACTGTGCACAGCTCCTTTTTCACTCTCATTTCAAATTTCATAGTTACTTCTTCTTCCTATTTTTTTCATTCTTTTCCTCCTACCTACAATACCCTTATTCTGGCCACCCAGTGTTCAGATGCCTGCAGTGTTTGGCACACACTTTGGGGTCATGCAGGTAGCCCTTCAATCAACAAAGGTCTATTGAGAAAAACCTAACAATAAATCATAAGGACCCCCCACAATGTCCCACTAACTTCTCCTCATTTCACACCTGGCAAGCTCTCCAACAGAATGATTAAAGATGTCACTCCATCCAGAGAACTCCATAACTAGAAAGCAAGTTCTCTACTTGAAGGCAAGGAGAGTGGACATATCTGGACCACTTTTATTCCAGGTACCTAAGCGACTGGTTTACGATGGCACCAAAGACAATCTAAAGAGAGGAAAACCCACATAACATCTAAATTAATTTTGGGATTTGTTTTGAAATTTTGTAATCCATCTGAGTACCAGTGACTGACCTTTCTCTCAGTCTGACATAAATCGACACTTGCCTCCTGCTCCCTTGATTAAAGCTGCAGAAGGCAGCAGTCTGCAAACTTATCAGTAATTCATGTCCCCAGCTTCATCCTCCCCACCCATCAGAGAATAACTGGGGTGATGTATTCATGTTTCTTTGTAAACCTTCAAGTTATGAACTGTTCCTTTGTATGTAACCTTGGGACAAAATACAAATGATTGATAGGAAGAGTATTTGAACCTGCCCCTCATAAGCTCTGGGACTCTCAGGTGTCTATACTGCTGGGACCTCTACACCTCATCTTTTGGCTATTCCATTTGAATATAAGTTTTCTCCTTGTAGATCATACCATTTCAACCCTGTTGTATTTTCAAGATAACCTACGATCTCTACATTATCTTACAGGAGTGATTCTTGACTTTCTTAATGCTCTGACCCTTTAATTCCGTTTCTCCTGGTGTGGTGACCCCCAACCATGAATTTATTTTTGTTGCTACTTCGTAATGTAATTTTTCTACTGCTATGCATCATGATATAAGTATCTGATATGCAGAATTTTTTCATTGTTACAAAGTGACATAATTAAAGCCTAGTAATTAATCACAGAAATAATATATAATTACGTATTGTGAAATATCGATTTCTACTGACAAATAAATGAAATTTTGTCTTGAAGCATGGTGTAACATGGGCAACAGTCTTCACACAGGTTACTTGTAAGTGGGCCTACCTGCATGTGGGCAAATCTGCCTGGAGATGGATAAAGGCGCAGTGTCTGCATTCCTAAGAACCTCAGAAATATGTGCTTTCTGATGGTCTCAGGTGACCCCTGTGAAAGGGTTATTCGATCCCCGAAGGGGTTGGGACCCACAGGTTAAGAACCACTATCTTACAGGATAAGCGTGTAAGACAGTCTACTTTGGACTGCCCATCTATTCATTATTACAAATCTTGGAAATGGGATGCATCTGCACCTCTTACCCTGGATAGTTTTAGTCTACTTCCAGAACTGTGTATTGCTTAAAGCTTGGAATGATGTTCTCAAAATTCCCCTTTCCATGGAGGGGAGGGTCTCAGAGAGGGTCCCTGGGAAAAACGCCCATGTTGGGTTTCAAGCTGACCTGCTCCAGTTCACCCAAGTCTGAGGAATTTTCTTGAGTAAAGGAACTTCTAGTACTAAAACTGGGACAAGATCACACAAGATTTTGAAAATGAAATCAGTGCCCAGACCATGACAATTAGAATGTGGGGGTGGCCAGGCCGAGTGCTGAGGGGTTCCTCGCAGGCCTCCTCTTGTTTCCATGCTACTCATGTGCCAGCTTCTCTCTCCACATCACTGTCCTTGCTGACCAAGAAGAGGATGGACTACAGACTTGCAGGGTCAACATGCCCAGAGACGCGGACGGCACAGGGTAAACATGGCCTAGAGGAAGAGGTTTCCCACAGAGGCCACTGAACCAACAGGTCTCTTCACATCCTTCCCTTCAGTGGCTCCTCTTCGGCAAGGTGCAAACTTGTCTTTCGGCATCAGGACTACAGGTAGGATCACATGCTACCTTTCTAATCCTCTGCTTTACCCTTCTGGATAGACGTTTTCCTACCTTTCCTATTTATATACTCTGGAATTCCTATATTCCATTCTTCTCCCTAAAATGTTTGCGTTGGCTCAATTGTCATAGATGGACTTCGACGGCTACAACTTAGCACTAAATGCCTGCGATGAGGTGCAGAACAACCACTGCTCCAGCGTTGGCAGGTTGGGGTCTGATGTATATACTTGACAAGAGAAAGCAAAAACTAAACTGAAATACTTACTTCTACAATCTTCTTCTCTTCATGACCTGTTTTATTTTTCCCACAATAATTTATGCTTTTTAATATGGATATTGATTATTAGTTTGACAGTCACTCTTTATTGCTACCCCACTCAAGGTTGGAAACTGATGTATCCTGTTAACCACCATGCACACGCCCTACCTACAAACTGGAATGTGACTGGCACATAGTAGGTCTACAATAAGGTACAGTAAATGTCTTGTAGTAACTGAATAAATTGGGACTGTAAGGTCTCTTAACTGATGTGTAGATTGGTTTTTCTAGTTTGGGGCCATAAAACAGTGCCTCTTAGAAGAAGGACATAAGAGATTCACCAGCTATAAACATTGAGAGCCGTTTTACATTCCATCAGTAACATAACCCATGACCAGGTAAATACTTGTCTGCTTTATTTCCCCCAACAAAGAGAATCAATTACAAACTTCTCTGTTAATCCCCTAAGTACAATGTGAACTCCATTAAAAGCTCAGAAGTTAGTAACCCTGGGATAGAGAGTAATGTTTATACTGTTAAATGAATAATGGCTCTACATTGTCTAGAAGAAGAGAATTTTCCTGGGTTGCCATTTGGTTTGTTTGTTAGTTGGTTTTAAATCATTTAACAGGTCAGGAAGATGCTCTGGCTGGCATGAATACTAATGTTTCAACAAGGCTTCTGAGGAACAAGCTTCAATAAATGTTGGTAATAATTTGCTTCCTGGATATCACTACACAGTTCTGGAAGCCATGTCAAAATTTTAATCTTAACATGCATTAAGGAGATTTAAATAACTCTCTATTTTCTAATCAATAGCATGCTTAGTAAAGTTTCCACTCGACCCAAAAGTTGCCTTACTTCTTAACAGAGAAGTGCAATGCTTGAGAACATAGACTCCCCAAGTTTGGTTTCTATGTACCTCAGAATCAGACCACTCTGGAGATAACCCAACTCTTTTTAACTAAACTGACTTTTACTCTCAGAATATTAGTGAGACATAGAATTTCCCCTCCATACTTAGTACCTCCTAAGCCTCTCTTCTCTCATCTCCAGTTCCAAGAAAACCAAGCACACATTCAAAAAGAACAGATTCTTTTTCAACAAATCTTGGTAAGCAGTCATTAAGTGTTCTGCTCTGAGGCAGGAAGGTTAACAAATATATTTCCACATAAAGTTCTCCAAGCCTCATGGAGAATAGATCTACAAAACAACCACTGAGTGTGAGTAAGATGTTTCTTTATGAGACGATTGAAATATACACATTCTGTCGATGAGACACTAGAGACACAAAGAAAGGGATGTCTTTTAAAGAATCAAGAGTGCCAGGGCTGGGCCCTGGTGGCATAGTGGTTGAGTGCAGGACTGCGGCCCATTGGCTTGGCGCTTCAAACCCAGCAGCAGCAAGGCTGGACCTCTCACTCCCACCAGAGGGCAGTGATGCACTCCCCCCCCCCCAAAAAAAAGAGTGCCTCCCTCTAATCAATATTATCAGGGCCCTAAGGAAACCAGTTTTGAGTGAGTCACAAGCCAGCTGAGAGCATCAGGGCACAGAGGACCACATAAACAATGCCAAAACAATGCCAAACTCCAAAAACTAAACTTGCTGCTTCAAGTTCACGCGAATGTATAGAGACTCCCTTGTGGATTTCTGACTGTCACTGTTCTTAGGAGCAGAAAGCCCAGTCTTTCTCCTGAGGAGCTGCTGGGAGTTTCAGACTGCCAACCATGAGAATAGCAGTCCAATGTGGAACCAGTGAACCACGAGAGATACATTGGCAGGGCACGTGTGCGTGTGTGCGTGCGTGCTCATGGACGGGTGGGGGCAGCATAGGAGGGAGTAGGCATTCTGGTCACATCTTGCCCCTCTAGAAGCAGTTGTGATAGACCAGATACTTTTCCTCTCTCTACTCCCAGCATCCAGCTTTCAGGCTCATGCCTAGGGCATGGGATCTGAAAGGGTGAAGAAAACTAAACAAACAAGCAACAATTTTAGTGCAGTTTAGAATCCATCTAATGGCAGGACACCATGGAGGAAACTGAGAATAAGCATGGGGGTGAAGTAATTACCATTACCAGTCAACCAAACAATCTGAATGCATGGTTTTTTTCCCGACTAGATTCTATTTCACACTGTAACTCCCTTTTCCAAAGCTAGTTCTCTTGCCTTTCATGGATTCATAGGTAACACATACCTCTTATGTTACATTTTGTCAGGAAAATGAACTCACAGTCTGACAGTGGCAGTAATGATGAGTCATTATTTTAAAAAAATGTTCTAGCCCAGATCGATGCTTCTAGGGTTGACTTAACTGTTCATGGGCTTTGGTCAAGCCAGTTCTCTGGTACCTGGTCACTGCATATTAGCATATTAGCCACCTGTCTAGAATATCTTTATTGATGCTGAAAATGATATCCTTAAATCCTTAATACTATAAATAATCCAATTCAACATATTGATTGAACATACATTTTGTGTCAGCTATTGGCTTAAATGCTGAATATTTAACATAAAATATATCCATCCTGGTTTCTGCCTATGTGGGATTACAGAGATTAAGCAATCACCAGTCAATTACCATCAAATTGGTAGCAATAAGGAATAACAAGATCAGAGAGCTCTTGGACAGCTTTGAATAAGGCCCTGCAAAAGCAGTGAAGATTGAAAATTCTCCTGAGAAATCATGACCCTTAGACCTTGGGGGCAAGACCACAAGGGTGAGATAACATGACAAATTATTCTGAACCAAGGGGATATTATTGATGGCAAAGGCCATGAGGAACTAAAAGGAAGTTCTAGTCACTGGACTGATAAAGTGAGGTTAATGATGTTACACAGTTCTATGAGGTCCAGGTAAGTGTGAGCCCTGGGTTTTATCCTGTAAATAATGAGATGGTTTCACAAATTAAACTCTTGATTTTAATTTTTTTACAAAGAAAATAAAGTGTTTCCCCCAGGGGAAAAAAATGCCTGAAATAAAGGTTGAATGAAACCAGGTTTGCAGAATTAGTCAAAATGAAAAATAAATTAAAATATCCATCTCATCTGCCTATGACTCCCTGAAGTTTCTCTAAGGGTACACATTGAATTTGTCCCTCAGATAATACCCATCTGGACTTCAGTACTAAGTTTCTTGCAACCCAGAGAGGATATCTTTCTGCTTACCTCTCAGGCTTTTGGTTTTGTGATCCAGATTTTTTTAAATGGCACATGTATAATGAAGGAATGATATGGAGTCCATTTAAAGCCATTTTTCCCTCATAACCCTCCCCCTCCCACCAAATTGCCTGGGACATCTTTGCCGGGAAGATGCTATATTTTAACAAACAAATACTCATTGTTTGATTCTCACAGCAAATGAAAGTTTTATTTTTGAAGAAGATATTTAAGCAACCATTATTGTTGCTGGTTTTCCTCCTCATTGTGTTCTGAGAAAGGTCATGAACATCTGAATCACATTTTGGAGTTCAGAACCTGTAGTCTACTCATCTTTTGCTGTGTTCTCAGGTTGCTCATGATTCATTGGCTGTTTTCTTTTTTACCGAATGTGTCTGCTTCTATCTCTTCCAACATCTGACAATCCAAATTACATATATGTAGGGTTTGATTCTGTCCAAAGGTATAGCAAGGTCACCTTCCTGTCCTGGTAACTGCCCTTGTAGCACTGTAGCTGCTTTACACTGGCATTTTTGACATGCACGGCTCATGTTAACTCCCACAGTGCTCTCAACCAAATTCCTGAGGCTTTCCCCCATGCATGGCAGTTTAGCCACATCTCCCCCATCTCATGTACAATTTGACTTTTGAACCTAAAGTGCAGGGCCCTCGATTTATTCCTATTAAATTTCATCTTGTTGGATTCAGGCTATTGTTCCAGCCTGTCGAAATCACTTTAGATCTCAGCCCTGTCAGCTGTCTCCCTTCTTGCTTTATGTCATCTGCAAATTTGATCAGTATGCCTTCCATGCTTGCATGCAAGCCATCAATGAAAACATTGGTTGCCACAACTGCAGGGACAAAGTTCTTGAGGTCATGGGAGATTTCTCTCCAGGTTGCTGGTGATCAATCAGTCAGCATTCATTGAGTGTTGTCTTTCATCCAGGTTCCAGTTCACTGAGTGACATTATCACCCAGCCCACATTTCTCTGTCAAGTCCACAGTAATACTAGGGGCACTTTGTCAAATGTTTTGTTGATCTCCAGATAGACTATGCTAGAGTCTCCTTTTATTTAATGATATTAGGTGATTCTGGATGCAGATAATCTAAGAACACAGCTGCAAACATTGATAAATATGGTTTCCTAGAGTAAGCCTTTTAAGAGGGTAGTAAAAAACATATCTCACTCTCTCCACTGAGTATTTTTCTCTTTTGATCATAGCTGTTTATCCTGCAACTAAAACAGTGACTAATTGTCATAGGCATTTGATTCTTTTTTGCCTTTTATGTATTAATCATTTTACTGGGAGCTCTTACAGCTTTCTAATAACCCATACATCCATTGCGTCATGCACATTTGTACAAGTGTCACCATCATCCTTTTCAAAATATTTTTTAACTGGAGCATTTAGTATCAGTTTTCAATTGATATTGTTGTTCTTGTTGTTGTTACATGACTTAATAGTTCAGAATGAGCTACAATCCAGCCAATTCAGATAAGCAATTATTTATAGATTTCTAAGTAGAGAAATGATCAGATAGAATGGTAACTTTACTCCTTATCACCTAGTTTAGTAGCTTGCAGGTCAAATCCAGCCTACCACTTATTTTTGTAAAGAAAATTATAATGGAACACACGTGTGCTCATTTGTTTTCCTACTCTCTACAGCTCTTTCTCACATTTGTGCTATCGCAACAGAAGTATTGATGATATATATATATATATATATATATATATATATATATATATATAAAACCTAAAGACTTCCAAATAAAAAAATGAATCTTGGCACACAAAAATTTTGCAAACAACTAACCTTTTTCAAATATTTGGTATTTAAGATTCTTATGAACTTTTTAATTATTTTGCTGATCAAAAAGGCTGCTTTGAAAAACTACTCCTAAGTGTCTCCTGTCTCTTATCTCTGTGTTGTTTTACTCATGGTTAAATGCAACCAGAATGTCAAGTCCTTCCACACAGGTGTTTATACATACTTAAGCACTTCATACAAAGTAAACAAAATTAGGTAGCAAACTTAACTGAATGTCTACTTTGAGCTACATATAACAGGAGACTTTCTGTCAGTATCTTTATAATTAGTTCTGTGAGCTAATCTCCTTTTTTCTTTGGAGGAATCTGAAGACTTAAGCAAGTTACCCAATGGTTCTTCAAAAATAGCATGTTTGAGGTGTAAGCTAAGATTTCTCAGACTACGTTTAGTTTGGTTTATTGGAAAAACAAACCATCTTATAAAGAACCAAGGACAGGCTCAACTTTATAGATTCCTTGATCTGGCTTTAAAATAGAATTACATAAGTTCTTGTTTCTTCCATTGATGGTAAAGAGAGTCCATCGTAATTTTATTTCGCAAGCCTATTCACTAACATGACTTCAAACAAAAGAACCTTTTTCAAAACTGTTCGTTCTCTTAAAATCTGATCGTGTCCTATTAATATAATCTCATCTCTAAGTAAAATTTCATTCATCTACAGTTCAGAATCACACTGTGATCTTCACCCGGACGCTCCCATGCCATCTGCCAAGGCGCAGATGCGCTGGGCTGTGCATGCAGAACTTTCTTTATGCTTTGTATGCCATCACAGCCATTATGAACCTGGTGTGACTTGTTCGGGGCCTATATTGTAGTATAGTTTTTCCTTACAAAATATTTGGGCAGCAGTTAACAACTGGCATTATCTCATCACAGTTTCTATTTATATTCCTCTACTTCAAATTAGTTCTCAAACCCAGGCTAGCTCTCTCCCTCCAGTTATAACTCGCTTTGAACTTTCCCTGAAGATCATACTTCATCAGCTGCTGGCATTTCTCTTCGGCTGCTCGCGTCACACTGATCCTCTTTGGCAAGCCTCCAGAGCTTCTTAGCCAGTCTTGTCTCTTTACCCCTCATCTTCCCATATGCCACCCCCCACCCACCTACCCAAACTCCTGCCTCCACACCCCCTTGCCAGATTTAGCTCTCATCTTTGTCTGCTCCAGTAGAGTAATTAAAAAATATATATTTCCCTGAAAAAAAAAAAGAGCTTACTTTCTTATGACTTGAGCTTAGCACATATCTTACCATCAGGAAATATCCCCCAGGGTTAAGATGAATCCCTTGAGTGGACCTCATGAAGCAGTGAGACTGATGTAGGGAAAAAGAAAAAAAAGTCTTATGTGAAAGCATATACAGAACCTTCTGGATGTTATGTTAAACAAACACCACAGGGACTCTCAGTATCTATGAAATAAAGAAACCCAACATTAAAGACGATAGGGCATCCATGAAATTTAATTATTCCCTCAAGTCTTTGCTGTATCAGGAAACGTTCATATGATAACTTATATAGCTCATGGTTTATGGTATTGTTTTTCTCCCGTGAAATACTAATAGGATGAGGTTGTGGATAGGGGTAAGCAGATTTCACTAAGAGAACACAGAACAGCCCATATCAGTTCTCACTCACAGGAAGTAATCTGCTGCTAGTGATTAGTCAACAAACACGCTGGGGACCTGACCTTGGGGTCAATTACCCTGGAGAATTGATTCCAGGAAACCAGGGCTAGTGTTTCTCGAGAATTTTGATTGAGAGCCTCTGAAATGGAAAAACCCATACTCTTCACTTTTCATGGTTTAGTACGATAATATTGTTTGAAGGAACTTCCAAACATGAGTAAGGCAGGCAGATGAACATGCAACCCCAAAAGTTCATCTGAAGAGTCTGGGAAACACACAAGGACCATGAGACTCTTGCCTGGGGAACTTTGAAATGACCATACCTACTACATACACAAGCTATTCTGCTGGATGTTTCAAGTACGTATCTTCAGATAAAACTGTGTATTGCACAATGAAAACTGTGTACTACAATCTGAAATGGAGCATACTTCAGCAAGAACTTTTATAAAAAAAATTATTTGCCCCTACAAACACACACACACACAATGAACAGACACCTTTTTAAAAATTAAATTTTAATTTTGAGATTATTGTATGTTAACACATAATTTTAAGAAATCACACAGAAATTCCCCTCTGGTCTGGTGAGGAAGAAGATCATCAGACTTACTCCCAACAAAATTGCAATAAATTATTTTTAAAAACCTGAAAAAAAATCTAAAATTTGACAGCCTTTGGAAAGGATCCTAACTATATACAGCAAAGGAAAGGATATCTATTTGAGATAACCTACAGAAATTTGCCAAGAACAGTAAAAACCTGTGAGGGGAATAGTCTGCCTCTCTGACTCCATGAGCTGAAAGACCCACTCCAGACTCACGCGTGAACACGTGGATGGGGGGGTCGGGGGATGGGGCTCTCTCCCCACAGCCCAGTTGGATAACTATTGTGTTGGAAGCCTTAAGCTTTTCATGTTTCTTTTCTTGTCCCCAATTAATTGTCTCTGAGATTGACCTTAAATATAATATATATACATATATATGAAGTTTTACATTGAGACTATCTAAAATGTACAGCTTTTAATTAAAAAAATATAAACCTCTGCTGACTCTGCTGTCATCTAGCAGGGAGTTTCTAGAGCCAGTGAAACTTGCTCAGAGAGCAGTCCACCACTGCACCCAATCTTCCAAAGCCATTGCTCTGAAAGTAATGCAAGAAGCGTGTACTAAGATTGACAGCTCTTAAACAATGATTCAAGACCCTTCAGGGCACAGACGACTTTTCTCTAGTTCTCTCCCCACCACTATCATGATCCCAATAATGCCTAACAAATTCAGCTAGACCAGGGGAGGCACACTGGTACAGATAGGAACTGGAAACATGGGGAATCCAGGACAGATGATCCCTTCAGACCAGTGGTGAGAGTGGTGACGCTGGGAGGATAGATGGAAGGTGGGGTAGAAAGGTGGAAGCAATAATAAGGATCTATATATAACCTCTTCCCTAGGGCACAGACAATGAGGAAGTGGGTGAAGGGAGACAGACAATGCAAGATATGACAATAATAATAATTTATAAACTATTATCAAGATTTAATGAGGGAGGTGGGAGGGAGAGGAAAAAACGAGGGTCTGATACCAAGGACTTAAATAGAAAGCACATGTTTTGAGAATGATGAGGGCTACAAATGTACAAATGTGGTTGATGCAATGGATGTATGTATGGATTGTGTTAAGAGTTATATGAGTCCCCAATAAAATGATTTTTTAAAAAAGGTCTCTCTGGGTCAGAATTGGCTCAAGTGCCTATAGAAATAATGACTAAACCTTGCTAAAAACTCAGTTTCCAACAAAAGGTAAATTCCCAGTAGACATTAAAATGAAGATCAATTGAGAGGACACTTATTCATGTCCTAAAAACGCAGGCTAAACTATAGGCTGCTGGTTGGCAGGAGGGAATTGGGGCACAGCCAGGGAAAATCCTCCAGGGGTCAGAATATCACATATTGACCCCAGGCACCACCCCTGAAAAGTAGCCCTAAATTGATTTATTCTAAAGAGCAATTTGTAACAGCTGAACTGTGGTCATACTCAAGGTGCATTGGGTGCAAATTCAGAGGATTATACTAGGTGGAGGAAGGGTTGGGAATGGACTTCAATAAGTTAAGCAAGAAAATTATAAAATAAGCAAGCTAATTACAACAAATCTAAAGGATGTGTGTGTGTGTGTGTGTGTGTGTAAGAAAAGATCAGTACCTGGAGTTACTGCATTACCTGAAATGCTCATTTTCCAATTTACAAAAAATAAGTATACAGAAATATATTTATGGATAGTCAATAGAATAGTATACCAACACATGACCACCATGCTGCCATGCAGCCTTGGTGGTATAATGGGTTGGGCTGTGATCCATAAGGTTGGCAGTTTGGGAGAAAGGTGTCACTTTCTACTCCCATAAAGAGTGGCAGCTTGGATGCCTGCAGCGATAGTCTTATTCTGTCCTATAGGTCACTCTGAGTTTCACCAACTTGAGGGCAGTGAGAGTTTTTTGAGAGGGAGCACATAGTTAGTATGAGCTTGGGGAAAGAATTATTGAACTTAGAGAGAAAGAATGAGACACTCAAAAGCAAAGAGAAAAAAAGAGCAATTAAAACATATAAGCATAAAGTAGACCTAGTTTTCTTTAATGGTAGATTTCAAAATTGAACTGCAAATTCATGGAGTGCAGAAGACAAAATAGATAACAGAAATCTTACAAAATTAAAGTGCTTGTGTTCATCAAAAGACATTGTCAAAAGAATAAAAAATGCACCACACAGCTTGGAAACACATTTTTTGGGAATGCATGCCCAATAAGGGATTAATAGCCAAAGAATATCTAACAGTTCTACAGCTTATTAGCTAGAAAACAAAATCATTTCATCAAAAGATGGGGCAGAGGATATGAAGAGACACTCATTCAAATAGACAATTCAAATGCCAAAAAGCATATGAAAAGTTTCTTCTCACTGTTGGTGTTAGATGCCAACAAGTATGTTCTAATTCACAGCTACACTGTGTATAAATGAATAAAACACTGTCTAGTTTTGAGTCATCCTCACAATTTTCGCTCTGTGAGGCCATTGTTTCAGCCAGTGTGAACCCCTATAGCTGAAGGTCCCCTTTATCATTGATCCTCCAGGGACCTGCAAACTTTTTACACAGGGGGCCAGTTCTCTGTCCTTCAGACTGTTGGAGGGCAGGGATATAGTTAAAATTTAAAAAAAAAAAAAAAAAAACTATGAACAAATCAATTGTGGGCCCGGGATGAGTCGGCTGCTAAGCAGGACAGTGGCGGCGGCAAAAAACACCCAGTGGGCCAGATAAATGTCCTCAGCGGGCCGCATATGGCCCGTGGGCCGTAGTTTCAGGAGCCCTGCTTTAAGTTATCGAGTATGATGCACTCCTTCAGGGTCTAGACCTATCAGATCAACATGCCCAAAGTGTGTGAGACAAAGTCTCACCATGCTTTCTTCTTATTCCAACATAGAATTGTGTGCTCTCTGGAAGTGAATGTATTTTTAATATTTTTCACCAACATCATAATTCATAAGTACCAAATCTTCTCTGGTCTTATTTGTTCATTGTCTAACTTTCCTATGCGAATGAAATCATTGAAAATACCATGACATGGATCAGGCACACTTTTTCTCTCCGTAGTGACAGCTTTGCTTCTTAACCCTTTAAAGGGGTATTTTGCAACAGATTTTCCCAGTGCTATATGTTGTTATTCGTCTTTAGAAAGATGCAAATCGAAGTGTCAATGGGATGCCACCTTACCCCCGCAAAAATGACAATGCTAAGGAAGAAAGAAAGCAAATGATAGACATTGATAAAGTTGTCAAGAGATTAGAGAATTTATTTATTGATGACAGGAATATAAAGTAGTATCATTGTTGTAGAATATGTTATATGAATCCTCAAAAATTAGAAATAGGACTATCATGACTCACTAATTAATATTATTCCAAGGTATATATCTCAAGGAACAAAAATTAGTGATATTAACAGCAAATACACACTAATGTTCATTTTAAAACTATTCATAACCAAAAGATAACAATACCCCAATTTAACATCAGAACATAAGTGGATAAACAAAATGTGACACACACTATAGAATACTATTTACCTTTAAAATATTGATACGTGCTACAATAAGAATAAACCTCAGACACTCAATCACATAAGGGTAAATATTACATAAACTCAGTTATATGAAATGACAAGAATAAGCAAATATATAAAAAGCAAATAGTTACTCGTGTTTACCAAGGATGGGAAAAAGGAGTGAAATAATCCTTTGTAAAATACTAAGTTTGGGTCCTTAGTTATCAGAATACTGCCCTCCACGAAGAGTATGTTTGAGTTATAATTTCATAACTTGATTATTGTAACTCTTGCTAACTTGGCAGATAGAACTATATCACTAAAATGTGCACTGAATAAAATGAATAAGTGATATATTGTATATACAAACACAAAAACCGCAAACAAGTGGCAGAGAACAGCAGCTTTTGATTCTATTTACAGATATACAGTCAACGAATTTTTTTTTTCCTTTCTAGAAGGTTTAGGGCCATAGCTTCATGTGTCTGCCCTATCATTTGACCTAACATTGATTTTTTGAGTTTCTGATCTACTTCGTTGCTTATTGAAAAGGCCATGGAGTCTTATAATCTTGGGAATATCTACACAAGATAGCAATTTTTCTTCATTTGGCAGGTAAAACAGAGAAGAGACACCAGAAAATGAACTGCAAGTGTTATTATCATTATGAATTACTACCTCTTTTGACATGAGACGAGAAGAAACGGATGGTTCCCAGATATCATTTCTAAATGGTTTGGTCAAGCACCCAATAAGTGGAAGCTGATCAAAAGGAGAAAAAAAAATCTTAGACAGTCATTTAGATTCTCAGGCAAACCAGATGGAATGGATATATTGAAACTGAATCTATTGCTTTAAAGTACCTTTAAATGTTGAATTGAAATTCTCATATGAAGTTATCTTTCAACTAAAATCAAAGTTTGGCTCAAGTAATTTAAAAATATATGCCTTGAGCCTAGCACTCGATTAACAAGATCAAGTTGGCACTAGTAATTCAAAAGGCAAAAGATAATTTTATAGGGTTGAAGATCACAATTAAGAGTGTTGAGAAAACATGGGCAGACAGTAAGATGATAACATGAAATATGCAACCACTGTCAATGAGCTCACATTGAAATGTGGTTGAATGGGTCTATCTTTCATTGTAAATAGCTTTACCAGAAAAAAAAAAGAGAAGAGGAAAAGAATGAGGAAAAATTAAAAGAGCCATGGAGAAATATGGAACAACATTAAGCACATCAACATATGCATAGTGTGAGCACCAGAAGGAGAGCTAAAGGGGCAGGAAAATTAAAAAAAAAACACACACATAAGTAACTAACACCCAAACCTTACTTTTTAAATTAACTAAAGTGAAATGTTTTTACCAAGATTGATAAAAAAAATTACAGAAATGCCTCAGATTACTAGAAATCAGAAATGAATACAGAAGTATTACCACTAATATTACAGAAATAAAATGACATATGAAATAATGCTGTGAATAATAGTATACTGAACAAAGCTGTTGATTCAGCCAAAAGTCATGTCTTGGAAGCCAACTAAGCCCAGTTTAAATGGCATTCAGGCAAAGAGAGCCACAAAGAAATAGAGTAAAAGGGTGGAAAGTCAATGTCAAGAAGAAAATAGGGATATCAGTAAGAGAAAAATGACCGATGGCTGACACCAAACCGGTTGCTAACAACTTGATTCCCTTCATGATAACCCCAATAACATTGACATCTGATTTCTCGTTAGAGACAATGGAGGCAAGAGGCAGTGGAAGAATATTTTCAAAGTGCTCAAAGGAAATAAATGTTAAGCAAAACTATCTTTCAAGCATGAAGATGACATAAAAATACACAGAAAAACATAAGCTGAGAAAATGTATTACTGGCAGATTAATTTCACACGAAATGTTTAAAGGGCACCCTTTTCTTTAAAGCATGTCCTCCCAAATGATAATTCAAGTCTGCTTGGGAAAAAATAGTGTCTCTAAAAAAAGAGTAGGTCATGTAAAATATTATATAAATGCACATTTCTCCAACTTTATTCTCTTGATTGTAAAAAAAAAAAATCTCAAACAACCATATTACAGTGCCAGAAATATTTTGTCAATAATCTAACATTTCACGTTAAGAAATGAAAAAAAAGAGCACATTCATGTTAAAGTGGGAGAAATACAAGCATAAAAATCAATGGACAAGAAAAAAAAAAGAATTACTAAAACCCAAACCTTATTTTTTAAATTAACCAAGGTGAAATGTTTTTACCAAGATTGATAAAAAAAATTATAGAAATGCCTCGGATTACTAGAAATCAGAAATGAATACAGAAGCATTACCATTAATATTACAGAAATAAAATGACATATGAAATAATGCTGTGACTAATGGTATACTGATTAAAGCTGTTGATTCAGCCAAAACTCATCTAAAAATTTACAAACAAAAAATTCCAAGTTAGGTAAATACAACCCAGACTTCTTCACAGTATTTATAGAAAAAATGATTATTATTCACCACTTCTTTTAAAAGACACCAAAGGAGCAATACTTCCCAACTCATTCTGTGATGTCAGTACAACCCTGATACCAAAAGCAGATGGAATAAGAAAAAAATTTCAGTCCCCAATCACTTATGTATATAAAAATGAAACCGTCTTAATCACTGTTCTCTATTTTACTTCCCAATACGCTACCTCTGGGTTCTATTACCCATTGCGATAGCTACACCAAAACTCACAGATAAAATTCATGGTGAAAGGGTTTATTAAGAAAGTTAACAAGTTGCAATGCCAGTGAGAACTGGTTCGCTGTTTACCAGGTGTGTGATAAAGATTCAGGACTGCTGATAAAGGGCTACTATCACGACTGTAAGCCTGGACAAGAAGGCACTCCCCTTCACTTCCTTGGGCTAGCAAGTTCCTCTTCCTCAAGTCCAGGCCCAGAGGCACCCTCACTCCATAAGCCAGTTCCGAGACAAAAACTCTCACCTGAACATGCGCTGTAGGTTGGGAGTCCATCACCTCCGTTCCCCGTCCTGGCTCCGATTCTGCTTTCACTCTTCTGAGGATACAGCTGTCACCTGGAGGCAGGCGGTTTACTGATCAGGGATCTCAGGTCCTGAGGATGCACTCCACTCCCACCTCTTGCTGGTCATGAGATTACCGGGCCTCCCCCCCCCCCTTTCTTCTCAGAGGGCTCATTTTATACCCAGCAAGATGACACCCTGGGAATCCTGTTTGCAATTATCCACAGGTGAATCCTATCATGGGGGTCGTGACCTCTCTGGGGGGGGTCGGGGGTCAAACAACCCTTTCACAGAGGTCGCCTGAATCATAACAGTAGGAAAATGACAGTTATGAAGTAGCAGCAAAAATAATGTTATGGTTGGGGGGTCACCACAATATGAGGAGCTGTATGAAAGGGTGGTGACATGAGGAAGATTAAGAACTGTCTAGCTCCTTACCAGACCCAGGCCGGAAAATATCATGTGGTGGGAGTTGGCGATTTAGAAGAACCTCATTAAATAATTCAGTGCCCCTGCAAATTCTTCAGCAACACAGTAGTAAACTGAATCCAGCAATACATAAAACTTATTATATACCACCAAGGGGGATTCACGTTTCGTTTGGAAATGCAAAGGTGGTTTGATTTCGAAAATACAGGTAATAAAACAAGGGGCATAGCTTGAATAAAAGGCAAACAACCCATAAGTATTTAAATAGACAGAAAATAGCATTTAGCAAAATCTAAAACCAACTAGGACGTGAAGGGAATAACTTCAACCTGATAGAGAAAATCACAAAACTGCTACAGCTAATATCACAATAGGGAAAGACTGAATGCCTCCTTTGAAAATTAGTGATAAGGAAAAAAAAAAGAAAATTAGTGATAAGAAAAGGACAGGGTTGAGTCCCGGTGGCATAGTGGTTGTGTGCAGGACTGCATTCCACTGGGTTGGAGGTTCAAATCCAGCAGCAAAGCTGGGCCTCTTACTCCCACCACCAGAAAGCAGTGATGCGCCCCCCCAAAAAAGAAAAGGACATCTGCTTTAACTATTTCTACTCATCATTTCTACTCAAGCAAGGAATTCCAGAAGGCAACTAAGCTAGGAAAAGAAAGAAAAAGCACATTGAGAAGGAAGGCATAAAACAATCTACATTTACAGAGGACATGATTTTGCATATAAAATCGTAAAAACATGCTATTAGAATTGATAAGTTCAAGAGTTTACAAAATACAAGCTCAAGATATTACCATAGGCAACATTTGCAATGAACAATTGAAAATTAAATTAAGATAGCTCCATTTTAAGAACATAAATATAAAATGCTTGCCAATAAATTTAATTAAAGGGGTACAAAATTATTCATCTGAATATTTAAAATATATTGTTGAAATAGATTAAAGAAGAGCTAGGTAATTAGGAAAAAAATGCCATGCTCTAATTGAAATACGTAATATTTTTGAGGTTGTTATGAAATTTCAATCCTATCAAAATTCCAAAACTTATTGGCAGACATTGCTCTGGAATTTCAAGGGAGAGAACACATGCAAAGTAAAATTGAAAGACTGAAGTAGAAGGATTCATATTGACTTTAAAACTTATTACATTGATTTTGATTTTTGTTCTTTGATACCTGATTGGTTCAGCAACTCATTATCGCACAGGCAAGTGATCTTCTTTTATGGTGGGTTTTGTTGCTTCTGAGCTAGATGGCTGCTTATTTATGCTCAAGCCTTTAAGGCCCCGGATGCTCTAATCTTTTGATAGCTGGGCCCATCTGCTTTCTTCACCACCCTTGCTCATGCTCCTACAGGTCCTCAATGGATACCTTGGGGATGTGTGCACACAGTGATATATGTTTGTTTTGTTTTGTTTTTCTCCCCCCACCCTCACCTCGTTTGATGTCTATTGCCTAGACCTTTCACCACTTTCACCACCATTTGACCACGCTGGCTGTTGTGCTTCTTCTGTGTGGCTGTGGTCTCTTCTCAGGTAAATGGTCTAATGTTTATCTTCAGGCTTTCAAGACACTTGATATATTCATTGATGGCTGGGCACCTTCAGCTTTCTTCACCACATTTGTTTGTGCACCCATTTTACTTCAGTGATCATGTTGGGCCATTGAGACACGAGGAATGCCAGATTTATAGAACAAAGTGTTCTTGCATTGAGGGAGCACCAGGGTGAGGGCCCAAGGTCCACTTGCTACCCTAATAATTGGCCTATAGATATGCCCACTGGTGGGTAATTGGTCGCTCCTTTACAGGGGAGCCACGGGGAGGAGACAGACCAGTCAAGGGGCAGCTGGGTAGTGATGATGCATACAAGTTTCCTCTAGTTCCTGAAGCCTTCCTCCCCTCCCCCAACCATCATGGTCCCAACTCTACCTTGCAAATCCAGATGGACTGGAGAAGTCACACTGGCATAGAGGGGAGCTGGAGATATGGGGAAACCAGGATGGATGGGCCCATTTGGGCCAATGGTTAAATTGGAGATACTGGAAGGGTGGAGAGAAGGTGGGGTAGAGAGACAGAACCAACAGCAAGCTCCTATTTGAAGGACGGGCATCAAGAGAGTGGGTTGGGGGAGAGGTTGGGCAGTGTAAGATATGACAGAACAATAACAGTGTATAAAGTATTGAGGGTTGGTGGGGAGGAGAGACCAGGGGAAGAGGGGAAGGAATGGAAAAACCGATACTAGGGCCTTAAGGGAAAAGACAGACGATTGGAGAACAATAATAGAAGTGGACATGTGAGGGTGCTTGACACAGTATGCTTATTTATATATTGTGAAAAACAATGTATGAGCCCCAATAAAATGATTTAAAATTAAAAAGAACTTATTACAGAGCTACTGTGATTAAGACAGTTTACTACTGGCATAAGATAGTAAATATATAGATTAATAAAATAAAATTATGAATATTGAAATGAACTGGAAGGGATTTTCAACAAAGGCACCAAGGTCATAAAATGAGAAATTAATAGTCACTTCCACAAACAGTGCTGCACAACTAGATAGTTAAATGCAAACTAAAAATGTTGGATCCTTACCTTAGCCCAAATATAAAAACTAAAATGAAATGGATTAACACAAATACTTAAATGAAAGAACTAAAACTATAAAACTCTTAAAAAAAGCATGGGTGTTAAATCATCATGACTTTGTATTCAGCAATGAATTCTAAGATATAAATCCAAAGGCATTCATAACAAAGAAATGAATACATAAATTTAGCTTCCTCACTTTTTTTAAGAATGATTTGTGCTTCCAAGGGCACTATTAATTAAAGTGAGGAGATAAGCCAAAGAATGGAATAAAATATTAGAAAAGTACATACACTATCAGATAGGGGGTATATCAATAATGCAAAGACAACACACAATTGACACACCTGGCATCATATTTTCAAGATCAGAAGTAAGGGACATGACCATTAAATTTCTGACATAAAAAATAAAAATGTGCCAAGGTTACCCCAAACCAACAGACATTCCTACCAGAGTGATAAGTGATAGAGATGGGGAAATCATGTGTCGAGATGGGGAGGGGAGCCAACAATCTGAGAGAAGGCAAGTGCATTTCTGTTGAAAGAATGATGGAGAGGAGCCAGCAGCAACTAATAATAATAATAATAATAATTAATAATAACACTGATATGCACCCCCAAAGAGAAATATCCCTGATACTGTCTCTTATAGGGCACATGAGACCTTGTTTCTATACAGCCGCTGGGGACTCAGGCCACATGCCTTAGAATATTGAGACATTTGACCCCGTGTATTGAAGGCCAACATCATAATCCATAGGTCCTATCTGAAAGACTCAGTGTGGAAACATCACTAAGTAATCTGGTTAAAATGGAGCATTTGATTTGTTACCATCTGACACATCTAAAAGTATTACCAGTTAAACACACACACACACACACACACAAGTGAAGGAGAAATACGCAGATGGAGCCTCTGGTGAATTCCCTCTGAGCATTGACCCAAAATGTGACTAGTGTGTCTGCCATACAGCATACCCTGGAAAATGAATTCCAACAGATAGAACTAAGTTAAAATCTAATAACTTGTCATTTGATAAGCCTTTTGACCCATTTTAAGGTTGCTCTGATTTTGAATATGTCCTTTTTCTTTCCAACTGCAATTTTTCTGTCTTCTTTTGACAGAGTAGTCCTTTTGACTCTTTGTTTTGCTAGTAGTCCTTTTGACTTTGTTTTGTACTTCTCATGTTTTTGAAGTAGATGAAACCCAGAATGAGTGCATCAGTACTTGAATTACGGTTCCTTGGGGATATAGGGGGTGGAGGTAGGGGTGGGGAGGATAGGAAACTTGATGGGAAGGTATACAAGGAGGAAAAAATATTCTAAAATTGATTAAGGTAGTTAATGTACAACCTTTACTGTTAAGACTAAACTATTGAATGGTATGAAGTTTAGGCTGTGTCCCAAGAAAATTGTTTACTAAAAAAAATAAGAAAGAAAAAGAACGCACGGTGGCAGTTCTCTTCTACCCTGAAAGGCCACACAATGCAGTTGGAAAAAAAAAAAACAGCTTATTGAGAGACCTTGCCTGTAACCATCCACTGATCCTAAAGACACATTTAGACATGTTTTATTTAGGATAAACCTTAGCATATATGAACTGAAAAAAAGAGAGAGAGACAGAAGGGAGGGAGAAGAAGAGGGAGAAGGGGAGGAGAGAGAGAGAGAGAGAGAGAGAGAGAGAGAGAGAGAGAGAGAGAAACTGCTGCAAATATCTCTTTAAAGTGTTAAAGAGCATTTCAGGATTCCAGCCTGAATTTAGCCTCTGGTGGATTCCCTCTGATCACAAGTGAGGGATGTGACTAGTCCTGTTATCAGACAGAGAGCATTGTAAAGTTGATTACGGTGTAGTTAGGTCAAAAAATATAATAACATATCATTTTCAGATCCATCTTAAAGTGGTTTCCATTCAAAATAAACTGGAAGCGAGATGTCTGTGGATTCAGACCACAGGGAATTCCCTGGAACCATGGGCCATAACTTTAAATAACCTTGCTAGGAAACAGAAAATCTTGATAGGTGGATTAGTGCAAGTACAGTTTGGTTATAATTTAGCATCTTATCGCTTGATCTTAATTATGATCATTTATATTTGCTTTAGTTTTTAATATTTTCTGCTTTCTTTTCAGGTGAGGTTTTATCAGTTTTACTTTATTATTCTTATTAAATGTTGTTGTTTGCTCAATGTTTTTATGTGTGTTAAATCCAGAATAGTTAAATCTATAGGGTCAGTAACTGGATTAATGGTACCTTGAAGAAAATATTCCAAATCTGATTGTGTTGAGGATTGAACAACTCTTTTTTTTTTTTGGGGGGGGGGGGGGGGAGGGCATCACTGCCTCTGGTGGTTGTGGGCACTACCCAGTGCTGCTTCTGAGAGCCGCTGCTGGATATGAGCCGCCAAGCCCACGGGCTGCAGTCCCACACTCAACCACTTATGCTAACCAGGGCTCAGCCCGATTGTACAACTCTTCTTGATGTGTTTGAACTATTGAATTGAATTGCATTGGATATTATGGGAATTACATGCCAATAGAACTTTGGGGGTTCTTTTTATTTATATATAAATGGATAAAGCACTGAATAGACATTTCTCCAAAGAGAAATAAGTGATCAATAATCCTCTGAAAAGCAGCTTGATATTACTAGTCACCAAACAAAAGCAAGCACACAGTCCTCCGGGGATTTGGGGGCTCTGAGTCTCTCTGTATAGGAGGAGACTAACCTTATTTTTCTCCTGCAGAGCAGAGATCATGGTAAATTTGAACGGCCCACATCCTGGTTAGCAACCCAATTTTTACCCACAATCATCACCAAGGCTCCCTTTAGTAGTGACCAGGGAAATATAAATCAAAACCACAATGGTATACCGCTTCACATTCACTAGGCTGGCTAGTATTAAAAATAGTCATATAGTAAGTATGTGGCGAAGATGTGGGAACATCTGAATGCTTAAATATTGTTTGTAGCCAAAAAGGTAAAATGCAGCAGTTCCTTTAGAAAATAGTTTGGAACCTCCTAAAATCGTTAAGCATAAAATTATTAGGTCATTGATCCTGCTTTTGAGTTGGTTCTGAATCATAAACCTCATGTGTGCTACACAGAAGTGTCCCAGCATGTTCAATGCTGTGGCCTTTCCAGAGCAGATCCCCAGGCTTGCCTTCAGAAGGACCTCCAGACATGTTCACACGTCCGCTCTTTGGGACAGTCATATAAGACTCAGTCATTTACACCAACCCAAACTACTTCTAGTTTCCTTACGATATAGTGATCCCAGACCTATTTAAGAGAAATAAAATGACATACTCACAGGTACATTTATATAAATGCTTACGATAGCTTTATTAATAAGAACCAAAGGAAAGGCAACAACCCAAATGCTCATCAAATGAGAGGTAAAGAAAATGTGCTCTATCTACACAATGAAACAACATTCAGCCATATAAATGGATAAAGTACTTAAAAATTATAAAGGAATAAACCCCAGACAATTACAATATTACACACATATGTAAACTACATTTTATATTCTGTGAATTACCAAATTGAATCTTTAACATGGAAAGGCAGGTATCCTTTAGCCAGTTTTCCTCAATTGTAATATTAAAAAAAAACACACACAACTTGGACACTGTTACAGCCAGATAATAGAACATTGCCCTTCTCACAAAATTTCTCATGCTGTCTCTTTCATGGTCATACTCACCCTCCTCTGCATCCCCCTACTATTTCCCTTACCCCTGACAAACAACGATCTTCTCTCCATTAGGTCATTTTGCAATTTTCAGAATGTTATATAAATTGAATCCTACAGTATACAAAGGTTTTAGATTGTCTTGCTTCACTATATTTTCCTGAAAATTCAATCAAGTGGTGTGTTTGTATGAACAGTTTATTTCTATTGTTGAGATGTATGTATTCTTTGAGGTGAATGTGCTACATTTATTTAATTATTTAATGAAGGACATCCAAGTTGTTTGCAGTTTGGAACTATTACAAATAAAGTTGTAAGGGGTAGCTACCATATATACTCGTATATAAACTGAGTTTTTCAGCACATCTTAATTCAGTTTTTGTGGTAAAATTAGGTGCCTCGGCTTATATTTGGATCGGCTTATACTGGAGTGAATATGACACGTACTGTTGGGTTGTTTTGGGGGGGGGGTTTGCTATGTTTTGTCTTGCTTATGTAAACATAACATTTCAATTCTCTCAAATAAATATCCATGAACACATCTGCTCTATCAGATGGTAATTTCTATCACATGTTTGCCATTTGTCAGAATGTTTGTTGGAATGTGGTGTCCTGTGTGTGGCTATGACCGTAGAAGCTATTTAACTGGTATTTCAAAGGCCAGCAGGGACACCCAATGTGAACAGGTTTTAGCAGAACTTTCAGACCAAGAATGGACAACAAAAAAAGACATGGCTTCCCACTTCTGATGAAGGAGTGGCTGAAAACCTTACACACGTCTCTGAAACAGTGTCAGATACTGAGGGCCTAATGAATGGAAGCAGATTGTCAGAGACCGTGCTGGATGATGGACCCTCAGAACAGAGGGCACTAGAAATATGCCTCTGGAGGAGCTCATTTGTCAGAGTGGTGTTGACTGGGGTGACATAAATTAGGAAACGCCTGTGGGAGGGGAGTCTTCAGGATCCTCATTTACTAATGGGGGATGCCTCAGAGTAAGGAAAAGCATCTGCCAAGTTCTGCGGATGGTTGGAATTTTGAATGTGAAAAGTAGCAATTTAAGAAAATTGGACGTGGACTAGGTGTTGGTAAGCTGAAATGGACTGCTATCAGTCCTTTTGAAGCAGAAAACACTGTAATTTACTATGCTGGGAATAACATAAGAAGAATGGTGTGGTATTCATTATCAAAAAAGGAAATTGCCATATCAATCACGAAGTACAATACTGTCTGTGATAGGATACTATTAACCCCAATTCAAAAATATCAAATCAATACAACTATTATTCAAATTTATATACCAATCACAAAAACTAGTGATAGAGAAATTAAATAATTCTACAAATGACTTCAGGGGGAAGTTGATCAAACATGCAATCAAGATGCATTGATAAATATTGGTGATTAGAATGCAAAAGTTGGAAACAAAGAGGAAGGGAGAGTAGTTAGAAAATATGGACCTGGTGATAGAACTGATGCTGGAGACTACATGATCGACTTTTGCAAAATTCTTTGCAAACTCTGTTCCTTGCAAACTCTGTTCCTTGCAAATTCTTCTTTTTTTTTCAAAAGGTCAAAAGATGACTTTACAGATGGGCATCTCCAGATGGAATACACAGAAATCAAATTGGCAATATCTGTGGGAAGATATAATGGTGAAGTTCAATACCAGCAGATAAACCAGGCAGGGGCCAAGTATGGAACAGACCATCGATTGCTCATATTCAGTTCAGAATAAAGCTGACGATAATTAAAACCTCTCCATGAGAGCCACATATGTCCTTGAGTCTATCCCTTCTGAATGTGAAAAAACATCTGTAGAACAGAGTTGAAGCATTGAACGTGAATGATAGAATACCTGATGAGCTGTAGGAGGACAGACATCAAGAACATCACCCATGAAGAAAGCAAAAAGAGCACTAAAAAGATAGGTCAGCTGGAAAGGATCAAATTTGATGGCAAAGATACTCTGCAACTCATCATAGAGTAGCTGAAGCAAATGCAAGGAATGATGAATCAAAGAGCTGAAGAGGAAGTTTTCAAGGGCAGTTCAAGAAGACAAAGTCAATTATAATAGCATGTTCTAAGTTCTAGAATTAGGAAAACACAAGGGAAGAACACGCTCAGCATATTTTAAACTGAAAGACTCAAGAAAAAAAATGCAAGCCTCTTGCTGAGCCCTGGTGGCATAGTGGTTGAGTGCGGGACTATGGTCCACTGCTTTGGCGGTTCAAATCCAGCAGCAGCTCTCCAGGAGCAAGGCTGGGCCTCCCACTCCCACCAGAGGGCAGTGATGCCAAAAAAAAAATTCAAGCGTCGAATTGAAATACTGAAAGATTCCACGGGCGTAATACTGTATGATTCAGGAAGCATCAATAGAAGAAGGCACAGACTCACTGCACCAAAAATAACCAGAGAAATCCCACCATTTCAAGAAGTTGCATAGGAATAAGGAGAAATGGTGCCGGAAGAAGAGCAAACTATACTGAAAGCATTAGCCAAAAACCGAGATCCAGGACTTGAAGGAATATAAATGAAATGTTTTAGCAGACTAATGAAGCACTGGAAGCCCTCATCTATCTCTGCCAAGATATTTGGAAGTCAGCTACTTGGCTAATTGACTGGAAGAAAGCCATGATTGTATCCATTGCAAAGAAAAGTGACCCATCAGAATTTTCAAAGTATAGAATATCAATGATATCGCATGCAAGTAAACTTTGGCTGACGATCGTCCAACAATAGTTACAGCAGTGCACTGACTGAGCTACCAGAGGTTCAGGCCAGCTTCGGAAGAGGACGTCAACCAAGAGATATCATTACTGCCATTAGATGGATGGTAAGTCCATCCAGAAAGGTGATTTTTTCTGTTTCGCGGACTGTGCTAAAGTTTATAACTGTGTGGATAATAAAAAAACTGGGATAACTTTGGGAGTGGGGGGATTCTAGAACACATTGTTTTGCTCCTGAGGAAATTGTACATGGATCAAGAGAAAATTATGAGAATAGAAAAAGGGATTGCAGCATGGATTAAATTCAAGAAAGGTGTGGAGGAGGTTTTAGCTTCTTACCATAATTATTCAATCTGTATGCTGCGCAAATCATCAGAGAAGCTGGCATTCATGAAAAAGAATGTGACATCAGGATGGGAGGAAGACATTAACGGTCTGCACTATACAAAAAAAAAAAGTTCGCTTATTGAAAGCAAGGAGAACTTGAAACACTGTCTTATGAGGATAAAATGTTGCAACCTAAGTATGGATTACAACTCAATAAAGAAGACCACAATCCTTAAAACTAGACCAATAGGTAACATCATGCATTACACAGGGAATAAAATGTGAAGAGGCTAAGAATATGTTCTCATTTGGATCCACAATCATTGCTCATGGAAATGGCAATCAAGAGATCAAAAGACAAGTTGCACTGGATAAATCTGCTGCACAAGACCTCTTTAGAATACTGAAATGTTCTTGAAAGCTCTAGACACTGGTGGATACCAACTGAAATCTTACAACAAGCAGAAGAAACATGGAACCATGGTAAATAGCTGTTTCAAGAATTTGGAAGAGAGTTGCCTTGTCACCTCACTGGAGTAAATCCATAGTTGTTCCCATTTCACAGAAAAGGGACTCAACAGAATGTGGAAATTGTCACACAATAACATGAATATCACAAGCTTGGAAAGTTGTGCTGAAGACCATTCAACAACTGCTGTAGCAGTACAGTTATAGAGTGCTGCCAGAAATTGGCATTTGATTCAGAAGAAGACTTGGAAGAGATAATACCATTCTGAAATTAAATGGATATTGACTGAAGGCAGAGAATAAAAGAAAGGTGCTAACTTGGGTTTCATTCGCATCTGATTGTGTGGATCATAGAAACCATATTTATAATTGAGAAGAATAAGAACTCCAGGAACATGTGGATCAAGAGACAGTCATTGGAACAGAACAAGGGAATATTGTAAAATGTATAATTAAGAAAGGTTTGTCAGTATCATATCCTTTCATCATACTTATTCAATCAGTATGCTAAGCAAATAATCAGAGAAGCTGGACTATCTGAAGTAGTACTGGCATCAGAATCGGAGGAAAACTTATTAGCAACCCGTGAAATGCAGATATTAACTTGCTTGCTGACCACAAGGAAGTCTGGAGGCTCTTCCTGAGGAAGATCAAAGTTTGCAGCTTCCAATGAGAACAGAACAATTGGTCCTTACAATTGGAGCAATAGGTAGCATTATAAAGGGGGAAAGATTAAAATTATTAAGGATCTCATCTTGCTTGAATCCACAATCAATGCTTATGGGAATAGCAATCAAGGAATCAAATGATGTGCTATGTTGGGTAAATTTGCTGCCCTTAATCTCCTTTAAGTTTAAAGAACAAAATTATTAGTTTAAACACTAAGGTACTCCAGACGCAAGCTATGGCATTTTTCAATGACATCATATGTATGTGAAAATTTAACACTGAATAAAGAAAGAAAACCAATCCATTTGAATAATGGTGCTAATGAAGGTTATTGTAGGTGCCATTGATTTTCAAAAGAACAAACCAACCTATATAGAAGTAAAGCCAGAATGCTCCCTAGAGGACAGTATGGTGAGATTTCAAGTACTTTGGACTTATCTGGGGAAACCAATCCCTGTCCTCATGCTTGGTAAAGAAGGACAGTGACAAAGAAGACCTTCAAGGGCATGGATTGACACCATGTAAGCAACAATGTGCTCAAACACAGCAATGTAAGGGGGGCATAGGACCAGGCAGTGTTTCCTTCCGTGAGGCATAGGGTCCCTATGAGTCCAAACCAACTCTGTAACACCTGCCAACCACAAAGCCTATGGACTGTTACCTATTTTTTCTGTAAGCTTTATCATCTTATATTATATTTTGAATAATTTCTAGAAGATGTGAGATTCAGGTTAAAAATTCCCTCTTGTGTCTTTTCTCTTTCCTTCCATAATTTTATTTTTGTTCACTTTTGCTTCAAAAAGCTCAAACTCTCCACAAGTGTCTGGTGGGGGGGCCTGGTTAAGTTCTCAACTGCTAAGGCATAGGTGGGATATTTGAACCCACCCAGGGACTCTGAGGGGGAAAGGCATCACGATCTGTTCCTATACAGTTGTCAACAAGGAAACTTTATGAGGAAGTTCTAACCTGTCACATGGAGCCACTCAGAGTCACAGTAGACCTGATAGCCTCCAACACAGAGCCTCAGCAGCCCTCTATTTTCAGTACCAGTTTCTGAAAAGGCATGTCTAGGATTTTGAAATGGAATTCTTTCACATTCCCTTCTCTTCCTGGTTCCCTGGCCACTGAAGTCTCCCTTCTTTTCCAGAGGCTTCTCTCTTTTACCAAAGCCTCTGGAAAGCTTTGCTGTAGCCTCTAACCCAAATCCTAGAGCCCCCCAACTGCTCATCACATGAACCTATCCAGAAGAGCAGACCTGTGGATGCTGAAAGAAAACAAAACAAAAGACTCGTTTCAGTGAGAACCACCTCTGGATAGTTACTCCAATGTTTTTGGCCCTTTTCTCGGGTCCGCTGGCACAGTGATGACCCCAGAGAGCTAGCAGCATACTTGTCTAGATGGAGCACATTGTTTATGGAAGTCTTTTTTAAAGGAAATTGGCTGAATTTCCTTGGGCTGGCTTCCCTGGTTTCACAGCTCATCAAGCTTCTTTCTTGGCCCCATGTTTACTGTCTCTGTTTACTGCTCTCAGTCTGAAGAAATATTTTGAGCCACAGTCTATTTGTTATTTGTGTAACAAATACCTATAGGTGGTAACGGAAGATACCATCATAAACCAAGGAATCCTCTTCTTGGTATTTTCTACCTCCTCAGGTATCACACTTGTCACCGTTTTACATAGCCTCAGAATATGAATGACAAAGACTGAACATCACTTAAACCAAGGTGCATTTGAGGCAACATTTCCACAGGAGCATGTCAGAGCCGATTCTCTACTGCACAGATTCCTGAGGGAAAACTGTTTAAACAGAAACCACATGTGGAGACAACATGGTTATTCAGCCAATCTCCTGAGAATTCTTGGTCTGGCCACAGCACAATCCATCTTCTAGACTGTAAAAACATGGTCTCAGAGGTCAATTCTGAATCAAGTCGATGATCACTTCTGGCTTTATTTAACTAAACTGTACCTGTGGTAGAATGTACTGCTGGGTGTGTGGTTTGTTTTTTTTTTTTTTTTAACGCATGGGTCCATTTTAATGGGTGCTGGTATTTCTGGTCCCTGTCCATTCTTATTCACTGTCACTGTCATCAATGAATGTGATCATATTTCTGCCTGAGGCACTTTAAGCAAATTGGACATTTTTTTAAATAATAAAAAGATGAGAAATGAAATGTTTAAAAATAGGATGGTGCTGATTCTGAGAATGTATCTAAAATAGATGTGTAAGGGGTGGCATGCTCTTGGATATATTTCATGCTTTTCTATGACCTAAAACTCTCTCTATCCATAAGGAGGCACCATAACTTGTTTTTTTCTCATATTATTCAAACATTTTTTAAAAAGAACAACTGTGTTAGAAACTCTCTCCGAATGGAAGAAGAAGGCACACATATAAGGTTGACTTCACCCCTCACTTTACAATCTATAGAAATTGTATCATGACCTGATCCCTTTTTCTAAGAAACCCCCCTTCATTGCTAGCATGTATCACTTTGCCCTTTTCAACTCATTCATAAATTAATGTCCAGAGCAATCATCTGGGGTAGCCAGAGGCTTTTCTTAAATCTCTCTGAGGTATGTTTTTATAGCAAGACTTACATCATTCAAATGTTCTATGTTCACCCTTCCTTTGCAAAGGCTTCTTGATAAATGCTTCATCGGGAGGAGACAATTTAGCTTCTCCAGGATGGATGATGAAGCCACTGAGAGGTACAAAGGGGTGACAGGCTTGATGGCTAAGAAAATGGTTGGAGGTTTGAGTCCACCCACAGGCATCTCAGAAGGAAAGCCTGACAATCTTTTGTTAAATGTCTGCCATTGAAAACTCTGTGGAACATAGTTCCCCCTGAAGAATAAGGGGTTCTCATGAGTTGGGGTTAACTAGATAAAATCCGTTCTGTTTTAGAAATGATGATCTCAATATCATCCAAAAACCAAGCTCATGGCCATCAAGCGAATGCTGACTCACAGCAACTCTGCACAGCGGGGTAGAACTGCCCCTGTGAGTTTGTGAGACTCTTCACTTCTTTCAGGACTACCGATCAGCACATCTTCCTCTCTTGAAGCTGCAGGTGGTTTCAAACTGCAGACCTTACAGATTGCAGCCTGATGCACGACCATATTCCACCCAGCATGCTTATACTTAAGATTCTATATGCGTTGAAAGTCTGGCCAAACGCTAATTTTTTTTCATTTATTTTTTCAGGTGCAAGTATTGTTAGAAATTAAGGAGTACAGCAAGTGTGGATAGATAATGATAACAACTGAAACAAGGTGTTATAGTGAATGCAGGGTGGGCAATAGAGAGGGAAAAGGGATTTCGGGAATAAATGATGAAGGCGGGAAGGGTGAGGGAGCACTCAAACTGATCATGATTCATAACTCAATTTAAAGGCAATTTATCCTGGGCGGGGTGGAGAGGTGGGGGTTCTACGATAAATGTATTGGTAATTGTACAACTCTTCTTGACATGATTGAGCAATTAAGCTATACACTTGAATGATATATAAATGTTGTGCCAATAAAACTGTTAGGGGGAAAAAAGTTGGTTGGAATCTTCATACAAAGAGTAAGTACAGAGTCCATGTGAGAATTCTTTATAATGCACTACTTACTTGATAAATTTCATCTCTCTAGTTTTTCAAAATTGTATTGTCCATTTCAAGAGATTTAGTGGTTCACAGCCATTAATCACATTTTCTGGTATTTAATCAATAAATCTACATATTCAGGGTGTTTATTTTTCAACATGGCATCATAATATAATCTCCTCAAAAGATTAAACACGATAACTATTGTGTTATTGAAATACAACATAACTGTTGTTATGGTAGTTAGGTGCCATTGGGTTGTTCTGAACTAGATGCACAACAGAATGAAACACTGCCCTGTCCTGCACCATCCTCACACTTGCTCCTATGCCTGAGGCCCTGGATGCAATCACTGAGTCAATCCATCTCATTGGGAGTCTTCTGTCTCCTTGGTTTAGCCACTATGTCAGTCCATCTTATTGAGGGATCTCAATAAACTTAAGTCAATTGACTGTATTCTACCAGTGTTGATTATTTAACTGAAGTGCCAATCAGATACAGGGCCACATTGATATCCAGATTTTTTTTATTTATTTAGGGGGCAAAAGGGCATCATAACCCCATTATCTGCCACTGGAAAGCTTCTCGTGACACAAAGGAAAAGATGCAATCAAATTTCAAATTGCTAACATTGGAAATGAAACATGACAGACTCAACACATCCAGTTTCACATGTATATTACCCTGATTCAGAAGGGAGGCTGCAGATCAAAAGCTGTAACAAAGGTAAATTTGGTATAAATAAATAAATTAGAGTAATTCCTAAAATCTGACCTTGAAAAATAACCCCATTCTCATCTTCACAGTGACAGAAAACAACAAAATAATATATCTGCAAATAAGACATGTCATAAAACCTTTTCCTCTGCTCCAGTGCCTTCTTTTGTTATTGCTGACATTTCCAACTTCTAAGAGCTTTTGAGAAATTATATGAAACTGCACTGAGTAGTGGAACAAGCTGTGGCTTTGGAGACTGAAGTTTAAAACAAGCCCAAAGTCTAAAATTAAACCTCGGTTTTTGTGGGACGTTCAGCTTTTACTAACCCTTTGTATTTATTTAACCTAATTAACCTCCTACGTATAAAATGAGGATTTGAAAAAATCAATTTGAGAGGAATGTTGTGAACTGTTTGGTATGCACACACAGAGTGTCAGGTTGATATTTTTGCACAGGAAGAGTAAGAAGGTCCTTTCTAATGCGGTAGCATGAAAGAAGTCTAAACGAATAGAGAAGCAAGTGCCAGACTTGCCAAGCCTCACAGCAGCAGGAATGTAGCTATAGTCAAAGGAATATGGTACTAAGAGGTTGCATATGAGATCATATGGAGGAGGGGTTCTCAACCTTCCTAATGCGGTGACACTTTCATACAGTTCCTCATGTTGTGTTGACCACCCCAACCATAAAATTATTTTCATTCTACTTCATAAATATAGATCTGCTACTGTTATGAATTGGGCAACCCCTGTGAAAGGGTCATTCAGGACCACAAAGGGGTCACGTCCCACAGGTTGGGAACTGCTGATATAGAGAGCGGTAGGGAGGTTGAAGCACACCAGCATCCATAGACAATGGAAAGAATTTTAGATGGCATTACAGGTGAAATGGAAATATCAACCACTGAAGGTTAAAGTTAGTTTAAAGCTAAGTTAGAGTAATGCTCTCATTTTATTTTAGATTTTTAAAATATGACTTGCTGGGTAGTCTGTGTAGATAACACTAAAAGAACATAGTAAGGCAAAGAAAGGAAGCCAGTCAGGAGCACACAATGATGCAGATGAAAATTAGCCATGTCCTTAATTAGACTGGGTGCAGAAACTTGGTCAGATTCTGAACAGATTTCTTGGGGACCAAAAATCAAATGAAACCAATAGTCATTGAGTGCATACTGACTCATAGTGATTCTATAGGACGAGATAAAATATGGGTCTAGAAGGCTATACATTTTGGGGAACAGAGGTAGCCTTTTTTTTTCCTCTTTTCCTGAGGAGCTGCTGGTTGATTCAAAATTCTGCCCTCTGCATTAAAGATAAAGTGACCAGATTTTAAGTGGGACACCATTGACTGGGGGGGAGGTGTTTTGATTAAAAATTTGGTTTATGTGAAGCAACAAAAATGTTCATAAAACAGGCTGAGCCCCGGTGGCATAGTAGTTGAATGCAGAACTACAGTCCATAGGGCTGGTGGTTCAAATCCAGCAGTAGCTCTCCAGGAGCAAGGCTGGGCCTCCCACTTCCACCAGAAGGCAGTGATGCACCCCTCAAAAAAGTTCATAAAACACAAAGATAATCTCGTAATATATTTATTTAATTTGAAAACACTGTGAGACGCAGGATAAAATGTAAAAAAAAATGGGACTTCACCTTAATTTAGGAAGAAAATGTATAACCCACAATACAACCAGGGCTCCTTTTCAGAGGTAAGCAGACTACCTTCTCAGCTGCTTTCCTGAAATTTGAATTTAAAAAAGATAAAGTGAGGTGCAAATATGTGCATAAGCTAATGTGGTGAAGAAAGTGGATGGTGCTTGGCTATCAAAAGATATAGCATCTGGGGTTTTAAAGGCTTGAGTAAACAAGCAGTCATTCAGCTCAGAAGCAACAAAGCCCACATGGAAGAAGCATACCAGCCTGTGTGATCACCAGGTGTTGAAGGTATCCAGTGTCAGGCATCGAAGAACTAAAATCATATCATTATTAATGAAGGGAAGTACAGATTAGGGATCCACAGGCCATCAATAGGTGAAGTGACATCCTCTTGCAGAGGGGTTGCAGGGAGGAGATAAGCCAGTTAAGTTACAGTGTAATAGCAATGAAACATGAAACTTTCCTCTAGCTCTCAAATGCTGTCTATGATCCACTATCATGATCCCAATTCTACCACACAAATCCAGCTAGACCAGGGATGTACAGTGAAGTTGGAAACATGGGGAATTTAGGATAAATGATCCCTCAAGATTGTAGTAGGAGTGGTGATGCCAGCAAGGATAAGGAATGGTGGAATAGAAAGGGGGAACCAATTTCAGGGATCTACATGTAGCCTCCTCTCTGGAGCATGAACAACAGGAAAGTGAGTGAGTGTAAAGTATGAAAATAATAATTTGTAAATCACTAAGGGTTCATTGGGAGGGAAGAAAGGGAAATACTGGGGGCCTGGGTGGAGGGAAGATGTTTTGAGAGTGATGATGGCAATAAGTGGCAAATGTGACCTGCATACAATTGATGTATGTTTGGATCATGATGGGAGTTGTATGAGCCCCCAATAAAATGATTCATTAAAAAAAGTGGGGGAGTGAAGCTTCTACCAAGGGCTCAAGCAGAAAAATATTTTGAAATGAATATGGTAATATGTGTACAAATATGCTGGCTACAAATGATGTAATGAATGCTATAAGAGCTGTAAGAGCCCCCAATAAAATAATTGGAAAAAAATGAGGTGTGATAGATTAGTTTATAGTTTGGGCATTCGATTTACTTAGGAGAGAAAATTAGGGGCAGGGGTTAAAAAAAAAAGATTTTAAGATTCATCTTGGGATGGGATATGCTTGAAATTCTTAAACTTCCAATCAGAGATTTACAATTCTGGAATCCATTTGATAAGTCTAGTCCAGAGATGAAAATGTTTCAATAACATTTAAAATCTTATGAACAAAAAAGGTCAGCGTAAGAAAGACTGTAGATAAAGAATAGAATAAATATTTGATATGAATTCTGACTATCCACAATATTGACATAAGACGGACTTTGTTAAAGGCAAGGATATCAATGGGCAGCATCTAACAAAATGAAAGTAGATCAAAGAATCATGTGCCCTAGATTCCACATGAAGAAAATCAAGAGAGAGACACGAAATGCCATGGACAGTGTAAAATAGGAAGGTGTGTGATGCAGGGGTAGCAGCATTAGATCTTCTCTAATGTCACAAAAGGAAAGGGAAAGTACCATGATGTTCACCTGCCCCAGATCAATTCCCCCTGAGACAAAGGTGAGAGCTGCCGCCACCTTCCAACCTTCCTGCCTAAATCTGGCAGCGACAATTTCTCCCATATCACTCTATTTTGCCATGATTCAACATTTCTGCTGGGTTCTATAATTCATTGAGATGGTCACACAGAACCCATAGGCAATATTCATTGGAAGTTAACAGGTTATAATTCATGTGAGAAACATTCAGGAGATAGTTGTTCAGTCAAGGCAGTTTCTTATCTGCTGTACTTGTAGGCATGCCTATCTCTCGTGCTTAGTTCCTTGACTTAAGCATTGTTACAAAGCTCGTTTGTGGCTGAACATAAGTGTTCAAAAAGCCTCAGTTTGACATCATTGAGCTCCATCCTGCTACAGCAATTAAGTGCCCAGAAGCACGCCACTTCACAAGCATTCAGCTCCACTTCCTCCGTGGTCTGGGAAGTCATTGCTGGGTCTCATGCTCGAAATCCTGCTGCTGCTGCTGCTGCTGCTGCTGCTCCTGTTGCCCTCCTCAGGTGTCCCCCGAGGGATCAGTGAGCAGAGAAATTGGAGTCTAAAGGATGAACGCCACTCCTGGTTCTTTAGCTGGTGGTGAACTTCCCCTTTCTACCTCCAAGGTGATTCATTCTAAACCCAGCAGGATGACAGTCACTACCAAACTGTTAATAATTGCAGGTCAAGAGATAACAGTCCTTGGAGAAAAAAACAGTCCTTGGGAAAAAAGAGGGACAGAGAGAAAGAGGAAGGCCCTCAACAAGATTGACTGGCACGGTGCCTGCAACAATGGACTCAAGCACAGGAACAGGTAGAAAGATGCCGCTGGAAGCCTTTCGTCTAGTGTGCATAGGGTCGCTGTGGGGCAGAACTGACTTGATGGACAGAGTAATCACAGCAACAATAATCACACACAGCTGAATCACCTCACCCAATCAGTACCTCCCCCCACCTTGTTACCCAGAGTTATAAGGAAAACAAAAGTTATTTGGTAAAAGTAACAAAAGGCATTAGCTCACTCAACCTTACAGTGGCAGAGTGAACTGCCGTTGGGAGCCATCAGGACTGTAACTCTTGCAGGTGAGTAGCAAGCCTTTCTGCTACAGAGTACATTAGAAGTTTCAAACTGCTGATATTCAAGTCGCACAACCACTAGGCCATCAGTGATCCTTCAGGCTATGGATAGAAGAGCCATATTATATAATGCATTGCAGTTGCAAATGAACAAATATGAATTTTCCATCGAAATACAGTATTACTAGAGTAGACTATATCGTAGCCTGCATTAGGGTGCGTTTACAAAAATGGAAGAGTTAGGCTTTGTTAATGACAATGGGAAAACTCTAATTCTAAAATTATTGGACTAACTGTGCAATAGATATTATGGAAAAACCCTGAATAGAGTTATTATTATTATCATTATATTTTAAGTATACAAAGATAAGGTGGAGTGTGGAAGTTCTATAATCGTCTGTCAGTTTGGGAGATTATGAGTGAAGAGTTGAAGTCTAGTCTGTCAATCAGGTGATAGCCAATGAGGCCTCTGAGTGGGCATGGCCTTCCGCTGGGGATTCTGGGAATTGCTGTATTTCCTTCTTGGATGTGGGTGATACTCTCTTTGTACTCACTCCCTGAGGGATGCTCTACTGTAAAGACACATGGTGCTATGCTGATAGACCCCATGCCCTGGGAAATGCAGGAACCACATGGAGAGCCCTGTCAGCACTGAGATGCTTGTACCACCAATCCACAAGACTGTTGCACCCACTGACCTATGAACTTCCTGCATTCAGCATCACCGCATGTGTTTCGTGGGTCCGAAGAGGACTTTATAGATATGTATTGGACATATGGCCCAAGTTCGGACTTAAGAATTTGATCTGGACTGGGCTGGGATGTTTTCTCAATGTGCAGTTACTTTGGCCTATAGCCCTCTTTCTCACACATAAGAGCATCTATGAATTTGTTCCTCTCTTCTCTCCAGACTAACACATGAAGTAATCAGAAACTATAGACTGGAGTGGGTAGCATTTACTTTTAATGACTTTCTCCATATTAAAGTGAAAAGAAGGAACTTTGGAGTGAGAGATGGAAGTAACAATGTATGAGTGTGGAAGATACACTGGATAAGACAAAAAGGTTTCTTAAAAATAAAATTTCTAAAGGATGAGAAACTTTTTTTTTTAATTTTATTGGGGCTCTTACAGCTACTACAACATTCAGTACATCATTTTTAAAAGAGTAAAATTTAAGAGATGACAATAAAAACTACCCAAAATTAAAAGAGAAAAAGACTGAAAAAAAAAGCAAGCTGGTGAGAAATTGTTATACAACTCCAAGCAGCTAGACATACAAAAGAGGAGGGTGAATAATATAGTATTTTAAGGAAATGTGGTTATAATATTGTACGAATATGATGAAAAAGTGATAAGCCTGAAAAGTAGGAACTGAAGAAGCGCTAAACACAAGAAATACAAGGGTTCCAAGTCAAATCATAATCAAATTAACTAAAGCCAAAGGTGAAGAAAATAATTATCAAATAAGACAGACAGAATAAGTAACATAAAGTACAAAGGAAACAGTATAAAGAACAAATCAGATCTCTCTTGAGAAACCCTGTAAGCGAAAAGATTGTGGAACAACCTCATTAAAGGACACAAAGGGGCCAAGAAAAAAAAAAGAAAGAAAAGGACAGAAAGGATATAGTTGTAAATCAACAATTATACACCAAGGAAAAATAACCTTCTAAAACATGGAATAAACATCCAAAATCGGAATGAATTCTATGTCAATGGGCGGGCACTCAGAGGATATAAAAAGAATCCCTTAGACAAAAAAGAAAACCATATAAGATAAACATCTTGACTAATACACACTCACAAAATAAAGAATGTTGAACATTATAACTAGTAAATTTCAAAGGCTGTTGTCATTATTACTTAAATCTGTTGAAAATATATAGAAGCAGGTTAAAGCAAAAATAATCATATTCAAATGTATTTTAGAATAGAAATAAAATGTTAAAAAAAACAATAGCTTAAAACAAAGGAAAAGAGAAGCCAACCTATGTAATTTCTTCTGCATGTCCTTTCACGGGTTGTATAATATCACATGAGGGTAGACTGATAAATTAAAAATGTATAATACAATCATTAAAGTACTTAAATAACATAACAAAGATTTATAACTAGTAAGTCAATAAAAACCCAAGGAATGCTCGGGGCTATTACAAGAAAGAAATCAACAGTGCCAGGCATGAAATGCAAATATTACTCAGACTTAATGCAAAACAAGGCAGATAAAGAGGAGAAAGGAACATAGACTGAGAATGAATGGCACCATTTAAAATGTATAGTTTTCAATCCAACAAACTGATCACATTAACTATTAATCACCTCTTAAAAATCTAAAAGCACAGATAGAAGGAATCAATTAGCTCTTGCAAGTAATTCATATTAAATAAAAAAATTCAAAAGAATACATCAAGTAATAAAACCTATACTGTGTAAATACAAATTAAAAGAAAACGAAGTGGCTAAGTTAATATCAGGCAGAATAAATTTTAGAACAAAGATTATTATGAGGAACAAAAAGTATTATTTCATGATGACAGAGGGAATTCATAAAAAAAAAAAGCACAATCCTCAGTGCAACTAATAATAGAACTTCAAGAATGTAAGGCAAACATAAACAACCACTATCCTTTAAATAACTCTAGCACAACTAAATCTCTTCCAATTAAAATGTCTGATAATACTTCTTAATTACTACTAAGATCAAAGAGAATCAAAACCGATCATTATATAGAACCTCAAAAATAAACAGGTAGATCTATAACTATAATAGATTTTAAGCTTTTCTCAATAATATAACTAATACACAGAAAATCAGTTCCACAAAGAAACTTGAAAAGCACTATCATTACCTTGATTTAATTGTTACTACAGCACTACCCAGTATACATCGTCTTCTATTGTATACACAATAGTTACCAAAATGGACCTTATTCTGGAATGAGATAACTAAAAATTCAGATTTAAAAGGCAGTGGAGAAAAAAATACCTTAATTTACCCCAAATATGATCATATCTTCAGTTAATTCTATGTAATCGTCAAAATCCTACCCAAACTAGTTAGCCTAGTAAGCTTGCAGAATGCAAGATCAACATACAGATCACTCATATTTCTCGTTCCAGTATCAAACTCTACCACTCTACTGTCAAGTTCGTCACTCCATGGTGATTTGTAAGTTGCTGTGATGCTGGAAGCTACGCCACCAGTATTTCAAAGACCAGAAGGACCCCTTATGATGGACACATTTCAGCAGACCTTCTGGACTAAGACACACCAGGAGGAAAAATCTGAAGATTTACTTCTAAACAAAATTGATCCATGAAAACCTAGGGGCAATGCAGGACACTGTTGGAAATAATGCTAGAAATGAACCAATTTAGTTAAAACTCACTCAAAATATGAATTGGGAAAAACTAAATTTGAAAAGTAGAATTGATCTTAATCATGAAGATGAAGCAATGTTTTTTCAACTTTTATTTCATGAGCATCACCAGAAATAATACCAGTTGTAAATATGCATTAGTAATCAGAATAGCCTATGCACAAAATATGGATCTAGTAAAATTAGAAGCTCTTAAAAAGGAAGCAGAACTCTTAAAAGAATGCATCCTAAGCACTAATGAGCTAAAATGAAATTATGTTGGTCATTTTTAATCAGACAAGCATATGATCTACTATGACAGGAATGAAAAAATGACTAAGAAAGATGTCACATTCATTGCAAAAAAGAACATCTAAAGATTCATTCTGAAATACAAGGCTGTAGGGGATAGGATAATATCTATATTGTCATAAGGACGCCCAGTTAATATGAGCATTTTTCAAATGTATACACCCATGCTGAAAAGAAATTGAGTATTTTTTATCAATTGCTGCAGTCAGCAATTGACCATACAAGCACTCAAGATGCGTTGATAATTATTTGTGCTGGGATACCAAAGTGTGGAAGGAGAAGGATATATCATTGTCAGTTGACTTACAATAAGTCCTTGGTTAGAGATCTAATGATGAAGATGACAAAACCGATTTTTTAAAGAACAATGGCCTAATCTTTGGATATATAAATTTTTCAATAATATATACTAGGGCTATACACACAGATCTCACCAGAAAGAATATGCAAGAATCAAGTCATCTTTATCTGTGGAAGGAGATGATGGAGAATCTCAAATATCATCAGTCAGATCAATGCCAGCCGCTTACTTTAGAAGAAACCATCAATTAATTGATTACAAGAAAGCTGAGATTGGAGCTAAATAATATGACCTCAAGTCCACAAGAGTCAAAGTGTGACCTTGAGTATATCATCTAAATTTAGAAGCCATTTCAAAGGTAGATTTGATGCATTGAACACTAATGACTGAACAATAGGAGAGTTTTGTAATAGCATGAAGTATATTGTACTTAGATAAAGACAGGAAAGAAAAATATGATCAAAATGGATGTCAAGAGATACTCTGAAACTTGACCTTAAACAAAGAATAGTGAATAGAAGGAATAATAAAGCAAGAGAGTTGAACAAAAAATTGCAGTGACCGCTTGAGAAGAAAAAACAATGGACTATATGAAAATGTGCAAAGACTTGGAGTTAGAAAGATAAAATGACAGAGTACAACAGAAATGTCTCAAGCTGAAACAATTGAAGAAAATTTTCCAGTCTATAACTATATTATAGAAGGATTTTATGGGCAAACTGTTGACCAAAGCAGAAGGCATGAAAAGGTGAAGGAGAGTATGCCCAGAGCTACTTTGCTTAATAGGGCTTGTTGAAATACAACCATTTCAAAAGGCAACATATAAACAAGAATTGATAGTATTGAAAGAAGGCATACAGACTGCATTGAAGGTATTGAGGATAAGAAACTATAGGAATTGATATACCAAATTAAATATTTCAAAAAATTGATGCACTGTTAGAAGTGCTCACTAGGAAGTGTGAAGAAACTTGGACAACTATCTAGTCAATAATCTGGAAGAAACCCATCGTTGTGCCCCTTCTAAAGAAAAGTGTCCTAACAGGATGTGGACATTATTGCACACTATGGGTAATATCACACACACAAAATTTCAAGAATATAATTGAAAAAGTGGCTTCAGCAATACATCCAGAGAGGAATTCAAGTTGGACTCAGTAGAGTAAACGGAAAAGAGTATCTTTGCTGATGCTAGATGAATCTTGGCTGACAGCAGAGAATATAAAAATATGTTAATGTGTTTTATTGATTATCCAATGGAGTTCTACAAAGTTGTCTGGGTCATACAAAATTATGGATAATATGGTAAAGAATGTGATTCAAAATACTTATGGCACTTATATGGAACCAATACTTAACAAGAGAGCAATTATACAACCAGAACAGGAATTGGATAATGGTTTAAAGTTGTGTATTGATGTGGTATAATTTCACCAATTTTTTTTTAATTTATCTGCTGAGAAAACAATTCCTAAAGGTAGATTAAATGAAAAACAATGCAACATTGAGTTTCGAAGGAGACTCCTTAAAACCCTGAGGTGCTGTGTTTATGTATTCATCTATAATCCTCTGGGTTCATGGTGCCCTATCACTGGCCACCCCATGGGAGAAAGATAGAGATTTTTACTACCGTAAAGAGATATAGTCCTAAAACTCCAAGGGGCAGTTCTCCCTTGTCCTATCTAGTCCCTATGACTCAGTATCTACTCAATGGTCGTGAATTTGTTGTGTTTTTTTTTATATAAGTTTTTTAATTAAAACTTTGTGCTACTATCATCAAGATAGATAAGTTGACCAATGGAACAGAATAGAGTCTAATAGCTGGCACCTCCAGTCATATGTCATTCAATGTCCAGGATAAGGCAAAAACCAAACTCACTGCTATGGAATTGAAGTCAACTCACAGCAATGCAGTAAGACAAAGCAGAACTGCCCACTGAGTTTCTGCGACCGTCGCTGCATACCAGAGTAGAGAGCCCTGCCTTTCTCCCACACAGTGGCTGGTTGTTTCCAAGTCTGAAACCCAACACAGGACCACTACCCAAGACCCCTCAACGTCCATGATAATTCTGTGAAATCTTGTCACAGTCGGGTCCTGTTGTTGCCTTGAAGCATTGCAGATAAGCTTCTGGTCTCCGCAGTGATGGCTTACATGCTGAGTTGTGCTTTTCCCTCAGTCCACTTCATTAGCAAGTCCTCTATATCTGACTGAGGTCCTCCCATTGTTAGGAGCCCTGCTAGTTTAGAGGGCCGCACATTGGGGTGCTGACTGCCGGGCCTGCAGGTTGAAACTCCCACTGCTCCGGGAGAAAGATGAGCTTTTTCTACTCCTGTAAAAATTCAGTCTTGGAAGCCGCACAGGGGCAGTTCGATCCTGTTGGTCGTTTGAGTTGGAATCCAGTCGAGGGCAGAGAGGAGGGGAGTAGCACTGTTGTTAGTTTTGTAGCATTTGGTGAAGCTGATCCTATAGTGGCGTGGCGATTTTTGTTTTTTATGATCATTCTTGATTATCAAGTGTGATATGTGCATGTCACAAGCAATAGCATTAACTAGTTTTCCTCCATCGTGTCATTAAGTAATTTTTCTTTCATTCTCAAATCGATACTTCTACTTTGCCTCTTGAGGTTGCTATTATCAGCACTGCTCTCTTGGCAAGTTGGAGGCAGGGCGCACTTCAAGGTAAACTTCCTGAAACAGAATGAAACAGAGATAACCCAGTGATACATAACACAGGAGACGTGATGTTCAGAGGGAAAGCATCCAGTTATACAGTAAACCTTTAAGATAGGAAGAGTGTCACAAAGGCACTTATTCTGATTCTCAAGACGTATTTATTATAGGTAAGCTGCAAAGGGACTTCCAAAAATTGGTGGGGGAAAAATGGAATTTTCCCAGAAGCTCCTTAAAGATCTCTTGAGTATACGGTATGCTTATATGTTGACAAGACAACTGCTTTGTATGAAAGAGATATAAGGTATACATGTTGCAAGTGAGAAGCTGCTAGAATGCTACATCCCATTCTACATGGTAGGCCTGGCTGCATAGTAGTTACACCGTGGGCTGCCATTGCAAGGTCAGTAGTTTGAAACCAGCCACTCTGCAGGAGAAAGAAGGGGCTTCTACACCCATAGAGTTACAATTTCAGAAACCCACAGTGACAGTTCTGTCTTGTCCTACAGGGTCTTTCTGAATCAGCATTCGAGTTGGAGATCCATGGTAGAAAATTCTAAAATTCTAACCATAAGATTAGCAGTTCAGGGGCTGAGTCCCGGGGGTGTAGTGGTTGAGTGCGGGACTGTGTCTCACTGGGTTGGCGGTTCAAATCCAGCAGCAGCTCTCCAGGAGCAAGGCTGGGCCTCCCACTCCCACCAGAGGGCAGTGATACCCCCTCCCAAAAAATTCAGCAGTTCAGACCTGCGGGAAAGAGATGAGGCTGCTTTCATAAAATCTTACAGCTTCAGAGACCCTGTATAGGGTTGTTATGTGTAAAAGTCAATCTGATGAGAGTGAAGATATTTCTCAACAAAGTCTTAAATGGCCGGTATGATTTCCCCTTACTGCTTGACGTAAAATACAGGCAAGGGAGAATATATAGGAGGAAATATATAATATGCAATATTAAAAATATAAAATAGATGGGGGAGTAATACAGATTTATAAGCAATTTCTGTGAAAAGAAACCAGATTTTGAAAATCTTGTTTTAAAAACGAACAGAACATATTCAGCAATTGACACCAAGTTTGGGGCTACACAATCTTTTTTCTGAAGATGCTAAGCTTATAATTGGTAGATCTAGTCAAAACCGCAAAAGAAGCCCTATCTGCTTAGACTGAAACTGACAGAAGTGGGGTAAAATGAAGAAACGCTCTCTTTTGCCTGGATTTTTACACACAAGAAATGGGCCAATGGAGCTGTTTTATTGTGAACATCTGGTATCTGCCAAGAAAAGAAAGACACCTTTCTGGAAACAGCTCAGAAAATATTCAAGCTTTTTTAAAAGAATACAGGCAGCTGGGTTGTGTCTTCCTGGGTTACAGAAGGTGGAACCGGGCACTGCCTTTTAATTGGCAAAAGGTGGAGTTGCCACCTCGATTTCAAAGAATGTCTCAGATTCTTGCAGCAAATGGGGGGAGGGGGAGGAACCTAGACTATCCAGACTCTCTAGAAGAAAGATGTGGGAAACAGCATGAAGCAAATGGATGCCATCCTAAAGCTTCAGAGAAAAGGGTAGAGAAGTGGATCCAATACCAGTTATGACAGAGATGAGGATCCTTTTGTCTGCAGATTGCCACTTAGAAATTTATAGCATTGTTCGAGGGCCATTCACCACTATCGACTTAAAAAATTTAACCTGAAAAAAAAATTGAACCTGCTCTCTTCAGTCAGATATTTAATTAACTCGTCCCGAATGTGACAGCTAGCATTGCTTCTCTTTAGCAAGGTGTGTGACCTTAGCTGGGGGGCCGGCAGACTGGAGGGTCCCCATCTCTGAACTAGGAGAACAAGATGAAGAAAAATGGCATATAAGGTGACAGGGAGAAACAAAGAATGGTCAACTGGCCTGGCACCCATTTCACTCTTTGGGACAAAGCACTTTCCACAAGGAACAACCTTCTGATGGGTTCAGCTCACCAGGACACACAGAATCTCTCGGAGTTGGCAGTCACGTAATGGCAGTGGTTTTTAAGTATTTGAAATAGGACTGCAAAAGGTGTCATCTTCTTCTTGGTCACCCAACATTTCAGTGATCAGAAATATGGCTATCCCCCACTAATCCATCTAGGGTTTGGAAATAGACTCCACATGCACATTCAGTTCCTGCACCGCCTGAAGGCCAACATACACTCTCCTAGATCACCCTCGGAACTACCAGGAACCCTAACATCAGCCACCTTCTAGATTGAATTGACTACGTCTAGGACCAGGCACCCCACCCTCTGTGACTTGCTGAAGTGACATGCAACTCTAACCCATACCAAGTCTCCTGCCCTTACTGCCCCTTCCTCCACTGCTCAGATACCCTGAACCCTGCCCACTCTGTTCCCTTTTGTTTTCATTTACTGCCCTTGGTTTTGTTTCTTCTTTCATTTTTTTCCTTCTAGTTTTGGTTTTCCTTTCTGTTCTTCTTTTTCTCTTTTCCTGTCCCATTTTGTTCTTTTTTCTTTTTTCATGCCACAATCCTTTGTATTTCTCCCTTCATCATATTTGTTATGTTTCTCCTCTCTTATTTTTTCTTATATTTATGATGTCATTCCCATTTGTTTTTTCTTTCCCTATTACTTTACATTATTGCTGTTGTTTTATTTGCCTTTGCTTTCTGTTGCTTTTTAATTTATTTCTTTTCTTTCCCCACCTAGTAGGAGACAGCAACCATGGCCATAAGGCATAACCACACCCAAGCTTCTGGCAGCCCTACTCAGTGTGGTCATTACTTGCTTCCTCTGTACCCCGGGATCAATGAAAGATGACGACCAATATGAATCTAACCGGTTCCCATTTGCTGTACATAAACAGTGAATGGACAGTTGGGAACTTTCTCTCATTCTCTATCACAAAAAACTTGGAGACAGGTGATAGTAACTAATGATGCCTGCCAAGCTAGTGAACAGAGTAGCACACCTGGGTCACTCATGGGGATATATCCAAACAAACTAACAATGAACTTGAAAACTTAGGTAGAACACACCAATTAAATACCAATACAAAAGGATCACACTATCTCAGACGCAATAGGCCATCTCGGTTCATTTGAAGGAACACAATTGAGTGGCTTCAAAATTGAGCGAAATACAGAACGAGAAAACGTTCCTAGAGACGTCACGGCCTCGATGTCCATGACAAGGAAATCAGGTGAATGATATTGAGGTATCACCAATGGACTGAGAGAAAGGACAAGGAGAAGCACAAACACAGCCAAGGAGACACACACAGGGTTAGAAAAACTTTTAAAAAATGCAACAAGAGCACACAGAATCAATAGAAAATTAGATAGGAGGGGAAAACAGGAAGTACAAATACAGAGGAGTAATACTGAAATTCCATAAATAGATAACACATTGAGAAGGGAAAAGGACTGGAACTGAATCAATAGAAGACAGATTTAGAAGACAAAATCTCCATGTTAGTCTGCTAGTGAAAAATCATGGAGGAAAAAGAATAAAAAGAGTAAAAGGATAAAAGAAGAAAGCCTAAAAACTACGTGGCATATCAGCAAGAGGAATAGCTTATGTATTCTCAGAGTTCCAAAAGGGGAAGTTTTTTTTTTTTTTTTAAGAGCACACATAAAATTGTCAAAAATTTTTAGGAAAATTACTTCCCTAATCCACTAAAAGATAAGAATATATACATTTAAGGAGTTCAATTAACTCCAAACAGAATTGACTCCTAAGGAAAAATCATAAATGCACACCTAAATCAAACTTTTCAAAGCCACAAAGAAAGAATCCAGAAAACAAATTGAGGGGAAAAATCAAGAAGGTCGCTAAAAAGGGGAACCATTAAAATTAAAATCAGATTTCTTGGCAGAAATCGTAGTTAGAAAGCAATGGGTTAACATTGAAAATGCTGAAAGAAGAAAAAAATAGCATGCCAGCTAAGAACAATTCATCTAGAAAACAGTGTGACAGTCACCCAATGTGGTATCAGTTTGAGAATTAAGAGTGTAGGGGTAGCCTATCAATCTGTAAGCCCTCTGTGTGGACATGGTCTTCTCCTGAGAATTCTGGGAAATGTGGTAGTTCCTTTTTTGGAGGAGGAGACACTGTCTCTCTCATCCCACCCCATTGGAAACACTTGACTGACAAGGCGGAATCCCTGTGAGACATCTCTGAGGAGAAGTCACATGGACCTACTCTTATAAGGCCAGAAAGCTGGACCTAGAGAAGCCACGTGGAGACTCTTCCTCTCAGTGTTGAGATGCTTACAAAACCATGTGGATACAAGGACTCTGCCCACTGGCCTGAGGTCTTCTACAGTTTGTATGTGTTTTGTGAGTCAGAAGGACTTGGTAGATTGCTATGGGACATATGGGCTAATATCAGACTTGTGGACTTGATGTGGATTGGACTGGGATGTTTTCTTGATGTGCAATTAAAACTCTCTTATATACTTATATATGTCTATGGATTTGTTTCTCTATTCTACCCAGACTAACACAATTATATATCATCACATATGATGACATTTTAGGATAATTATAGATAAACAAAGAATAAGGGAATTTGTAAAAACCAGACCAAGCTTACAAGAAACAATAAAGAAAGTTCTTCAAACCAGGGACCAACATTGAGAGAATACAACCTGAGACTGATAGACAGAACATACCATCACTCAGAAGTCACTAAAAAAGATACCCAGGTGGTCAACAAACACATGAACAAATGACCACTAGTCCAGGAGAGAAGAAAATCAAATCAAAAGTGAGGTAACCTCTAACACAAGAATTAATAGTGAAGTTCAAAGAATCACAAATGTTGGCAGGAAATGTAGAAAAACTTGAATTGTCATATACTGCTAGTGGGATTATAAAATGTTACAAACATTGTAGAAAACAGCACTGCCTTTAAAAATGTGGAAATAGAGATACTATGTAATCCAGCAACCTTGATAGTAGTAATCCAACTTGCAGAAATAAAAACCATGACATGAACACTTATCTGCTTGTCTATATTCATTGCAGCACTCCTTACAATAGCAAAAGATGGAAACAATCTAAATAGCCCTCCATAGATAACTTAGTAAATAAAGCCACATGCCCATATACATAATTACTACTACATTATACCAAAGAATAAGTGAATCTGCTACATACCTCATAGCATCAATGAATCTGGAGGACATTGTGTTGAATGGCATTAATAAGCCCCAAAGGGACAAATATTGCAAAACTCCAAGAGAAGGTCTTCATACTGAAACCTTCTTTGATGATTACAGGATGGGAAATGTAGGGGAGAATAAATAACTAAATTAAGTACAAACATATCAACTTGTGAAAAGGGGAAGGGAATATACAATCAGGGGAGGGCAGCATTATAACTATAACAGCAATAACTAATCTATTGGTACATAAATAGCAATTAAATGAGTATGGGAAAGCGACTGAGATGACACTCATGAAAAATTTTGAAAGAGAATCTTTATATATTTGCATATGCTATGAATATGTCCATAAATATAGTAGCACATACAGAAAGCATAATTATAAAACTTTTTGCCATAGTGAAAAACTTTGTAGAAATAAGTAGCCAGGCCTGAGGGCTCAAGACTGGAGTGTCTGGCATCAAGTTCATTGACACAACACTGTCTGCAAAGAAAATATTTCACCATCTACTTTGGTGAGTAGCAAGTGGATCCTTAAATGTTTGTATGCAGTCATTACAGGTGCAGATTTTGAGCTTTCCTTGGCCTCTGAAGCAAAGAATGGAGAAAAAAATCAAAGACTTATAGAAATAATTATTCAGAAAACTATTGGACCATGAAGACCTCAGTCTGTACAACCTTGACATCAGAAGAATGAGATGGTGTCAGACTACAAAACCAACTTGGCAAAGTTAAATAAGATTCCATCAGAAGAGTGTGAGAAAAATATGGATTAAAAGTCAAAATTCTTTAAAGATCAGGCTCAGTAACCACATACAGACTGATGGTCCCTGAAACTGTGACTCTTAGATAGCCCTCAGGGCAAGCGATGAACGAATGCCTTGAGTTGCCTTTGGTCAAACAATAGACAGGACCAGGAAGCCATGTATCCCATAGAATAATGAACCATTCTCGAGCTAAAGGGAAGCATTTGCACAGGGAAACTGTTCAGCAGTCCAGAAGGGACAGGAAAGAATGACAAATGGAAGTAGGCAGTGGAGAGGAAGTGGAATGAGTGCTATGACATTGTGGGGCTTGCGATCTATTGCATAAAGCAAAATGGATATGAGCTGTCTAATGGAAGTGTAATTTTCTCTATAAACTTTCACCTGCCAAAAAAAAGTGTTTTTAATCCTCTTTTAGCTTTGTTTTCATTCACCCCTCAAAATGAAAACAACTCAGTGGTCATTAACATAGAGATGGGCAAACAAACTGTAATACAGTCTTACTAGGACATTCTACACAGGAAGAGCAAGGAATGAAGCAGTATGATAAGCTACAATTAAATAAAAACAATCACACTGTATGGTGGTCATGTATCTATGTCAATTTCATGATTTAGACGTAGGGGTGAAGTCTAGCCTGTGAATCTGGAGACAGCCAATGAGGTCTCTGTGTAGGCATGGCTTTCTACTGAGGCTTCTGGGAAATCTCACGATATTTCTCTCACGGAGATGAGAGGCCATCTCCCCAGTTGCTGGGAGTCAGTCTGAGATGACAAACTATGGACAAAACAAGATGGCAGCATCCAAGGAGCTGAAGGAGCCGGAGGAGAAGCCACACAGCCTTACCCTGATGGAATTGGACCTATGAAGCTGGAGAAACCACATGGAGACCCCTGCCAGCGCTGTGTTGTTTCTACCATCACTGGATGCTGTTGATGGACCCTGAGCCCTGGAAGTGAGGAGCCATGGGGAGACCCCTGCTAGCGCCGGGACTCTGCACCCATTGACCTGTGACATCATGAGTCGGAAGGAGACTTTATAGACTGGTATGGGACATATGGGCTAATATCGGACTTAAGACTTTGAACTGGACTGGGTTGGGATGCTTTCTCAATGTTTCATTCCTCTTGTATATAAAGCTTTGCCTTATATCCATATGTGTGTCTATGAATTTGTTTCTCTAGTTTATCCAGACTAACACACACTGATTGAGAGAAGTCAAACAAACAAAGCACATGCTATGGATCCAGCTCTATACATTTCTGGAAAGTGAGAGAAAATAGATCTGCCAAGGTTAAGGAGGGGACCGAAGGGAGGGAGTGAATTTTTCAGACCTACCAAAGTGTAACCTTTGAATATACATACAGCTCATTTTGTGTCCTTAATTCCAAAATGAGGCTTAAAATTAATAAACAGGAGAAATAATTTATTTTTTAAAAGTATAAACAGGAGAAATAATTTATTTTTTAAAAAGGATTATGTTTGCCCGTTAATTTTTTGAACTGATGTCCAGAAAAAAAAGTTGCTTTAAGCATTTCTGCACTTAATGTTGAAGTCAAGACAGAATGCTGACTTTTTCTTATCTGTTTCTTTACCTTGTAGATGCCTTTAGGGAGTAGTCGTATCTCAATTTTGTGTGCTAGTCCTCGGCCCTACACCACAGTGAGATGCCATTTATTTCTTCAAATATGAAACCTGGGGTTTATGATGTTCATTGTCAACTTGACTATGACTGTTTGGGATTTGGCAGTTATGATGTAGTTCTTTTATGATAAGATCTAACATAAGGTAATCATTTTGATGATCCTATCTGCTATGGATCAGTTGTAAGGGAGCTTCTTCGGGGACTTGGCTGGCTTTCACTGCAGTCGGAAGTTCAAAGAAAGCTGTCTTTCTATCATTTTTCCTGGGTTTGGATCCTGCACCTGGTTCCTCTTCGTGTGACCTCCGTTTCTTTGGATCTGAACCATAGAACTGCCATATCGCCTGCTGTCTCCTGTGTTAATCTTGGGTTTGTCAGGCTTGCAGCTACAAGAGTGAGGATGGACATCCAGCTGAACATTCAGCCCTCAGACTTGCAACTTGCCAGCATCGACAAATGTGCGAGCCATTCCTTTGAGATAGATCTCACTTTGTGATCTTCTCTAGAAAGCACGGCTTTAACCAAAGATTCAGACATCACAATAATTGTGAAGGTGGCATAGAGCCAAGAGGTGTTGCTTTCTGTTGTATATGGGGTTGCTGTGAGGTGGGACAGACTCAACTGTACCTAACAACAAGAACAACAGCCCTCACCAGAGACTTCACCCCTTACACCTTATCCTTTCTTATTTGTGATTGTCTGTAGCATGCCCCTGGTTGGCCCTGACTCAAGGAGAACCTATCAACAATAGTATTGGACTATTGTGAGGGTTTCTTTGGGTATTTTGAAAGAAGATCAGCAAATCTTTTCTATCATTTTTCTTAATCTGAAAGTTGTCCAATTTGATAGCAGCATTCAAGCCTCCATTAACCGATGGGCATTAACCAGGAAGGGCATTGGCTGGGAGTAGGACCAGGTCTACTACATGGAAGGTAAGAATTCTACCATGGAACTCCCTGGACCTTCTTTGTGAAATTTCTATCATGGATTTTCTTTTTTTTTTTTTAACCACGAGTATTATGATAGAGTACATCATAAAATCCCATAAAAAGAAAATCTGTCACAGGAAAAAAAACTACTTTCTTTGTACTTCTAAATCCCCCAAATCTGATGTATTGCCAGCTATATGGTAGGAGGTCATTAAGTATTTATTGAATCAGTGTATTACTTACAATATTTTAAATATCCCTAAGGGAAGGAATCATCCTTTATTTATTTTATACCCCTTTGAGAATAAGTACTTAGTTTTTGGTGTCATTCAGAGAATGCTGTAAATGTTTTACGAGCTACAGCAAATAAGTATTGCTGCATCTAGCTTTCAGGTCTGGGATTTGGGTTCATGGGATTAAAAGGACCAGATACAAAATTGATGAGGTTCAGCAGAAGTCTTGTAGGTGTGAATTAGAAGTCCTCAAATGAACTCACAGTAGATGTATATTTTCTTTATAAAAATAATTCCCTAATTTTTCTCACTAAAAAAAGACGTAACATAATAACAAATTCACTTTAAAAGGCATTTATAGCACTTAGATTGTGGTCTCTAGAGATCTTGAAGGGAAAATGGCTGATTATAGAGATATTATAAATCTAGAATATCTTATGAAACCAGAAATTAAAGAACTTACTAAAAACTATGAGAGACCTATCAAATCATTACAGGAACCTACATGAGATAGTTTCCACTGGTGATGATAATAAAATTTGCTTATCATTAAAGATAATAATTCCAATGGATTGAAACATATAAACTAAGTTTACACTTGGGAGTTGAAATGGAGACCAAAAAAACAAAAAAAAAAAGAGAGAGAACCTCATTTGTTATCTTGAAGGTTGCTAGGGAATGACTCATTCTATTAAAGGCATAGGAATAGAAGGAAACTTAATATTTATCCTGTCATTTCTATATTAATGAAGCTTCTGAATAATTTTGTATCCTTTAAGAAAATAATCTAGATCATGATCACCAATAACTTCTATCATCACCAAAACAATGAAACAAAGTATGTCTCACAGGTAGAAATATGTCAGATCATCTAGTAGCTATCACAAAGAAATTTGAACCTACATGTGAATAATGAGCTAGACCTCATGACCAATTTACAAGAAGCACAAGGACAGTTGTACCTGTTATACTACATGGATTAAAACAAACTTTAAATATAATTATTGAATAGCCAAGTTTTCCCACCAACAATCTGATAGAGACCATTATATGAAAATCATAAAGTAATACATTTTTAAGACCTATCAAACAGCACATGAAAAGGGCATTCCATAAAACCCATTTCAAAGAAGAAAAAGAAAAAGACACACAATCAGGACAATCGAAACAGTCCTGAATATTTGGTGATAATAAATTCTTAGTTTTCTAGTGTGTGTGATTATAGTCATGTGATAATTTTGCTTCTTAGCTTTATTTTTTAGAATCCTGGAAATATTTACAGATTAGTTTAGATAAGACAGTGTGTGATATTTGTTTTTTTAAAAATCATGTGGATTATAGAGTTAAAGCAAGATTGGTCATAAATTGATAGTTGTAGAAGTGTGACAGTAAGTCCATGAGATTGATGATACTATATTTTTCTGTCTTAATTTTGTAATAAAAATCAATATTAGATAGATACACCAAAGTTCAACTTTTAAAGCAAAAGAATTAGAATAAGGAGACTATACTACCAAAATATATTCACAACTAAAGGCTAAAAGAAAATTTTTTTCAATGCCTTTCAGTAGCTGCTTATAAATCATTCAATATTAGACTCGCGGCATGGATACTAGAAGCAAGGATGAATGATGGGAGCCTACACCAATTGGAAATTGTACATAAATGAAGTGGAACAGCCTCTGAAGTGATAATTCTGGTTTATAGTAAAGTAGGATTGGATTAACGAAAACTTCCCCGGGATCAGACTATTCTACAAAGCACAGGACACTCACGAACAAATGTGGAAGATGTTTACCCTTTAGGATAAGATAGGCGTCGACTATTGGATCCATGCTCTCAGCCTGTTTGAAAATAGTGCAGCTACATTTTCACTGCTGTTCACATTGTATATGACACCTTTAATGTCTTTCAAAGATATTACATGGTGCAGGCATGTGGGAACGGTCATATATCAATTCTGATTCGTACCCGATGTTGCTGGCAAATGTGAGTTTGAGTACAACTATCTCTAAGAAACTGCTGGCTCTCCTGTTTTTATATGGCTTCTCCCACTTTGAGTAATTTATTGTACCTAAAATCATTGACACCATTTCTGAAAGACATGAGGGGACGGAGATGCTGAAATGTCATGTTAAAAGGTGAGTCAGAGAAAACTTAAATCAATGTGTTATTTTGAACAACTGTTACTTGTTAGGGGGAAACTGATGAACTCGAAGTAGAAACACCTCCATTTCTAGTCAGAGAAGCAAAGAGGAACAGTGGAACCTGGTGTCTCTCTTGGCCACAACTCTGCTCTCCAAGTTTCCTGAAACCTCTGAACTAAGTATGGTTGCCTCCTAGGTCTTTTAATGTTCACTTTTAAAATTTTATTTCATAAAAGAAGTAAAAACAACCAAACCCCCTTGCCCACCTCCTCTAGGCGGAAAAATATGACATTGGCCATCAATGCTGCATATACAGAAATCTGAATCCTATAAAGTGGGTTGAGGGCAGGGTTCTCCTCATGAGTGAGCCTAATTATAACAACAGGGACCCCTGAGGGGGCTCAAATGGTTAAATGCTCAGCTACTGATTGAAAGGCTTGAAGCTCAAAGCCACCCACAGTCACCTCAGAAAGAAAGTCTGGGAATCTGTTCCTGAAGATCAGAGTCCTACCGTTAGACCCTGGAGAGATTTTAAGGAGCACACACAGGATGACCCTCCAGTCTTCTTGTTTGGTTTTGTTTAAAAAATGTCTACACTCCTGAATGCAAGCCCCCCTACCACAAAGACTGAAGAGGTTGGTTCAACATAATTGTGAGAGGTAAAGTATATGAAATTTAAACTACTCAAACTTCCTGTTCTCGTACAAGAATGGCCAACTGGCATCAAGGCTATGAATGATTTTTTATTACCTTTAAAATGGTTTTGAGTGGTTTGGGAAATTCATAATATGAAGCATCTCAAAATAAATGCACATTATAGGTCACAAGGTCTCTGTGATCTCTTAGGCACTAAAGAAAAGATCAGAGGTTCTCCACAGAATAACACTTTCAGCTCTGTTACCAAACCAGGAACACCAGGAAGAAGGAGGATACAAAGTTAGATATTATGTTGCTTATAAGACAAATTAACCTTCTTAATTAGCAAAACTTATTTATCTTTGTGAAAGTTAAAGGTGGGACCTTTTACTCATCTATAATTTAAAATATTGTTGTGATTCTTAGGTGCTCAACTAATGTGGAGCTATTAGGTAAGCAAGCATTGGATGGCTAATTGCACGGCCCACTGTTCAAACTCACCAGCTGCCCTCTGATCCACAGTAGAAAGATGAAGCTATCGGTACACTGTTAAGGACATACCAGGCAGTGGTTCTCAACCTTCCTAGTGCCACAATCCTCTAATATCGTTCCTCATGTTGTGGTGACCCCCAAACATAACATTATTTTTGTTGCTACTTTATAACTATAACTTTGCTACTGTTGTGAATCATAATGTAAATACATGACATGCAGGATGCATTTTGAACATTTGTAGGCTCAATACAAATGGAACAATATTAAAGCTTCATGTTTACTCACAAAAAATGTAATTCCATATTGCGAAATATTGATTACTAATGACAAATAAATGAAATTTTGTCTTGAAGCATGGGTAACAGTTTCATGGTGGTATATCTGCATATGGGCGGACCCGCCGAAGACTGATCAAAAAGGTGTGACTCGGTTCCTAACATCATCAGCAACTCAGAAACATGTTTTCTAATAGTCCTAGGTGACCCTTATAAAAGGGTCATTCGATCCCCCATGGAGTCTCAACCCGTGAACCACTGCGGTAAGGAGCCCTGGTGGTGTAGTGGTTACTCCTTAGGTTGCTAACTACAAGGTCATCATTTCAAACCTAGCAGCCAGAGAAAGACTTATCTGTATGACTGATAAGACTGTAAAGACTTATTGTAAAGACTGTAAAGACTGCTATTGTCTGGGAACCCTACAGGGGCAGTTCTACCGTGTTCTATTTGGTCACCACTCGTCAGAATTGAGTCTGAGGTAGTGAGTAAATGAGAGAAACCCTATTTGGGGTTGAAGAGTCAGAATCAACTTGATAGGTGAGGGATTTATAAAACTGATAGCGTTGAAGGAAAGAGAAAAAAAATGGTATGAGAAAAAAAATTTATGAGGCACCATGTAATCATGAAAAACAATACAATAATACATCTTCAAAAACATCTTATAGAAATAGTCTTCAAATATTTTTCTCGCATTGCTAAATTGTGTTGCATTTAGTGTGGTTGTGCCCACCCACCTTTGTTTCACTTTAATGACCCAAAATTTCTTTCTTTACGGATATTATCATTTGTTGTAGCGAATGGGAGAGGGGTGTCAACATCACCAGAGAATCCAGAGTCAATTGTGAATTCTCAGCTCAGTGTCTAATTAGGGGTAATGTATGGAATGCCTGCCTTAATCACTTTGGAGTCATTGGGGTATTTTATAACTCTCCGTTTTTATCTTGTAACTTCATTCATAAAATATGTTTCTTATCAATGAGCTCCACTGGGAAAAGATCACTGTCCCTGTGAATCCTGCTCTCTCTGTGATCTTGCAGCCTCCAAAGAAAGAGGGGGTCAGAATTCCTCCAGATAATATTCTTTTCAACTTTATTGTCACACTAAGAACACACAAAGAAGGAAAACAAACAGCAAAATAGCATGTTGCTTATAAGATAAATGAATGTTCTTGATTAGGGAAAATTGTTTATTCCATAGACGTTAAACAACAAATGTTATTTATATGTAAGTAGGTCAGAAATTTAATGTATACATTTACTGGGAGCAATAGACATATCCACCTGACAGGTGTTTTTAAATTAAATTATACTGTTCTCCTTGAGTATATTATGAGCATATATTCAGTCAGAAGAGATGCACAGCTCCCATTATGGGGAAGGTGGCTTCCAGACAGAACAACACTAAATGTGAGGTATGCACACCATTAATAGGTACCACAGAGTCGGCTCTGACCCATAGTGACCAGATGCACAACAGAAGGAGACGCTGCACGTCCCTGAGCCTTCTTCGCCGTTGTTCTCCTTCCTGAGAGCAGTGATGCAGCCGCTGTGTCAGTGCATCTCAGTGAGGGCCTTCCTCTTTTTCACTGTCCCTCCACCTTACCAAACTCGATGTCTTTCTCCAGAGACTTACTCTCTCCTGACAGTCTTTTGACCTTACTCCTTCCAATAGATTCGTTTGCCCTTAGAGCAGGCCTTGGTACTTTCCATGTTCTTCTCTAGCACCACAGTGCAAATTTTCTACAGCATCCCTCTTTCTACAGCTTTCCTTATTCAATGTCCGACTTTCACACGCATATGATGCAATGGAGAATGACAAGGCTTGGGTTAGGCACATCTAAGTCCCCAAAGTAACATCTTTGCTCTTCAATACTCTAAAAATTTGCCTAATGCAATGTTGTGATGGTATGGATGTGATGAGCTAACATGAAGTCTAACTAACATGAAGTAAAGACAGTAGGCCACAGAGAGAGGCACAGGTATGGTAATACCATTCCAAGGGCAGAGTCCTCTTCCCGTTAATTAGGCCTATGCATTGAAGAGATGTGCACCGTGGAGACATATTGGTCATCCTTCAGACTGGCATCTGCATCTTTGGCAGTATGAAAACTGCCAGCAGCTCCTCAGGAGAAAGACAGATTTTCGACTCTCATAAACAGTTAACGACCTTGGGTACCCACGGGGGCTCCCTATGATTCAGCCCTCAGTCATGAGCACTGAGACTGGCTTTGCATTGGTGCCTTGTTTGATGTCTTTCAACATTTAAATCATATCACTAACTTTCTGTTCCTCCTTTCATGTTCACAGAGAAATTTTAAATTTCTAATTTAATTTTTCATTTCCCTTAACTGGGTAAGGAGATGCTGTAAAATGGCTTTGAGACCTAAGAAAGACTAAGTGTTCCTTTCCTAAGCCCTACAATCATAGACAGGTGTAGATTCCAGTTCTTTGTTCTTGGAGAAGTTGACAATCAAAGGAGGGGCTGCTTCTCTCTCAGCTTTATGCCAATTGACCAAGGCTAGTCCTTCTTCCTTGATACAAATTATCTAAAATGTCCTTTTATTATCTAAGGCTGGGAATATAAATATTGTCTGAGTGGCTCCCTAACAAGCTATCAAAAGTTCCAGATCACAAAGCATCCAGAAAATTCAGGACAGGACTCAAGACCTGTCACCTATTTCCAAATGTATGAAATTCAATGACTTAAAACAATAATGATAGTTGCCTATGATTTCATGAGTTGGGTGGGGTTTGAGTGTTCTAGGCATGCTCATCAGGGCAGTTCTGCTTCAAGCTGTGGAGGTTGGAGTGACATCTTTACTCACTGCAGTTTTCAAACTGGGTGGGACAGCTCTGCCCCTGCGTCTTTCGTAGCTACTTAGTTAGTAGGCTAGCAGAGACGTGTTCGTCTCCTGCTGCAGCAGAGACTCGGGAGGGAAATGGGAGTATTCTAGTCTCTTTGAAGCCTTGTCTCAAAACTGACACATTATCAGTTTACAGTAGAATCCCAGACATGGGATTCATTCTAGAAGGAGCATCGAGATGCAATGCAGGCCAGTTCCAAATCAACTTTTCCCATAAGAAAAAACTGAAAACAGATTAATCCATTCTAGGTCACCAGGGTTTTATCCTAACCTTGTCTTTGTAAATAAAACATGACACAGAAATTTCAAAATAAATATTTTCAGAGTCAAATAATAATAATATTTAAATAAGGAATGCAGGATTAAAAAGGTTTAACAACTACAGTGGGGCCCATACCTTGAGATTGATGAGGATCTGGACCTGTGGACATGGATGTGGAGAGGCGGTATGGAGAGTCATTGTTTGAAAGGGGAATCACCTTCCATAAAATCAACTGGTAGCTGCTTTTCAGGAGCATTTTCCCATCTTTGTCTTTTTTCACTAGGTCCAGGCTGGCTTTCTCTAAAAATGAAAAAAAATTTTTAACTGTCTAATGTGATCTACTGTTGGCATTTACTTAATTGTTTTCTAAAAGGATTTACTAAATTATCATCAACATTAACTAGGTCCTTATCATGATAATTCTTTTCAAAAATAAACTCTTTCTTAGGGCCCATTTTCTAAACTAAAAACAGTATCAAAAGCCACAAAAACTAAGAAAATTATAGTAAAATGCTTGGAACACAGCTGCAAAAGGTGTAAATACCACATACTAACCACACCAAATAAGGCCAAGTGACCGAAACACTAACTGCTTTTGTTTACAAAACTCACGTGCGTTTGGTCGGATTCTGATGTGTTGTTTGAGCTTTGGTACAAGGGCATGAAAAAATAATAAATTATAAATTATCAAGCATCATGAGGAAAGAAGGGAGATTGGGCGAGAGAGGGAAAATAGTGAGGAGATAAGACCAATGACTTAAGTAGAAAGCAAATGTTTTGGAAATGATGAGGACAACAAATGTGCAGATGTGCTCGACACAACCCAATAAAATGATTTAAAGAAAAATATTTTCTTGACATTTCACGTCAAAATCTGTTTATGCTGTGGACTGAGGCAGCCAAGTACCCAGATTCTACTGTCCTTCATTCTGCTGGTTAGAAGAAAGTCAGACCAGCATCTAGGGGCAAGAAGATAAACTCAGCTTCTTTTAATGGGAAAAATACAGCTTCTTTTAATGGGTCAAGGTACATGGAAAACAATGTAGAAACAGTACCTCAAACACAATCTACTCTATATAATCACTTACCCAGTAACCCCCTACCCCCTATCCAGGGATAAAAAACAACAACCAAAACAGTAAGTCTCAGTAACAGCTGCAGAAGCAGTTCTTGAGCCTTTATTCTGGTATCACAATTATTCCAGCTTGGCCACACACTCGCACATTTATTATTATTATTATTAGTTTTATTATAAATTCTCAAAAGGGTAACTCCAACGTCATCAGCTTGGTTTACACACTGTGGTTCCTGGCATCATAGACATTTTCTCACCCACACAGACAATCTCAGGAGACGGCACACACCATGGGCTGCAATAGAATGGTCTGTACCTTTTTCTTTCAGGTGGCTTCACAGTTTGTCGATAATCTTCTTGGCTACAAGTCTTTGGGCTTCTGCAGGTGTCAACCTGCAGACACACACTTTTTGTTTCCCCCCAAATCTTTAGAATCATGGAAATTTTGTCTTATAGTTATTTTTCATGACTGTAACCTAACCTCTGCCTCAAGTACATATGATTAGTTTGTGTACTCATTTATCTGTGGGACACCCCAGGACACCGGATCCCAATGGCAGTCTGCTTGCCCTTCACCACCACACTCCCCCCCACAGCCACTCCCCACCTCCCCCACCCCTAGCCTCTGTGGAGGACACGGAGCAGGATTTGGAGGACTCAACTCGGTTCTTAGAGAAACACCCAGAAGTAAACAGATGGGGTGGCAGTGGCACCATTTGTTCTGCCATCATTACTTTAAGTTTTTTTTTTCCATCTCAAACTTGCATTGCTTAGAGACATACTATAATCCAAAAGAAAAATGATGTCAAAAATCACTAATATAGACGTGGGTTTTGTTTGTTTCTTCTAAAACAGTGTTTCTACTGCTGTTCAAATTCAAAAGCACACACAAGATATAGGGAACATTTGAATGTGTTGATAGAAAGTGCAAATTATCTATCAAATAAGGTGGTAGCGTACATTTCATACTGTTGTCATTATTTTCAAGGAAACAGTACCATTTTACTTGGCAATTTACAGAATGAGCAATGAGATGGTGGTCCTATTTAAGATATGATTTCCTTATGGGAAGCTACTGTAAAAAGACAGAGGAACTCTAAATGTGAACCTCCCTCCATCTGAGCCAATTATGGAAAACACAGCTATAACCTAATGTCTAAGCACTAGGTACATGATATATTGTTATTTTGCTCAAGGGCCTGGAGGCAAAAGAAAAATCAAAATAATTTTCACAATAGCACCTGTTTGAAAATGAGCAATTTATTCCATCCTGATAAAATATTTATGTATTTCAAATGGATGCCCTTGAATAAGGCCACTACCTTTCTGTTCTCCATTGAGGACAGGTTAGTTAGAGAAAACTCTAGACCTATTTTCTTGTTAATTAAACGTAGTTCCCAGACTTTTGTGGAAAAGCAGCCACCCAGTAACCTTATTTACTAAACTTCATTCTTACTGATTTTGCCTTAGTAGTTGTACAAGCAATGGCCCATGCATCATTTCACCCTGTTGAATAGAGAGGAATCACTTCAATCCAATAAAATAATTTGATTTCCATCGAGAAAATGTATTTCAAAAAACCCAAGAGATTGAAAGAAACTATTACTTTTTATTACCCATATCATAATGTTCATCTTAATTACTGCCAAAGTAGGTTCACAGAGGTAGTCTAATTGAATATATAACTTTTTAATTGAAAGGGGGGAAAAGTATGAGATTTGAGCTCTAACAATAGGTTGTGACTCAAGTTAAAATTTTTCTCCTTCCAAAAAGCTTTCCTGGGAGAATGGAGACTCTTATAACAGACCTAATTGTCAGGTACCCACAGTAGATTAATAAAATATTTTTGAATCTGAATAAATAAGACTGTATTGTATTATTTAATCGAACCAGGTTTATAGTTAAGTGGCTGTGACGACAGGCTATGGAAGGTAAGGGAAGCATCCAGGTGAGATTATTCTTAACCCTGCCTCAGAATTCTGATTCATCCCTCAGCATGTCTCAGAGTTCAAGCAATGAAAGTGGGATCCTCATTTACCTCCTCACAAGATCAATCCAGGGATCGCTCCACTTTGTACATTCTGTCTTCCAGAACTACACAGCCTTCTGGAGTTCAGCTTCCTCTTTGCCTCCATTAGGAAGGTGCTTTCGTGAACGTGAAAACTTCTAGGGCAGTGAGGCCAGCAAGGTCAACACTTCTGCTCCTTTAAAGTCTGTTTCCTGGTTAAAAAGCAACAGCAGAAAGTTTCCCTAGGCCTGAGCCCCAGTGGTGTAGTGGCTGAGTGCGGGGCTGCGACCCACTGGCTTAGCAGTTCAAATCCAGCTACAGCTCTCCAGGAGCAAGGCTGGGCCTCCCACTCCCACCAAAGCGCAGTGATGCCTAAAAAAATAAAAAATAAAAAAAGTTCTCCTATAAGAGCCGACATCAGAATAGTGAGTACCTCCCGAGTCCTTTTCCCAGAAGCCTCCTCATTCCGAAAAATAGGACAGGTTGCTAGAGGTCAGTCTAGGGGATTTGGAAGAAATGGGAAGGAATTCATGTCACTGGACGTGACAATACCAAAAATCCCTTATAACAAAAGATACCTTCATGTTTTATGGATTTTTTCTGAGATCAGATAATAATCTATTATTTTACTTTGCTTTTGCCTCAATGTTGTAAGAAATACACTATCACAAAACTTTCTGATTCAACATCTTTCCAATTATATGACTTTCACTCTTCTCCATATTTTCTGTCAATTTCCTATCACCATGAACAGAAATTCAATATTTCCTAAATAATGATTCTTCTTTGCTTCCTCCTTCCTCCCAGTACATCTAGTTTTGATTGCCTAAGAATTTCCAAGTCTTATCATAGAGAAATCCTAGGGTGGAGGAAACGTAATCTCGAGACTACTAGCTGCAAGGTTGGCAGTTCAGAGGGGTCTCTGGAGACCAGCCAGGTGATCTGTTCTTTCACATGTTTCTACTCTGGAGTTGAGCTTGATGTTAGGGCAACAAACAACATCCACAGGACTTCCATTATGTTATTCCTGCACCTTTGCTCTGTAATTAAATATCATTTTTGACAACTGCATTATTTTCCCATATGTAATTATATGTGGCTTCCTTGATGCTCTACAATAGAACTTGCAGTGGCTAAAGTTACCTAGGGACCGCTTTGGAAAGAAAAACTATATACATATTTTCAATAAAGTGATGATGCTTTTTATCTGTGTCCGCGTACGAACCTGTAACACTTTTCAGACACTTTCTTTTGACAAAACATCAATCTGTCTGGCTCCTTATTACCCTTCTTTACATTGTGCCGCCTGGATTGGCTATGCTTCTATTTATTCATGGGAGAACACCACCCTCCACTAAAGAATCAGCCTCCACTAAAAACTGCCTCTGAAGAAGTGGGCAGTCATCATATGCTTAGACAGCAAAAAGAAAACTTTCATGACTCTTTTTAATGTCTCTATAACCACTTCAGATGCCTTTTTGGAAACCAGTCGCAGAATCCATGTGTTGAAAATGGTGTCACTCAGGGACCGATATGCATCAACTCCCGTCAATTTCTTTTAGGTCAGGTTCTCCACTTACATCCCGCAAGAAGGAGCAAGATGACTTTAAGGGTGTGGGTTATAATTCAAGTATAATGCTATTAGCCCAAAAGAACATAAGCTGCTTTTTCTGAATGCAAACACAGTCCCTAAACCAAGGATGTAAATTAGTATTACAATGAAAGCCGCCAGAAGGACAGAAGCTTGGAAGTGTTCTGTTCTCTGAGCAGCAGGAGACTGTTCAGGTCCTGCTGTTTTGAAAACCTTTCTCCCCCCATGCAGGCTGCCCTGCTAAGAGAAATCCATTTGAATATTTTGGCAATCACAGAGGCCCCCACATAAATTATGGATACAGAAATGCAGAAGACAGTCTAACAAATGGAACATGGTTGAATCTGTTTTTCCGCCGCCATATGGTGTCGACAGAATGCCACTTTGTTTCTCTGGGAAACAGCTCATCATTAAAAAATAAATAGCATCTTTTCTGTGGGGAGAGTACCCACAGCCATTATTTTGAAAAATAACAAACAGGAAGCTATGTCCTTTCATTGCACACTCTTTCCCGCCCCCCCCCCTTACATTATTGTTATTTGCCTTACACATAGACTTTTCCTTCCAGGAAAACTCGTGATGACCTGACCCTTGGTGATGCATGAGAACACAACATCGTGCTTCCCTAGATTTGGGCAGCTAAGTCCAAGCACAATACAGAATAATAACTCTACTTCATTATAAATACAGTCTTCCTTTTGGAAAAAAAAAATCATCCTTTCAAACTGGCAGTTTACTTAGGGTGAAATGTCATGCCTATTGACATGTTGGTATACCATCTTGATTTCTGAAAAAAAAAGTAATAATTTCCAAATACATTTAATGTGGTTTTATTATTTATGTTGACACTAACTATATTTAAGTTGGTACTGCTATAATTCATTCCTGATGTACCTTCTCTCTGACCCAGAAAAAGCACATCGCCCCTAATTAGTGGTAATGAAATACCTGTTCACACCTCTCTTCTTACTAAAACCTTTCTCTGGACTCGGTCCCTTTTTGCCCCAGAAGATCTTTGTTCCAAGAAGTTATGTCATACTTCTACATATCAACAACTGAATTATAATACTTTCACTGTGATTGGCAAACAAAGCATGATATTATCACATCAGCTTAACTTCCAAAGTTTTTTTTTTGCATTCTTTTGTTCAGTCTTCAAAATATGGAGAGAAAAGATTATCATCTTTGTTTCCCAAAAGAACAGTAGAAAATGTTCCCTAGTACATCTACAACTAAGTACGTAACTAAGCCAAATCTTAGCCCTACTAAAATAAGACTTCCCATTCCATAAAGAGTGACATTCTCAGAAACCCACTGGGGCTGTTCTACCCTGTTCTACAGGGACACTGGGAGTTGGAATTGACTTGATGACCTTGAATTTGGTTTCTGATTCCCAGATGAACACATTTTTTCTTATTTTACTGTGATTTGAGTCAGAAGAAAACCCTCTTAATTATTGCCCACCTCCCATTGTGCTTTCATTGATTGGGTCATCATGTGGTTGGTTATATTGGTACTCATAATATATTGCCTACCTAGTTCCTTCCAAAACATTGACTGCAATTGGGTCAATTCTGACTCATAGTGACTGCATAGGGCAAAGCAGAATTGCCTCAATGAGCATCTGAGATTGTAGCTCTTTCAGGGACTAGAAAGCCTTGTCTTTCTCCCATGGGGCCTCTGATATTTTAGAATTATGGACATTGTGGTTAACAGCCCAACTCATAATACTTAGGCCCCCAGAACTCTCCTGTCAGTCACAAACATAATAGAGCCAAACCTGCAATAATGTTAAAAAAAAAAAAACAGATAAGTAAAGGTTATACCGTGTTTCAACTCTAAATTTTAAGACTGTAAGCCAAACATTATCTTTTCCCATTTGGTATACTCTGAAACCGAATTTGGGGTAATGAAAATGCTTGAGTAGATAAGTCACTTTCCATTATCATGTTTTAGTAACTTGTTTTGAAGCAAGGAGTGGTTTTATCATATGCCTTCCTGTTAGAGTTGATGACTAAAAAATGTTCACCAACACTAGATAAGTGGAGATCCTCCAGTGGACCAGAAGTCAACAACACAAGAGATGCCTCCCCTCCCTTCCCCAAGCTGTCTGTCAACACTACACTTTACTCTGCCATAGAACATTGACTGTCTGCCAAAGGAAAGAGGCTTCACAGCCTTGTTTGATTGAATTCATCTCTATCATTTCTAAAGAAAGCTTTTTCAAAAATATAACTGATCTCTGTATGCATATAAAGCTTTAGGGTTTTTTTCCCTTTGCTAACCAAATTCATATTTGGGATGAGGATTTTGCAAATAAGCAACAAGACAATATTTTATGTCTGCAAAGTGCCAAGACTTACGCTTTGTTCCTTCTTACTGGAAACACTGTCCTCAAGAAATCACATATAATACTAGTGGGTGATCTGATTCCAGCATGTTAATAACAAATGCTAACGGTGCTGTGACAGAAAGAAGAGCCAATAGGGTATCACAAATCAACAACCTTATAACAATCAAGGCAGATACCACATATAGATTGTTGTTGTTTTTTTATAAATGAAGGTAGTAATTGTTTGTTAAATGTCATTGCAATTATTTTATTAATATGAATATGTAGAGAACACAATATGTGTCACTTTAAAATTTTTCACAAATTTACTAGGGTCAATGCCATCATTTGTGTTGTGCTACCATCATCACGGGATCTAAAGCAATCGAAAATGCCATTGC
>PVJH01001172.1:0-229063 GCA_004026705.1 Nesogale talazaci | reverse complement strand
AGAGAAAGGCGTGCAAAGCCAGTGACTCTGATCTAAATATCAATCTAGCAAGTACCCAAGAGTTGGGTAAGCCTTTGTTTATTTTTGTTTCGACAGTATCTAGTACTGACATGTAATTGTCACTTCAAAAATGCTTGTTGTGGGAGGTATGGCATAGACAGTTCAAATACCAGGAGGGTCACCCATGGTAGACAGGCCTACAGCAGTGTTTCTAAACAAAGGCACCTAAGGAAAATGACCTGGTGATCTATTGTGGAAAATTAGCCAACGAAAACCTTATGTATTACAACCGAACATTATCCAAGTATCTTATGTTATCATCAGGAGGAAATAATCCTGGGTAAAGAACTGCAAGGGTGAGGGAGGCATTCAGTGAGATGTTTGTCATCGTAGACATAGTGGTGGATTTCAACATGTTGCTATTCATGAAGGTAATAAAGGATAAAGCAGTGTTTGAGTTTGTTGCATATTAGTCACCATGAACCGATGGCAACTTTCTCTCCACTTATCATCCATTCATCAATCCATCCATCCACCCAATGATTGAATGTCTTTAGATACATAAAAAAGAATAACATCTTGAGTCTTAAAGTGTTGTCTCCCCACAAGTGGTCATCTAAGAGAGGCCTCAGTTAAGTCCACAGACAAAAAACACACCGGCCTTGTGATCTAAGGCTGATAAATAAAATCCAAATCTGAAGGAGGGAATGGTATGAGAGCTAAAATTGTAAACACTCTGGTGGGGTGTGGTTTTGCATTGGGCTGCAATCACAATGTCAGCAACAAGGTCCTGACGTTTATGAAGCCTCTGGTGAATTCCCTGTGATCATAGTGGAGGAATGTGAATAGCCTTGTTACAAGACAGAGTATTGAAAATTTGATTATGCAGATGTAACTAGGTTAAAATAAAATGCCTGATCACTTGACCTCTCTTTTGGCCCATCTTAAATTTGTTCTAGTTTTTAATATTTTCTGATTTTTTTTCTCAATTGAGGTATTTTCTCTGGTTTATTTGTGTGTGTGTGTGTGTGTGTATTTTCCAGTATATGAAACCCAACATCAGTAAATCTATAGAGACAGTAATTGGATTAATGGAATACTAGGCACATGGGATGAGAGACTGGAAGGGAATTAGGGAGCTATTGATGAACACAAGGAGAAAGAAAATGTTCTAGAACTTATAGTAGAGACAGTCATACAACTTTAAAAATGTGACTGAGTTATAGTGTATGACTTGTGAGTTACATGTCAGTAGAATTATTTCTAAAAAGAAAAAAAAATTGCTAGCAGAGTGATTAGAGTGTAGCCATGCAAAACCAGTCTTCAGGAAGTTTGTAAGAGAGATTCTTACTCAGGAAAGTAGCAGCCTGCATGTAGAAGTAGGTGTCATCCTGTCTGTGGCCTAGACATCTATGCTCAATCATCTCACAGTTTCTAGGCTTCGCAAGACTCTTGAAAATCCATCTGTTAAATTTTATGTTATCTCCAGTTTCCCCGATGATGAAATAAATCATAGGCCTTGGAAGAGTCTGAGCTTGAAAGTTGAAAAGTTCTGAAAACTCTACTTCCTTTTGGGAGGCTAAAGCTGTAATTCTTTTGTTGTGATAATGACAGACTGTCAGTGTCAGTTCCGTTTGCCTGACTCCTGCCTGTTCAAGGAATAAACGCTGGTAATTGCTAATTGCTTGGAGAAGAAGACTGACTCACAGCCCCAGAGTGAATTGTGTATTCATGTTCAGAGCCCTCTAGTGTGGTTCTGTGGGGAGCTCGGAAATTCGTTACTCGCCTCCAGGTCAGACATCTCTGTCTGCAGCATCACAAACTTCCCAGTGACCTGCTTCTTCAGTCTCTTACAGAATAAAGCGTGACTTACTCACCAGGGGGCTTCCCGGCCCACCCTCAGACTGTGCTTCCTGGGTTAGCCAGGGAGGATGAAGCGAAATCAGAAGGTGTACGATGAAAATGTACAGGGGGCAATTCCTGGCTGACGTTCTGCTAGAGCTTAACCTCCCTCTGAGGAAAACAAAGGGTGTGTGTGTGTGTGTCTTAATGGGCAGAATTGGAAACCGCAGTGCACCTCTCAAGGCTGGCAGCTCTGAAGGGGTGGGAAGCGCCATGGCGCTAACAATCATCCACTCTCCCACATGCGGCTCCTGAAAGGGCTGTGAGTGTCTTCTCCCAGTCTCCCCCGCAGGGGCTTCTTTACCCAGCGGTGTGGTGGTTACAAATTGAGCTGCTAACTGCCAGGCCACCAGGCTGAAACCACACAGTTGAAATTTCCAGGGCTTCAAATTCATTTGAGCCGGTTGGGTTGTGGCCATCACTGAGAAATCAGCGCATGTAGTGTTTGTGGGTGTGTAAGAACGATGACCAGAATGGACAAAACAAACAGGAACCCATTGCCATGGCGTGGAATCTGAGTCCTAGCAGCCCTCTAGGCCAGGGTGGGAACGCTGAGTGAAAGCAGAAAAACCCCTGTCTTGGGAGGAACAGCTGGTAGACTATGGGATGGACGCTCCTTGTTTCTGGCTGTTTTGGCCAGTGGATCATATCTTTCTGTTCATACACAGCAAAAAAGTTGAAAAGCATTTGATTAAACTCCCAGCCAGCTAGCTAGTAGAGGCCGATTCTCTCCCCACTCTTGGCAGGAGATTTGAGTGTCTTTCACTTTGATTGCTTCTCGGAAAACATCATACACTCAGGGCCGGGGGACCAGCTCCAGCGGTAATGAGGTCTTGATTCCCTTAAGAACAATTCTAAACTCAAGAGAGGGATCTCAGCCCCCCACATGTGCTAAGGTGCCAGGTGAGACTCTGAAGGAGGCGTGAGCACAGGCAGCCTTCAAGGGCCAACCACCGGAGCTCACCACTATGGATTGCAGTGGACTTTCAGTGCTCTAGCGCTTCAACTCTGGGCACATTTTCTTGTTTATAAGTTATTTCAGGTTTATGAAAAAATTTTCAAGCAAGAGATTTTTAAGGGAAGAGCCCAGTGCATTTGCTGTCCACTCTGAAAGGGCACCCACTTTGCAGGCAAGAAGGCAGAGCTCACCTCCTGGTTTTTCCAACGGCTAGAAAAGACTCATGACTACAACAGGGCCTCAAGGCCAGCAGAGCAGAGGACCAGTGCAAAGCAAAGAATCCCTCCGTTGACGCGATGGCTGCCATAGAAGACAGGACAGCATGTGAGCTTTCATGTAGGGGCACTGGGGAAGGTTTCCTTCTGTTGTCCCCGAGGTGTCTGTAGTCAGTACCACGTGATGGTCATTAATAATAACCACATACCCATTTGACCTTCTCTCCATCTTTTTTTTTGGCTAGAGTTTAACTTATGCAAAGCAAGAATAATTAAATCTAGAAGGTTCATGCTTGGCATCTTGCCTTTCCCATTATTTCTTCCACTCACGGCCCACACCCTTAGCGATACCTCAGAGGTTCACAGTCCAGAAAGCACAGAGGAAGCATATAGGGAACTTTAAAAAATATCCATCCAGGGGATGCCAACTCATAGAGTCTTTATTGCAGTGGTTCTCAACGTTCCTCATGCTGTGGCTCTTTCATTTGCGGTGGTGATCTCCCTACCCTAAAATTATTTTCATTGCTACTTCATCACTTTCATTTTGCTATTGTTAAGAAGTGGGCGACCCTCAAGGGGTCATTCCACCCCCAAGGGGTCTCGACCCACAGGTTGAGAACTGCTACTTTGTAGGATGAAGTAGAACTTTCCAAGTGAGTTTCCAAGGTTGTGAAAGCCTCATTTTTCTTACTCAGAAAGGCTGGTAGTTTCTAACTGCTGACCTTCCATTTAGCAGCCCAACATGCAACTGTTACGCTACCAGGACTCCAGCATGGAGTGTAGACATTGGCATTTTAGGGCAATTAGCTGATTCTCACTGGTCAAAATCTGGCCTGAGATTTACCTCTAGTTACCAGTGTTTTAAAAGATTCACATGACTAAAAACACACATAATTTAAAAAAACTATTAACTCCTCTTTCTCTATTATCTAAATTGATTCTCATGTCTGTTAGGTCAGTGGCTAAAAGAGGCTCAGAGGTACTATTAAGCAGTGGCCAGTGTGTTAAGACTGACCTGTGGCTTTAAGACTCAGAATGTCGGTGACTTCATTTTTGCAGACACTGGTTTAATTTTATTTCTTTTCCATTTGGACTCCGAGCTTCTTAAGAGAGGACTAAGTCTTTTTGTCTACTTTGAGTGAGGAAGAGCCTGCTTGATGATATTGGGCAGACTGAATGCAGAAAGTTTTTCAAGACTACCAGGGCCCCTTCAGCAAAGAGCTGGGTCTTAGAACTTGGCTCTGGGTCTTCCAAAACTCTTTCTTCTCTGATATCTATCTCACAGGAGTCCCTCTTCCCTAGTGCCCTTCAGGAAATCATCTACTGATCTCAACTCCATGTTCATTTCTTCTAGCTGACCCTGGACCTTTTCCAGACTAACTCTGGCTAAAATGCTTCCTCCTTCTCTGAACTCTCATGGAAAAGCACTTACATTATGTACTATATTATTTGACTTTTGACTGCCTCCATCATAAATCTGTACTTTTCTCTTATTTTATGTATGAAGACCATACACTCTCATTTTGATCTGCGAGATAGTTGGAATAATACAACCAAAATATTTTATTTTGAATTTTCAATAGCACTCAATTGGATGCGGCTTATAAAGCAGTTGTTAATGAATTTAAATCAAGAAAAAGTGTCCATCAGGGTGGTGTCCTTTCACCATGTTTATTCAAGAAGGCAGCATTAGGATGAAAGGGAAACTCGTTAATAGTCTGAGATACGCAGATGTTACAACCTTGCTTGATGGAAGTGAGGAGGGCTTGTAGCACTCACTTAAGAAGATCAAGGACTGGACTTTCAACTTAGAGTACAACTCAGTATGAAGAAAACCCCGCTCCAGTTAACAATGGCACCCATAGTTAACTATGATAGATGGAGAAAAGATTGGACTCATCAAAGATTTCGCCTTGCTTGGATTCACAATCAGTGCCCATGAAGGCAGTAGCCAAGAAATAAAACAAAGGGTTGCACCGAATAAATCAGCTACACGAGTCCTCTTTAAAGGGATACAGAGCAAGGACATCATTTTGTGGATTAAAGTTCATGTGTGAGCCACCGTGCATACGAAAGTTGATCATTGACTAAGAAAGACTGCAGAATTGATCAATTCGAATTATGATATGGGTGAAGACTACTGAAAGTATCACAGGATGCCAAAAGAAAAACACACAAATAAATCTACCTTGGAGAAGTACAACCAGAATGTTCTTTAGAATTAAGGGCGGGGGGACCTTGCCTCACGTACTTTGGACAGGTTATCCAAGTGACCAGTCCCCGTAATAGACATCATTCTTGGTGAAGTAGAAGAGAGTGAAAGAGGAGACTTTCAATGAGATGAATTGACACAGTGGCTGCAAGAAGTGGCTCAAACACAACAATTGTAAGGATGGCAAAAGACCAGGCAGTGTGTGTTTTTTATTCTAGTGTACAAAGTGTCTATATTATTCAGAATGTACTGGAAGGCACTAACAACATAGCAATAGCTAATTATGTTTAATTTTGTTCACATTACAGAAGGAAAAAGTATTAACTTTGTAAAGTACAACTATTGGCAGATTTAATCGGGCATGCAAAGATCACTTTATTTAATCTCAAACTAAGTTGCTAATCTTATGCAAGCATACCAGAGAAAGCAGACATATCCCTTCACTGTCAAATCGATTCTGATTTGCAGTAGCCTTTGACAGTGTTTCTTTCCAAGCCTATAAATCTTTACTGGAGCATAGATTCAACTTCCTCCTGCAAAGTGGCTGGTGAACTTGAACTTCTGACCTTGTAGTTAGCAGTCCTACTCTCACAAATTTAGAAGTTATTGTTAGGCACCATGTAGACGTTTCTGATGCATAGTGACCCTTTGTATAGTAGAAGGAAACACTGCCGAGTCCTGGGCCATGGTCAAGTTTGAGCCCATTGTTGTTAGTCCATCATGTGGAGGGTCATCCTCTTTCTAGATGCTCCTCTGCTTTACCCAGCACAACATCCTTCTTCAGGGACAGGTCTTTGCTGACAGCATGTCCCAAGGACGTGAGACTAAGTCTCACTATCCTTGCCGCTCAGGAGCATTCTGGCCATCCTTCTTCCAAGACAGATCTGTTAGTCCTTGGGATAATCCATGGAACTTTCAATACTCTTCACCAGGACCAAAATTCAAATGCTCCAATTCTTTGTCAGTGGTCTTTGTCAATGTCTAACTCTTTTGCATTCATATGAGGTCATTGAAAACACCAGGGTTTTGAAACAGAGGTAGCATTTGGTAAATAGTAAATGTGCTCCAAATTTGTCCTTTCTCTCTATGACTGTGTACATAGCTATAATTTTCTCTGTACCGTAAGTCTACCGTAGCTTTATTTCTCTAATCATGGAGTTTTCTTTATATTTCATCTGTCTATAGTCTTTAAGACTATAACAATCTGGTGGTGAAGAGCATCGTTTTGATATAATTTACTAACTGAGATACTATGGATAATGCAATCTCTTTTTGCATCCTCTTATCTGTAAGATTAGATACAAAGAGTAACTCCCAAATCAAACCAGTTGTTCTCAGTTGATTCTGACTCATGGCATCTCCATGGGTACATGGGCACAGATTTCCAAAGCATAAATAGCTTTGGAAGCTAACTGTCACACCTTTCTCCCATGAAGCAGCTAGTGGATTTGAATGGCCAAAGCTTTCAATTAGTCATTGAGTGTTTTAACCACTGAACCACCAGACCATGAAACCCAGCAGTGACGATTTGAACCCAGACTCTGCATGAAGGGTGAAAATTCTATCATTCAAGCACTCAGCGTTCAAGGTGTGCGTGTAGGTGAGGTTAATAAAGGGGGGATCCATTTTTCTATACTTCTGGTTATTCTGGCCTATTCTACTTTTACAGAAGGCATCTGTAATTAATTCTCTGATACATGCGGCAGTATTTTTTCTACTGCAGTAGAAAAAAAGCAATTTGTCTGTAGTGGGGTGAGAGAATTTATCTAGACAAATGGTCAAAAGAGTAAGCTCACTACCTTACTGCTCCAGGAGTAGTATGCAAGGGGAATGGGAAGTAAAGAAAGACATAGATCTTCTCTTCACAACATGAAGTGGTATTTGAATAGACAGTTTTCACCACCTTTTTTTGGTAAGTGGGCTAACTACTATTCTCATTTTATTTTTACATATAATGCTTTTATTTGACTTCTGTCCTAAAAATGCAGCCAACCCGTCTCTAGGAGAGAACTCTCTGTGCTTGTGCAGGACTGCCAACTTGCTCCCACTATCTGGGTCAGAAGCTAGAGAAGAAGGAGTCTGGGCAACAACTATGTAACTTTTCATAAGTTGGAACTTTATGTGCACTGAGCTGTACACATTCTGCCTTCTGGATGAACTTTGTCCCCCACAGTGCTGTGCTGGAAATGTTCCCTTCCTGGGGATTATGTGTATGGGCTAATGTGGGGTGGAAGGTGGGGGATTTAAGCACATTCCCAGGACAAAAGTCATTTTTTTTCTGCTCCCAGATTCAATATATCCCAGACAATGATGTGACTTCCCTGAATATGGATCAGAGAAGGCCACTGTTCTGATTCTCACACCCAGAATTAGATTGGATGTTGGCACAGCAGGAAGAAACACTTTGTTGACTGTTTGACAGCTGTCAAACTGCATGAAGAAACCTCTCTGCATTTGGGTTCCAGAATAAATGAAAACCAAAACAAGGCCACTGCCTATGAGTTGGTTCAGACTCATAACAGCTCTTTGGGGTTTAACATAACTTTTGGGTAAATATCTAGGCATTTAGATAATAGGGGTTGGTTATGGGGTTGCTATCCCCTGGTGATCTTATAAAAATACAAGTCTTACAGCATTGTACTCTACTTAAAGACCTTCACCAGCTTCCATAAGCACACTGAACAGACTGTAAACATCTTCAATGAATTTTAAGGTTTTAAAAATCTAACTGCAAACTTAATGATTCCCCCTTACTTTAACCCCAAGCTCTATGCTGCAGCCAACCAAATTGCAGGGTAGTCCCAGTAGGTGACATTATAGCTTATATTTCAACATCCCCTAGACCTTTTCTAAAGAAAGTAACAAGCCGACTTGAGAGTGTATATGGGAAATTAAATGTGTTTTTTAATTCAAAAATTCAAGATCAATCTTGAGGCCGGTTGAAGAACTGATGCTGTTTAGAGAGTTACAGCATGAGGGTGCTTCATGATAATGTCGTGAAAAAATGAAATGAAAAGGTAATTGAATTTTCCATGAACTTTTGGATACCCTCTTGTGTATACAGTTTCAATAGCGCAAAAGAGTAGATTAAAAAAAATAGACCTCCATGTGCTTTGTTCACACCTGGCGTTGGATGATTTGAATGCACCTATGGAAACAAGGTGGAGGTGGGTGCCTACAGAAATCATTTTCATATGGAATATAGACTGTGCAAAGCAAAGCCACATAGAGGAAAACACAGTATATTGTCTTCACTTTGTAGTGAGATTGGAGTTCTTAAACAGAACACAAAAGTAATGTCATCAACTATATTAAAATCCACAGCTTTCATTCATCGAAATATGTGTTTGAAAGATTGGGGCTGGGGGAAAGGCAAGTGGAAACGGATAGTTGCAATGCATATTTCCATAAAATGACTTGAATACCTAAAAAGAGAACCCAGTAAGTAAAGGACACGGAATCTAAAATCAAAGGCTCAAAGTTTGTGCAGTCACATTGCAAAGAAAGGACTTTCAGTGAACAAATAAAGGTGTAGAAAAAATAGATGTCAACATAGTTATTATCAGAGAAACACAATTTTGGTCTGTGATAAAATAACACAAAACCGAAAAGGCTAAAAATATTAAGCTGAAGCTAAAAATAATAAACTGATACTATTAAAAGCTGAGAAGGTACATGCATGGGTAACTTACTGACAAACTATTGGAGAATTATCAATTGATAAAGTGGTGTTAGAAAACACATATACTGTGACTCAGGAATTACATTCTCAAGTATATATATATACAAGGGAAATTAATACACAAAATTTATGGTCCCCAGCAGATATGTCCATACTATTGGAAATAACCCAAAGACCCTCCAATAGATGGATGGATATGGTGAAGTATAGGAATACAAAATATGAAGGCCATTGGACTTTGTTGGATAATGGAGCAGCCTTCAAAGATTTTGAGTAGAAGGATATGATCAAAACTCTATTTCAGGAAGTCGTATCTGATAATGATAGCACAAGGAAGAGATTTGTATATATTGGAGTGAGGACATAGGTTTGAATTTTCAAAGGAGTATGTTGGAAGATATTTTAATGTGTAATCTGGAGTCATCCAATGTTAATTTGAAAGAGTTGATTTCTTATGAGTTGCTTTAATGTCGAGACTTCTTCTACATTAACAACAACTTACCGGCACATAAAGCTAATTTCACCTCTGTTTCTTGCAATGGATTTTACTGGTTAAAGGATTGATATCATGCTTGTGATGCTGTTAGGAGACTTTGAGTCTGTTCCAACTCATAGTTTACAGGAAACTGAAGCTCTGCCTGGACCTATACCATCCTTACCACGTGTACTGTATCTTATAGTGTTCTATTGCTATTTGTAAGATTTTTCAGTGATTCACCACTCAGAAGTAAACCACTTATTTCTTCTTCCTACTCTATCTCAACCTAGAGGCTCTGTCGAAACCTGCCCACCCTGAGTGTCCCCGTTTTGAAATACTAGTGATGTGGCTTTGAGCCTCATAGCAATACACAATGCTTTATAGCATGAGAATGGTGGTCTATGTGACACAAATGGCTCACTCTTGGATTTGGTCATTTGGAGCCACAGAAAAAGCCTAGGAATCTGTCGCTTTTCAGGAGGGCAGCCTGGAACATCCTGTGAAGTCGTTTCACTCTGTAGCATATGGGACCACTGGGAGTTGGAATCAAATCAATTGATGGCCAGTAACAAAACCAATGTATCCATAGCACACTTTTTTCTACTGTTTCTTTTTTAAAATAACTTCATAGGGGGGTTGTAAACTCAACACAATCCATCCATCCATTCATCTATGGTGTCAAGCCCCATCCTCATTCTCAAAATATTTGTTTTTGAAATAGGAGACTCGAGATTACCATAGATACATATTTTCAATGATAGACTTTAAAGTAGAAGATTTTTTGTTTCTTTCACTCTGTGTGATTTGATTAGCAGTTCTACCTGAAGAGATATGCTTTGGTTCTAAAAATAAAAGTAATTCATGTTGGGGGATAAAAGCTCAATTGTTTCGTTTTCTTTGATGTGGTTTTACAGTGCTCGAAATCTTTTACTAATTTAATCAAATCATATATTTACGCCTTGTATTTTCATGGTAGCATTTACCTGAAACACGCTCTTTGTAAACAGGTCTGCTGTCATATGGGTATGAGTTAAACAAGAAGAAAAATCTGGGTTTGTTTCCATATTGTTTTCTTTATTAGTCATATAAATCATCATATATTACATGCAGAAAAGCCACAACACAATCCCAAACATTAAGTATTCTGGCACTTCAAGAGTAGTACAATGCAAAGGTTTACAGACACCTATCTTTACAGACACCTATTTGACACAGTCCACTAGGGATAGAGGAGTATTAATGGGGTGCTACAATGGCTGACGGATGTACTGGAAACCAGGGGAGTGGGGGAATTTGGCAGGTCCTCCTTTTGTTAACAATAGCTGGGCAGTCTGTCCTACCTGGAGTGTGTGATGAGACCTTGATTGACCGCAAGTTCAGACATTGGTTTTCAACAATGTAAAAGCCCTGATGAGAAGAGACCGACATACTAGTTATGAAACAAAATAAAACAAATAGGAACAAATAAACAGGAAAGCTAAAGAAAAGCTCCAAGCCCCTCAAAGTGAAACGGAGGCTATGTCTTTTTTCTTGGTGTGCTATCACTATCAACCGCGTGGTCATTCCTCCCTATATTTCAGGCAGAGGCACCGAGGTGAAGCTCAAATTCACAGGCAAGTGTTTTTGATGTAGGAGGCAAAGGCATACGTGGAGGGACACCATAACAACATGCAGATGTTTGACTTGTTGTGAGTCTGTGGACTTCCTGCTATCTTTTGAAATGTGTGATTAGGTTTTCATCTACTTGGAGATGAACTAGTCAAGAGTTTAATGCTCATGGTTGACATTTCTGCACATTATTTAGACATGTCGACATCTATAAATGGAAATGCCCTCCTGGTTACAAAGCTGAATCCATATGCAAAGCAGGAGAGCAGGACTGTGTCTTTCCTTTCATCTCCAGTGCTTACAAGAAACAGATCAATTTGCCTCTCACTCTGTCCCAAGTGTGAATCCCTAGAGGACTACAATAGAGTGGACGTCTTGATTGTTCCTGGGGTGGGGTGAGGGTATCAAGTGAGGAGGAACAATTCTGCAGCCATCTCTCTTCTCAGGGGGACACATATTTTGTGGGTAAGAATAAATTTTTAAAGCATTTCAATGAGCTCAGCGGCAAAACACCTTATTGAAACCAATATATTCTCCCTAACTCGCTGATTGCTCCATTGAAATATTAAGGATATATTTTAAAATAAATGCTATTAGCTACCTGAATTTCAAGTGTAATTAAAAACCCAAAGCACATCTTTTTTCGAGTGCAAATTATCCTTGGAAAGCAAAACTTTGTCATTAATGTAATTTTTAAAAATAACAAGGAACAAAGTATTTAATGTTTATACTCCCCCTGAACACAGCTGTACTTTCTATTCGCTGCATTGCTGAGCACTTTTTTAGTTCCTTTTTCTTAAAGCTCCATTTGCAAAATCATTTCCCTTTTCTGTTTTCCATTTCCAAATGACAATCTCAAACTCACTTATTTTAAGTCTTCAGAATTATGAGCCAAGTCAAGGAAAAGTTCAGAAAACACATTGGCAAGGGAAAGATGACTCACTGGAAACGTTATTCTATGTCCCTCCTTGAAGGGGACTTACCTACGGACTTATTCAGAGTTGTACCCTGTGTTGAGGCTTTTCTGGTCTGAGTATTATGTCACATACTGAAGCACTGAACTTTAAGGAACCAAGACTTCTGATAAGCCAGACATATCAAGTGACATTGATGGTTTGGGTGGAAATAATTATATTCAAACTTCAAATTGAGATTGTAGATGGAAGCAGTCTCCAATTTTCATAATCATTTCAAGTTGCTTTTCAAAGTACATATGCAATGTAATTAATGAGTTTGAAAATAATGTATTGATTCTGGGTTTTTCAATAGGGTGCAAAACTGTATAAAATTTATTTTGGTTCATCCTATTTGAATCCTAATAGCCACATAATGCCCAAGGTTCCATTTGGCTATGTCTGTGTGTGTGTGAGAGAGTGTCTTGGGAGTGAGAGTGGTTTTTGTAAAGTAGGCAACATATTGTCAAGCACTTGGCTAAAATAGAAATTTTAACCAACCCAGTTTAAAAGGCCACCACAGTTTTCTTACTTGTGAGCAGCTTCAAGTGACTCACAGAAGTCTGGGGACTCCTATGCCCACAATACCAAAACAAAAATTAGAAATGGAAAAGAAAGAAAAAACAAAACTCACAATTAACCAGTTGATTCTGAATTATAGTGACATTATAGGGCAGAGTAGAACTGCTCCTGTGGGTTTCCAAAACATTGTCTCTTTTTTTTTTTTGAGGGGAGGGCCTAATTTTTCCCTTGTGGAGTGGCTGGTGGATTTGAACTGCTGATCTTGTGGTTAGTAGTCAAGTGTTTAACCCCACAGGCTGTAAGTGCTCCTGCTAATTAGGTCAGGACCAAATTTATATGGTTCAAGAATGCAACAAACTCTTTTTCAAATGAATACAGGCCATCTTGTGGGGAATGAAAGATGTCTAAAAGCATTGCTGAGCTGTTCCTTTGTGCATTGTGGATTTACCCCAAACAGCCACACTAAAACTCAGATGTGAGACTCTTTGATGGTATTAATGTTAACAAAAATGCCTTAAACTTCAAATTATTATAAACCACAGCTATACATCAAGCTTCCTGTCATTTTTTTTTCACATAATAGAGTCAAATTGATCTATATCGATCATTACTATCTTGGTTTTTAAAAAGAAATCTGTGCAGTATACAAAAATAGTTGCATTTTTTATAGGGGTCAGAAACAACATAGCTATTATTCAGGCTTGGGGTGCCATTTGTTGAGTGCTTTTTTTCTTTCCCTGAGCGCTACAGGAGCATAAGCTGACCTATCTTCTCGCTATGCCTTTGGCGGCTCCATCTCCAACTGTTAGCCACCGAGAAACCATGCTGGAGAGAGCACCCCGGCATGATGACTTCTTCAGAATCACTAAGAAATCCATGGATTAGATTGATCTCCCAGTTTCCCACTGGAACCCTGAGACTTGTGATGAGAAAAATGAAACCTCAAAAGTGTTACTTAACCTGTTTGTCTGTGTATTCCCATGAGTCTAAGTGATCCAAGTGGCACAAATGCTTTGCAGTGAGCTGCTAGTCTAAAGGTTGGTGTTTCAAATCCATCCAATGGCCTCACCAATGGCTTCAGTGAAGATGGCAGCCAGCCATGCAAAACCTGTGGAGTGGTTCTCCTGTGTGGGTCACAGGGCTGCCACGAGGACGCTGGGCTTCAGCTATGGCTATGGGCCAAGCTACTGCTCATAAGAAACCTCCAGGGATCTTGCTCTGAGAGGTCAATGGACTTCCAGTGTGATGAGCGTGACTTAAATATCGAAATCATCAACCAAGACAAAAAATCGAATCTGTAAAGTCCAATTCAATTTCAGAAGGGAGTAAGACATTTCATTTTTTTGAAAGTGGAAAAGGAATCATGAAATCAAGGTTGATGCCACCTCCAATTTTGCTTCCCCTAGGAAGTGGTTGGTGTTATTGAAAAGAAACCGCAAATCGCTGGGAAGCTAGCTTTACCTGTGACCGCAGGCCCCTTTTTGGGATTTCCCCCTTATTGTTATTTTCCCCCTACAAGCAAAGAAGTTATATGATTGGTTCACAGGTGCCAAGGGATTTCTGAAAGTGTTGTCACAATCTACCTCTTGCAGGACCGAGTGGGTAAATCCTGAAAAGAACCCGCTGTTAGTTAAACTGAATTGATATGGCTGTAGCAGCTCGCAGGGAAAGTCCTCAGCAGGGGGGTGGAAGGCCTATTGGTTTTCTCCAGCCCCTGGAGAAATAAGCACCATGAATTTCCATAATGCAAGCCAGCTTTGAGCTAATGCAGCAGTCATCTGCTGTAGCTCCCTGTGGAGTCAGAGGACTGGGTGAGCCTGGGGGCAGACGGGAACAGATTGTATCACAGCCAAGACAAGTGCCAGGAAGGGCTTGTTATTTTGCTACTTTCTGAATGGACCCCTGCAGAGGCAGGAGCAGGAGGTGGGAGGCAGGTTTACCACCTGCAGGAATTTAAGGAGTCAGCCTTCTCTGATGGGTCCCTGGCAATTGTCAGTGTATTAGAGACTGGATTCCAGCTGGTGCTGTAGTCTAAATGATGAAGAGGAGACAGTACTGAGAAGGAGGGAGGCCCCCACATCATCCCAGTGATTGAATTTGGGCATATTTAATTTTCCACTGCATTTGGATGGGGTTGACCTCCTCCCCTGATCATGACAAAAGGAGATCTATTCAGTAGAGAAAATAGTACCTGGTCAAATCAGTTCATGGTGACCCTGATGTGTATCAGAGTAGAATTATTCTCACTAGGTGTTCACATCAAAGTAGCTCCCCGAACCCTTCTTCTGAGGTGCCTCTGCACTACCTTGACTCATCAACCGTTTCTTCAGCAATTGAGTGCATGGACTGTTCACAAGACTCAGCACTTCAAGACCAAACCGAGGTCAGTGCCCAGACCCAGAGAAGCTTATATCGTGTTTCAGATTCCATAATATTTTAAGGAAACAGTCTGTCTCATCTTCTTCCCTTGGAGCATCTTGTGGGTGTGAGTTACCAACCTAGGAGTTAACAGTTTCCAGCCTGAACCACAGTGCCACCAGGGATCCTCAGAGCCTCCCCACTGTGTTCATTTTGACACACGGTGACCCAGAGATGAGAGAATACGATGGTGACATAGGGTTTTCAAGATGGTAATCTTAATAAAATCAGGTAGCCAGATCTTTCTTTGGGCTACCCACGGCTGAGTGTGAACCCCAACTTTCTTGTTGTGTGCTGAACGCGAACTCTCTTTGTTTTAGGGAGAGTGGATCTCCATGATGAAAGTCTTGAAGAACAGCAACCGCAGGGAGCAATAACAAAAGAACTTTGAATCAAAACAACAGACAAATAAACAAACAAGAAATAAACAGACGAAAACCTCTAAGTAAACAAATAAGGAACAGACATCAGAAGTGCATATTTGGCTATTTTGTTCTAATTCACTCCATAAGGGGAACTCCTCTCTTTTGAAAAATACTAAGACCAGAATGCCCATTGATTACACACAATGGTGCCCTGGACCCCAGTAATAGTAATCACATGTGCTCTCTCCTAGGTAGGCCATAATATGTTGTACAGTATCTGCTGTTTAGTAAAGCCTTTTTATCAGGTCAAAGTTAGAATTTGAATATCACTGGAATATCTGGGATATTCACAGTTCATTCACAGGTGGATTCTGAAATGCTTAGAGGGTTTAATGGAGACTGCCAGCTTCCAGCTAGAGGCACAGATTTCCAAACCTTAAAGTAGATTCCCTATCAGACAGGGGAGAACTATCCCAAGGGGTTTCCAATGCTGCCATCTTTACAGAAGCACACTCCACATCTCTCTCCTGGGCTTCAGCATTCAGAGTAGAGACTGGGCTTGAAGCTTAATCTCCCCAAGCACTTTCAGAAGAGAAGGGGACCAGCTGATAGCAAGGCTGGTCATAGCTGCACATGTAATAATACTAATAAAAACCTTTGCAAGAAGAAGACCACCTCCTGAGGCTTCAGCGAGAGGTGGCACAAATGGTTAGCGTGCTGGACTTCCAATGGAAAGCGTGGAAGTTTGAGTTTCCCAGCAAGGTTTTGGAAGAGAGGCCTATCCAACCTCTCACTCTTCAAAGTCTATTGGAAACACTATGAGGTGTAGTTCGATTCTGACGCACTTGGGGTTACTATGAACCAAATGATCAACATCTGTTTTTTTTTTCATGAGTCATCTGAGTTTTGCAAATATTTTGTTGTGCTAGTGATCTTCTGGGCTCTCCAAATAGGTAAATTAATATTTGTTTTCCTGCCTAGAGAAGGTCCACGGCTGTCTCCTCCACTTGCGTGGTAAGGTCACAGGTATCAGGTCAGACAAAGGCAATATCCTCCTGTGTCTCTGCCATTCATCAAAGCAACCTTGGTTGTAAGAAAAGGACCCGGCTCAGTGTGTGTACGTGTGGTGGGTGGGGTGGGTGGGGTGGCTATGTTCACTTTTACTGGGCTCTTAGGAAATTTCTTGTCTCTGTTATTCTGTCCTCTGAGGCCATGTCTTCTACTTCTATCTTCCTCCATGATTTAGTCTTTCCCTCATTTTCATTTGGTATTTCATAGTCCCATTTTTGTGACTGATAATTTTCTAATACTAGTGGGTAATGCTAATTACATAAAATATTTAGGCATGGGTAGGATATCCACAGAACACTTCTTTTCAGTGACTTGAAAACAAATACTGTTCTCAAGATTCCAGGCCTTTCAAAAATCAAATTGCAAGGCAAGAAAGAAGGAATTTGTAGGCAATTTCCCCCTAAAAAGTTTTGTTGTTAACATTTCCATTGTAGTGCATTGGCAATACCAAAATGAATAGCCCTTCTCCACAAGATCCATGAGAGTCCTTCTCTGAAGCTATTAAACAGATATACACTCTTCTTTTTAGACCATTTATATGTTGCCAAACATGTAATGCCAGAGTTGAGACTTCAGCAGTAATTCTCTTTTTCAATGATGCAAGTTTAATTTTCATTCATTTGCTTATGGGTTGACAAGCAAAAAGTCAACTCAAGAAACAGTTTTGCATGACATAAATGAACATTATGGATACAAGTCACAGACTGGACTGACAGCAACAACTGAGAACACATGCAGTCTGTTGGGATAGATTGATGATGAACTCTTCTTTCACAAGCGAAATGAAGACACGTCTTTTGAAAAATAGAAACAGCTTGATACTGCCATTGAAACATTTGAGGCATTTCTGTCCAGTACTGAATCAGTTTCACACAAATCTGAGATCTGCAAAATTCTGTAGGCTTCCATGGGTCAGACATTTAATTGAAAGGCAAAGTCACCAAGTTATCTCTGGTCGCTACTTGAGCTCAAGAGCGTCTTTGAACAGGTCCCGGTTTTCAATCTGACAGAGCCTATGGAACCTTTCAAATTTGGAATAGCTTGATTCCTGTTCTGCAAAACACCTGGACACTTATGGACATAATGCATTGAGTAAGAGTTAGTAAAACCAGCAGTTTTTTTTTCTGAGTGACAGTGAGGTATGATCAAAAACGTTTCTAAAAACTAGCAAAACTCTTTTCTTTGGTATCCGCTAAGATTTTTCTCATATTTCCTTAATAACCCTTCATTGTGCATGTGTTACTCTGTTTGGATAAAAGTTTACAAAGTGGTTTAGCATGCTCCTCAATGATTTCTACACTCTTTGTTCAATGATATTGGCTACGTTCTTCATATTGTGTGAGCACTGTCCTCGTTTTTGATCTGGGTGTCCTCTTTCCATTGACTTAGATTCCTTGCCCCCTTACATTATTACAAGCCCCAGTGGCAGAGTGGTTAAGTGTTAGGCAGTTGCCCTGTGGGAGCAAGATGAGGCTTTCTAGTCCCATAAAGAATTGCGGTCTTGGAAACACGAGAGACAATTCTTCTCTATTCTATATGGTCACTGTGAGTAAGAGGAGACTCCAAGGCAGTGACTCAGGACATTTTCATCATTGTTTTAGAGAAATTGTTGACAACTGGTCTCACCTGGTGTTTTTCTAAAGGCGTATAGTAATCAGGGATGAAAGTCATTAATTTTGACAGGCCAATCTGTTATTTAACTACAAGGTATTCATTGTAAGTTAAATGTAAGGTTTGAACTATATCTCAGGGCAATCATTTTTAGGTGTCCTCTAGTCTCAATCAATCCATTAAGTCTGTATTTTTATTTTTAGGGCTTCTTTCCATCCCATTTTCATCAGGACCGACAAATTAGGATTTTTGATTTGATTCTTAGCTCACTGTCCCCAAATAAACAATAAACCTTTTGCACTGCCTTGTCCCTGGAACAATCCTTCAAGACTGTTTTAATCTACTGCCATAGAATTTTATTTTATTTTAAAGCACACTGAGTTTTTTGGGATGTGGGAGAATCTGAGACTTGCTCAAACGTCTGAAAGTCAAGAGAGAAAGAAGTAACTCATTTTTTTTGGTACCACATGCCATTCTAAGCCCTTCTTTCCAAAATGTGGGGTCTAGGATATAGAGATAATAAGACTTTGAGCATCAGTTTCCAGGTTGAGTTAGCTGTGGAATGCAAACTTGGCCCTCTCAAAGCAATGCTACTCCAAATTTCTCAAAGCTCAAGGAAAAAAAAACTTTCAGCCTTAATGTTTTAAGGGACTTCTCACTTACCATAAGCTTGTAGGAAGTGCAAAGTGGGTGGGAAAAATATACTATTAAATTTGTATTAAATGTGAAGGGATGAAAAAAATGTGAAGGGATGAACCCTAGAAAATTGATCTTTTTCTGAATACTTTCTCACATCCAGAATCATTTTTTCACTTAATTTTGTAAAATAATATTTTCAAGTGGTATATTTAAACTATTTATGAACTCATAGTTCCCATTTGAATGCAAATACAGAAAATCACTGTTATTTGAAAAGTACCTTGCTATGATAGAATAGACTCGAGGCAAGAGTCTGTGTTTCTACAGTGAAAGTAAGAATTTCTCAGTGAGGACATTTCCTTTTGGTGGATATTTCCATGATGATGGTTTGGCAGCAACAGTTGCATGCTTATAATTAAGACTTGTGCAGCTCTCCAAAGGGCTTGTCTGATATATATATTCTCCAGACTACCACATCTTGGCTCAATTGCCAAGATTTAAGGACTCTAGTTTTCATTGGTTTGATATCTGCAGAGTTCGTAAAACCCCCAGGGAGAATATTGATTTCTGCAGTGTTCATGATGAAAGCAAGGAAAAACCACCCATGGGCCATCTCATGTTGGTAATTGCCCATAAACAGCGAATATGTCTGTCTGAGCAGGTTATCTCTACGCCAGAAGAGGTACAGCATGCATCTTTTTATTCCCATGCATTTGGATGAAATATTTAATTCAATCACTACTCCTGTCAATCACTATGCCTCTCTTTTTCTTTAAGCTTCCAACCACATAAATGTACTTGACTTAAGGGTTTTGAATGCTTTGGACACTGTGGCAAATGCTTAAGTGGTCAGAAAGATTCCTTTTCAGAGGGATTCAGTATTTTAGTTACATTTTTATTATTGGCCTTGTGTCTATGGTTCTGAATTTAGACTTTTGCCTGGATCCTGAATCATGATGGCTATGTTGCCATGGCTCTGGGAACAGAATTATGTTTTAATCTTTTCAAACCCAAATCAAATCTACAGCCATCAAGTTGATTTAGACCCATCGTGACACTGTAGAACCCAGTTGAATGGCCTCTATAGGTTTTCCAGGACTATCAAGCTTTTGGAAACACACTTGTCACATCATTCTAAAGTACCACCAGAAATGCTTGTATCTTTTAGGTAAGATTGCATAACTCTAGTTAGCTTTGTCATGAAGGAAAAAAAGAATAGCCATTAATTTTCAATATGCAAGCTCCATGTACAAGGACATGTATCTCCTCTGACCTACTCAAAGTCATATTTGAGAAGGTATATTGTGAAACTACTCGTTGTCTGATTTTATGTTGGAGAGTGTTTCCAGTGAGTAAATGACTTCTTCCTTTTTTGTTATGGAGCCCCGGGGACTTCTTGGTTCTCACTTAGGCTACTAACCACAAGGTCAATCATTCCATGGAACAAGGGGTGGGGGCTGGAATTCTACTCCCATACATAGTTAGAGACTCGGAAACTCAAAGGAGTAGTTCTGTTCTGTCATATAGAGTCTCTGAGTCAGAATCGACTGGATGTTAGTGATCTTGTTTTTTTGATTTTGGTTTGGCTTCTTGTGCTGGCACTACTGGAATGTCACTTAGAGGTGGCTCTCGTTCAAAAAGCTTCCTGGCTTCTCTTTGAAGCTCCTATGAGTTCTTGTTGGGAAATTTGATTCCTGGTAAGTGGGGTTTCTCAGGGCTTTGTCCTAAACACAACCAAAGGCAATTCCCAGCAAATCTCGTATCTTTTTCGCATTGGGAATTTTCACTTATAATTTCAGCCATGAGTAAGGAATTGGTTCACACTTTATAAAGAGAGTGCATCATTTCATCTTCAACCATAACCCAATGAGATGGCTATTGTTATCCATCATTTTGAGAAGAGAATACTGAAATCAAGCCATGTTAAATATGTTTTAAATTTCAAAACCAGAAAATGTCAGAATATGTATTTGAATATCAGAGTTCAAATCTCTATCTATTTCATTATCATTTATTTTATCAACATCATCAGTTTGATAAGGTGGACGCAGAAAATCACAGCAAAACATTTAAAACAGAAATGTGATCGAGTTTCCTTTTGGTTCCAACAGTGGAATATTGTAACTGGGGCATTGGTATCTCACACTGCCTCAGTTGCGTCTTATCCTCTGTGTTCTATCTTTGATAGTGACTGACAGGGAGCGAAAGAGACAAAAGACCAATCCTAGTGAAACCTCAGATTGACTGTGAAAGGGGAACTATCTATTGGGGACACTAGACACCAGAATTTCCACCATAAATGACTAGATGAGGAAATAAGACTTTCACATCACAATTACAGAATGTACCTCTGGTATGTCCAAACCTGGGGAAAAAAATCCTGTCCTTAAGAATGAAGGAGAAATAGCAAAGTAGAACAAAGGGACACACCCCTGTGTTCTCACCTCAGATGTCACAAACATCAGCTTGTGTTAGATTTAGGGAGCAGAGCTGCCACCTATCATGGAATTAGTAGTTGTGCTCTCACATTTACATATAGATTTTTTATATTGAAAACATACAGATCTAGTATTTCCTTTTGAATGTCTTCGTTGTAAAATAAACTCCATCCTTGCATATCCCATATAAAGTCTAGGAGGAAAAATGGAGTAGAGTTGTTCACATCCACGACATCTATAGAAAAAGATGAACCCAGTCTCCATCCAGACTCAGCTACTCTCAACCATAGGCCTGCCAGACAATTCATCCTAAGAGCTGGCCACTAGGCAGAAAGAATGATTGTTGAGAATCAGCCGTAACAGCTGAAAGCAGTACTATAATATCCTTTGAGAGAATGTTTGTTATCAAAGTCCATTAAAAACAAGACTTTTCCTCTCTGGTAGGTCACATACAAATAGTTCACTTTCCCCTTTGATGTTTTATTTGAATTATCCATTTTACTTTTGGAAGCTCTCATAGGAAATGCATTAGGATATCTATGTACACTTACTTATTTGACATCTAAATATTTTTAAGGCCCCGACTTCAGTCTTTTGAGTCAGAAAAGGTTAAAATAAAAAACATAACGTGTATCCATTCTGGAACATCTTATTTGCAAAGTGGAGATTATTAAGAGACAAACATGAGTTCATGTTCAGAAGAAAATATTAAAGCACTTATCTTCACTTTTTTTTTTCTTATCCAATGGTTGCCTGAGTTGAGTCTACATTAACTACAGGCAGAAAGAGTAAATTCAGTTGCTCTGATCCACAACATAAATGTTTCCTAATCATGTCCACTGCTGATTTGTGCCTTGTCATATTAAAGAAGAAGCTTTTATAGTTGAGTCTCCTGGCAGTTTATAGACTCGGGAATACTCTGATAAGGAATGCTGGCATCTTGTTGTCTACTTGTGCCTTTTATAGATAACTGCAATGCACTTGAAGCATTTCATCAGCGCAGATAAGGTCCAAAGTGGAGAGGGTTTTTGGCCCGGGCCACATGGCTTGGCTGTCTCCATCTATCAGATAAAATGGGTGATTGCCTAAAGTGTCTACAATATTTCAGATAAAAACCAAACAAACCCAAAGACACAGACTGCCATACAGAATCTACATAGAAAAGTGACATTTTACAAAGGGGATCTTGACATTTAGCAGGGATCAGAAAGATCATAATATAGGTTATTGGATTATGGTTATTATCCTTCATGGGAATATTCTGGGGCCATTGCTATCACTTCATGTGTAAGTAGATACATAGGATTAAAAGGTAGATAATGTTCTTTGTTGTTCTACCTGGTCACTCAAGCCTTTCTGTTTTGAGATGAAATTTATTGTTTCTGTAGATTTTCAAAAGTTTAGCCTGTTCTGACGATCAATAGGAAACAGCTGTCATTTCATCACGCAATTCAAAGGGGATATATATTCTGCGCCAAGTTACAAAGAAGAAAATCATGTGTAAAGGGGACATGCAGAGAAATGAAGAGCACATTTTAATGGTTGGCTTCCTGCATGGATGAAATGCAGAGCTCACTGGATGGCTAGAATGATCTTTTGTGAATACTTAGAGGGGCCTCGTTGGGTTGCACAGTTAGAGCTGGCAGCAAACCACTAAAAGGCTGCAAATGAAAAATCTCCCATTATGACTCTTGCTTTCAATGCCCACGAATTAAACTTTCTGTAGTTGACACCTTACTGTGTTTCAGATGACATTTCATGCCCTTCTCTGCAATTACAAGGATCCGTAAGGGAGACGCTCATTATTCTTTGGAAAATTACAAAACCAAGAAATGCAAGAGCAAGTGCTCTCTTAAGCAGATGCTACTTTAAAGGTGAAGGTGAAGGATGGAAATGTGCTCCCTCACTGAAGGCTGCCGTGGTTTTGACTTTCTACAAGGTACTCTGATCAGAGGTAGCATTTACTTTTTGTGTTACTCAGATGGACTCCACAGCTGATATCTTTTCTTTGTTGAGGCCAGACATGTTGACATGGACACAAAATATCACACACAGAGGGTCACCTTGTAGGATGACCTCAATTCACATACCACAGTGTGTTTTGTTCGCATTGGGCATCTTCCTTGCTATTATGTACACAGCTGTTCTCTTTAGTGAACGTGGTGATCGCCTTTCCTTCTGAGTGCTCCAGAGAGCTTGGTTGCCCCTCTCATGTGCAGAACTGAGCTGCCAGAGAGGAAAGAGTTTCGATGACTCAGAAACAGGCACTTTCCCATGGATCTAGAGCCGCCCACATATTCTCACAGCAGCCTGCTTCACACAGATGAAGTCGTCTAAACTTGATGAGGGTCTTAGTTGCTTAAGACCCAGTTACGGCAATGGAGTAGTTTCCACTTCCAGATTTTCTAGCTGAAAAGAGAAAAAGAGCATTTATGATTCTGTGGAGCATAGGTCAGTTGAGCCACATTTTGTTAAATCTCAAGACATTACGCTCTTGAGCATATTATTAATATGCTCTTGCATTTTTGTACCTTCCTGAGGAAGAATTGTACTAGTTATGATAGTTGTATAATTGATGCTTCCTTGGCTTAATATATTACAACCCTGATCTTTTCTTTCCCTCTCTTCTGAAATTCCAGAAATTCACAACAGCACTTCTTTTTAAAACTCATTTTATTGGCATATACTTCACATATCATGCAGTCTAATCATTCAGTCATATTAAGATGAGTTGTGTAATTATCCTCTCAGTGAGGTTCGGAACATTTTCTTCTTGTATTCATTGTTGCTAGGTCTCCGTTTTCCCCAACCTTCCCTGTCATGGCCCTCGGTCATTATTCATCCAGTTACCATCTTTAGAGATGAACTTATACTACATTTCAAATACAGAGAATCACAGAAAACAGCAACAGGAAGTGCACAAAAGACAATAACTATATAAAGCAGAGAAAAGCTTCAATTGAAAAGTAGAAAACATTCAAATCTGAAAAAACTTTAAAATGGGTCAAAATGGAACTCTAACGATAAGATACTACATTTTTACCAAAGTGCATCTGCCATGATCCACTTTTCAGTGCTCTCTGATAACAAGGCTATTCACATGGACAGATAGGGTTTTTTTTTTTTAGCAGCTTAAGCCATGAGTGTACTCTGCAAATGGATTTTGAGCTTTCACTGTCATCCGTAGCCTTCTGCAAACCATGTGTTCATAATTTACATCTCATGCTGTTCTCTCCCTCTGATTTAGATCTTTTTATTTACAGTCCTTGGATTACATAGACAAGTGTGTTTCTTCCATGTAGACTTTTGTTGGCAGCTCACTTTGAAGGCTTCTTGTTTGAAGACCAGACTTCAAGACTCAGATGCGATTCTTTCTGAAGGCCAAGCACCATCTGGTTTCTTCACCACACTTTGCTATAGCACCCATATCTTCAGTGACCTCTTCATTAGGACAAGCAGTGAGTAGGATCATGTCATCATAACGGACCATTCTTAGATTGGAGCTGGAATTAAGTGTGCTAGTTTGTTACGATCCACATAGTCGAATGCCATGGCATAGGTAAAGCAAACAAAACCCCCAAAATCCAAGTAACCATCTTTCTGGAATTCCCTGCTTTGAAACAAAATCCATCTGTCAATAGTAATAATATTCCTTGTTTCATGTCTGCTTCTGAAGCCAGTCTAAATCTCTAGTAGCTCCCACTCAATGTACCGTTGCAACCATTGTTGGATAGTTTTCAGCAAAATTTTACTTGCATGTGGCATTATTGATATTATGCTACAATTTAAGCATCATGGTAGGATTTTTTGGGAATGGTTAAAAATATGGATCTCTTATAGTCAGCTGGTCAAGTACCTGTTGACTAAACTTCCTGGCACAGAGGAGTAAGTGCTTCGAGTGCCTTATCAGCTTCTTGAAACAGTGCGGCTGGTATCTCATCAGTTCCAGGAGTCTTGTTTTTTCTCATACTTTCAGTGCAGTTGGAACTTCTTCCTTTAGCACCATTGGCCCTGGCTCATATGCTACCCCTTGAAATGGTTGTATTTTGACTAGTTGTTTTTGGCATGGTGATTGACTGTGTATTCTTTTTATCTTCTTTCTTTTTTTGTAAGCAATAAGCTTGATCTGAGAAAATACCGTCATTTTGTAATTCAGAAATTATTTTTCACTCGTATGATTTATTTTGGATTTAGGTTTGTCTTCATTTGATTCTTCCTGCATCATTTAATAATACACAGAATCTTACAATGTTGCAACTTGAGGCTTGACTTTTTTTCTTTAGTTCTTTCCATGAAAGATATGCTGAGCATTTTCTTCCTTTTTTGGTTTTCTAACTCTAAGTGTTTTTGCACATTTCATTATAATATTTTACTTTTTCTCTTGAGCTACTCTTTGAAATTGTATGTTCACTTAATCATTTTTTTCTATTTGTCGTAGTATTCTACAATTAAGAGCAAATTTCAGATCTGTTCTGTCATCCATGCTGATCTTTTATTCTTACCTTATCTTTTTTTTTGGGGGGGGGCGCATCACTGCCCTCTGGTGGTGGGAGTAGGAGGCCCAGCCTTGCTCCTGGAGAACTGCTGTTGGATTCGAACCTCCAACCCAGTGGGCCACAGTCCCGGGCACAACCACTGCGCCACCGGGGCTCAGCCCCTTACCTTACCTTCTAATGACCATGTGTGATCTTCATGAATAATGAGCTATGACTCTCTCACATAGGGTCAGGCCTTCTGTCGTTAGCGTGTGTTGTAGCAAATCTGTTTTTGAGATGCAAAAATTCAGGTGAAATTGACTCAAGGTCATATTTTTTGGCTCTTGTAGGCTTGCTTTAATTTACTTCAGCTTCATTTTGAACCTACACATGAGCAATTGGTGATCTGTTCCATAGTGAGATATTGGCCTCATTTTAGCTGCTAATATTGAACGTCCTCATCTCTTCCCCAAAATGTAGTCTATTTTATTTCAGTGTATCATATTGGGAAATATCCTAATGTATAGTTGCTTTTAGCTGTTGTTGAAAAAGTATTTGTAATGAAGAAGTTGTTAGTCTTGCAAAACTCTATCATTCTATCTCCATCTTTGATTCTGTCTCCAAGCTCATATTGTCCAATTACTGTTCCTTTCTCTTTGCTTCCAATGTTTGCATTACAACTGCCAATCACTATCTATGCATCTTGATTGCATGTTTGGGTAATTTTAGAATGAAAATGTTGGTATTCCTCACTAGTTTTAGTGGTTCATGTGTAAATTTGAGTAATAGTTGTATTGATTGGATTTCCTTGAAGGCAAATAAGATATAATCCTATCACACTCAGCATTGCATTTCAAGAAAGGTCTGAAATGCTCTTTTTGATGATGAATGTAATGTCATTCTTTTTGATAGTGTCATTCTCAGCATAGGAAATCATCTGGTGTCCTGATTCAAAATGGTTGATTCCAGTCCAGTTCAAACCACAAGTACCTAGGATATCAGTCTTTATGTATTCCATTTCATTTTAGATGTCTTCTAGTTTTCCTTGATTAGCATTTATACATTCCAAATTTTGACTGTTAGTAGACTTTGCAACTCTTTTTGTGTCCTGATTCATGCACCATCAGCATTAGAGCCTAAAGGCTCTAATCTCACAAGCTTTACTCAGTTCACATCTTTATGTTCAAATTTACTTTGGGAAGGCAGATCTTCAGTCATGTTTTGAAAGTTTTCTTACCAGAGGGGTTTCTTATCTGGTACTAACTGTGAAAAATTCTTCTCTTTATTAGGTCTTCATTATCTAAAAATGTTTTGATGCTATGCATCCTAGTCTGTTCTTAGTCTGGAAGCCCTGGTGAAACTTGTTCCCTTTGGGTGACCCTGCTGGCATTTGAAATACCAGTGACATAACTTTGAGGATCATAGCAACATATAAATTGCAACAGTACAACAAACCAACAGACACATAGCAGTAAGTAATTGACTCGATGATAGTGTGTAAGTGAAATCCTCTCTGAGAAGCCCTGGTTACACAATGGTTGAATGAATGGCTCCTATCCTAAGTGTATGTAGTTTAAATTTGCCAGGTGATTTTTCCTGTAAATATAATAGCCTGAAAAAATATCCATCCTAGTCAATTCTACTCTGCTGTGTAAGGTTATTATGAGTCATAATTGAATCAGTGGTACACAATAACTACAACAATAACACAGATCTTAATCAGTTAATTCATGGGCCCTGAAGTTCCTGATTGTGGTTAGTATTTCAGGCGAATTTCATCCTGCAAATTGGGAGTCCATTGATAATAGCCTCGGTCAAGTCTTAGCCCTGTAGCCCTAGCTCTTGTCCAAGTTTCTGGTAGCATAAGGACATGAAAATTTGAATTTAACTAAGAATTTATAGAGGTGAGAGGTGAATTATTAACAGTAGAGATGATTTACTGGATCATATGCCAGAGCATATCTGAATATATTTGTTTAGCTTACAAATTACAAGGCCAAACTATATTCTGGTCCTGAAATAATTCTGTCCTTAGTCATACAATCAATTAAGGCTGTTTATAATCCAGCTCCATGAGACTCACAGCCTAACCATTCTGTGACTGATTTTTATTAGGGGAAGAAGACTGGGTTATTTGTTATGTGGTAAAAAAAGGTGGTGAACTCTTAGCCCTGTGCTCTTCAGCTGTAGTCCAACCCCATATTTGTGTAGTAACATTTTGTGCACCTTGTGTAGGCCACAAGGCATAGGAACAAGGGAAGAAGTGGTACCACATGCATACTCCTGCAATTCACAGTGTTTTCTTTGGGCAAAAAAAACCTCTTCTTTTGATTCATTGAGTAACACTATCTGTCTTTGTTACTGGAGCTTTGTGCGAACTCAAACTGCTAACTTAGACATCTAATTTTTAAGCTTGTTCCTCTTCTATTTCCCCCAAGACTGAGTTTCGTTCTTGACAAGAATCACGGTACAGTCACACATTTCAGGCTACCTGACAATAGATATAATAATTGAAATTTCCAATGATTTCAACAGCTTCTCAAGCTAGTATTTTTTCAGGAAGTCAATGACCAAATAAATCTTCTTTAGTTATATTGTGGTCCAGTTCCTCAAATAAAAATTTGAAAAACTCTACTTGAAGCTAATTTTAGCACTTTTAATCTCTAAATAAATAGTGAGTACTTATTTCCTACAGTTTGGGGGCTGAAACTACACTTGGTCCAGCAAGCCCCTCCCCTCCAATTCTTGCTTAATCTCTATCAATCCAACAATTAATGTCTATTTCCAACTGTTTTGGAGTCAGAGGGGTTTTAAGAGTTGTGCTTTACAATAACCTTAATCCACAGAAGGGAATAGTGGTTTTAACCAGGCTCAGTGGCCTCCTCCAATGCGTTGGATGAGAAAAGCTGGATTAATGTTTGTTATTTGCCCCAGAGAATAAGTAGGGCTATTTAGCTGCTACTCCTAGATAGTAAGGAAAGTCAGATTAGGTAGGATCTTCTTGTATCTCAGGACTTTCAGATCCTCTGTGGGAGTTACATAATCTGGTGTCAATTTGGGACTTGAGAGGATCAATAGTGAAGAGGTGGAGTCTAGTCTGTCAATCGGGTCATAGTCAATGAGCCCTTGCACACAAATGAGTTTCCCTGGAATTGTTTCTCTAGTCAACCCAGCCTAGCACATCCCCTTTCTTTCTCTCCTATCACTCTTCCAGACAACTACCTCTCCTTTCCATTCTGATATACTTGTAGCATCATGCAATCCAAGCAAGTCACATTTCTTTTATCCAGCCACGGCCTTCCACTTCAATTCTCTCAGCCATATTTTTGATTCTAAAGTTTCAATTGTAAGGCAATAATAGGCTTAGCTTCCTTTGAAGCTGATCAGAGTTTCAGACAACAATAGTCTGAAAAAGAGCATTCATTACATAAACCATAAAAACAGAACCATGTAGAAAACCATGGAGGTTGATGATTCATGGGCCTTGATCATCATGTATTTCTTTATTTAGCATTTGAGAACTCACGTCTTCCTCTGAGCTCTATTACCTGAAATAGGCATATTAAAATCTAAAGCCCTAGAAATGGGTCCAAACCTTAGAACAGTAAGCCCTACAGGTCAAATCTCCTCTGTCGTCAAAAAGAGTCAAAAAGAGTTAGAATGCACCCACCCACAATGAGTCTAGTTAGCACTGTTCTTACAGGTGAGGCACTGCAACAGAGTTCAGAAAGTTCCCATGGATGAGAGAATCCAGTAGGTCAGAAGGCTTGAAATACAGACTCCCCCCACCCACCCCATCTTTCATCACATACACCACTTCTCTCATAAGATGAAGCTTTCGTGGTGACTTATGTTGCCAATTAGAAACTGAACATTAGAATCTGGACTGCGGTGACCAGTCTAACCTAGAAATCAATCCTGTCTTTGACAGTCACAAGAAACAGGGGAACTCCTGTTTGTGAAGTGATCCCTTAAAGCAGCCCTTGGGATAGGAAGTCAAGCTCACTCTAGTGGTTACCGGGCTCCATGGCTTCCAAACTTGTTTTTTTTTCACAAGAAAATGCTGCCATTATTCATCCTTTGGCATGCTTCTCTTAGCTGACTTTTAATAGATCTCTATTTTCTGCCAAGAGGTTTCATTCAAAACAAAGAGATGTGTCATTTATGAGCTTATTCTTAGTGGCATGTAGTTAGAATTAATGAAAATATATTCTCAAGTGTTGTAGCCTTTTCCTTAGGACTGAAATCAGACAGATGCAGGCTTAAAAACAAAATGAAACCGAAGTTGAAACTCAAACAGAAAACAATCTGCTATATTTTGAGAGATTGGAAATTTTAATATTTTGTCTTACTACCTAAATACTTAGAGCCTATCTTTTAAATGAGGGAGAATAAGAGTTCAACAAAATTTTTTTTAGGATTTTGATTAATACCTAGAAGTAAGAAATGCTGCCATTTATTTTCCAAAAAATGCCTTAAATTAAACATGCATAGTTTTTCCCCTAACCACTTGTTTTTTGAGTATTATTTGCCAATTTTAACCCCCTTCACCATCTCCCTTCACTTATTTAATTCATGAATGTGTTCACTATAGAAAAATGATGCTAGTCTTACTTTGATTTTAGATCCTAGACTTATGTTTTTGGTCCATAAAATAAATCTCTATATCTTTTTTTCTCTTATATCTCATCACTTACAGTCTATGTTTGTGTAGATAAAGTTTTGGACTATATTTGTTCTCTAGAAGAGAATAACTTTTTAGGGAGACTAACCTTTCTTCTATGTTTAATTCCTTATCCTATTAGCTAAAATATTTAGTGTGCTTCAATTCTCCTAGACTCTTAATATTAGAAGCTGTTCAAAATTTGTAAATCTACTTCTTATGCCATTATAACCACAGCACAATTCAACCTGGTAGAGCATTAAATAAATTAAAGAGAATTTGTTAAACTTCTGTTATTAACACAGAGTCCCCCAATTTCTTGTTAGGTAATTGTCCATGTAAATGAAATATATTCTGCTACATCCAAATCTTTCAGAATTCAGTTAGCCTCCTAAAAATCCTTCTGTCCTTCTCTAAATGCTCTTCATAGATTTGTATAATTAGATCTAGGTTCTGAGAATTTAGCACAATGCTCATTGTTCTATGGATGGTTTTTTTTTGTTAATTTGTTTTTTGTTTTTTGGGCATCACAGCCCTCTGGTGGTGGGAGTAGGAAGCCCAGCATTTTCTCCTGTGGAGCCCCTGCTGGAATTGAACCTCCATCCCAGTGGGCCGCAGTCCCGCGCACAACCACTGCTCCACGGGGGCTCAGCCTATTCTATGGATGTTTATAGATATGCTGATCCTATTAAATTTGGGACTCTATTTCTTGCCCCCTCCCAGCCTTATTTTTCAAGAAATCTTTTATTATTTTCATTAGTTTTCTTGCTTCAGAGCTTATGATTTTTGTATCATTAATTTCATCTCCAGCTCTCTCTCTCTCTTAAGATGAATGGGTAGATTTGACCTAATTAGAAGCATCCTATTATTCCCTAACAAAATTGTCTTCTTTATTGGTTTTCAATACTTTAAAAATAGGCTTTCAGGCTAAGATAATTTTCTATGAAAGCGAAACATGAGGTAAAATAAAATGCCTTCCTTCTTGTCACTCATTAATATTGACCCTTCTTCTTTGCAACGGGTTAGTGGCCTGGAAGAAAGCTTTCTCTCGAGAAACCAGTGTGATGTTTCAGAGACAGATCAGACGAAAGTCAGGACATCTGGGATCTAATTGCAAATGCACACTTCACAGCTTTTAAGACATCACAATTTATTTTGACCTGAATGCTACTTTAGCTAGTAAATCCGATTGTTGGGTTCAATCTATGGTCCTAAACCAACCGTGAGTGACCTTCATTCCCAGGGGAACTTTGGGAATGTCTGGGGATATGTTTTCTTATTATAACAGTTGCTATTGAGGCCAGGATACTGCTAACCTGCCTACAATGCATAGCACAGTCCTCTCACCAAATACTTGGGCACCTAAATGTCCACAGAGTCAAGATTGAGAAACCCTGAGCTAGACGATCTCTTTGGCTCTATTATTCTCCATTCCTTTCAGATTATCTTTATAAGAGATATGATTCAGGTTCTTGGAGAAAGGAAAAGTCAGTGATTCACAAAGCCAAGTCTCTCTTTGAAGGGTATTTAAAAAACCAAACTCGGGCTGAGCCCCGGTGGTGTAGTGGTTGTGCGCGGGACTGCGGCCCACTGGGATGGAGGTTCAATTACAGCTCATAAGAGCAAAGGCTGGGCCTCCTACTCCCACCACCAGAGGGCAGTGATGCCTAAAAACAAACAAACAAACAAACAAACTCACCGCCATCGAGTAGATGTATTGACACACAGCAACATTATAGGACAAGGCAAAACTGCCCCCTGGGAGTTTCTGAGACCGCAACTTTTTACGGCAGTAGAAAGGCTCATTTTTTTTTTTTTCCAGCAGAGCAGCTGGTTGTTTCAACTGCTGACCTTTCAAACGACAGTCCAAAGCATAACCACTATGCTACCAGGACTCCTTTCCTCTAAATTACAGTTGTGTGGTTTATGTTATGAATGTTGCAAGAGCGATCCCATCTTACACTCATATCAGATCCACATAGTAGTGTTTAAGAGCTCTGGGCAACGGAAAGACTGGAGATTCAAAAAGGCAAAGACAATTTGTTTCCATAAAAACTTTAATCTTGCCAGCTCTGTGGGCTAGTTCTACGCTGTCCACTGGGTCATAATGAGTTAGAATCCTCTCATTTGTGATTGAGTTATTGGAATTTTTCTTATTAAGGTGCTGTCGTTTTCTATTGATGCTTGAAATTAGCCTTTATCTGAGATATCATTGCTGAACATTTTTACATAATCTCTGTGGTCTCTTTTCAATTCTTTGATGAAGTCTTTTGATGTGCACAAGTATGCTTTTAGAAGGTCCCGTTACTCTATTTTTGTCTTCAAGCAGTGTGAGTGTTTTTCTTGACATATGGTAATGTATTTATGCTTGTATTAGGACACTTAAGTTTGTCTTTATTTTTTCTCGAGGGTTTTTATGTTTGACTCTAGAGTTTATAGTTGACCCTTCTGTCCACTTTTGAGTTTGTTTTTGTTCATATTTTGAAGTCCAGGTTCTATTTTATTTTTTTCACGTGGACTATTCAAGCAACATTAAATTGAAGTCTATCTCTTTTCTATTTAATGTATTTCAGTCCTTCAACAGAGATAAGATGTTTGTGGATACTTGGTTTTATTTTTGTATTCTCTATTCAAATCCATTTATCTACATGACTATATTACACCAATACCAAGCTGTTTTGATTACTGTGGCTAATATATAATAGGTTATAAAATCTAGAAGTGAGAGGACTCCAATTTTGTTTTTGTTTCTAATAGTGTTTTATTTTTCCTGGGTTTCTTTCCTTTTCATATAAAGGTATTGATTAGTTTTTACACTTCTTTGAATAATTGTGTTGAGATTTGGATAGGAATTGAACTGAATTGATAGAATGTTTTTGGTAACACTGGCATTTTCACTATATTTAGTCTTCTTGTCCAGGAGCATGGAACATTCTTCCATTTGTGTAAGTTTCTTTTGATATCTTATAGAAGTATTTTATAATTACTCTTTGTTTAGGTCTTTTGTTTTTCTGTTAAGATTTATTCCTAGATATTTTGCCTCTGAAGTATTTAGAGAAACAAATCATAAGGACAGAGAATGGAGGTTTGCTTGACTTTTGTCTTATGGCAGTTAGATGAAATTAGATTTTTATTCTTTAGAAGGCCAGAGGCCATGTGATTTGCTTAGTTGTTATTTGGAAAGAACAAGGGAAGTGAAGCTTTTGAGTCTTAGAAGCTGACTTTGGTTATTCCAACCTGAAAATGAGCAAATGAATTTAATGGGTGTTAAATTTAAGCTCAGGAAGCAGAAACATTTTTTGAACTTCTTTGAGGGCAAACATCATGCTCCTTAGTCCAAATAGCTCACAGAAAACACAGCCCTTGCTTGCTCCAGCCAGGTACCTAAGGTCACATTGCATATACAAATAGGGTAATTTAGAAATAACAAATTTGACTGTTTTAAGAATTGCTTTAAGGATCCAGGTATACCAGGATTATATTGATTTCTTCTACTTACTGTTATTGCTATAATGGGTGGTAGAAATGATTATTGGGAAGTATGATTTGAGAGTTTCTAAGCCGATTGCATTCAGCCATTAAATTGAATCTATTAAATGTGTGGTAGAAATTGCCTGCAAATTAAACTTACAAAAGGCAAACCCCACCCATCCTTTGAGTGCTCAGTACATTTGCATTTGAAAAGACTCTACCAGGGATCTAGGCTGATTGAAAAAAAAGGTTACTTTGACCTTTTGAGTTTTGAGCAATTGATTTGTGCCTAAGCTGGGACAAACCAAGAAAGAACTAGACCCAAAAGAGCACTCTCCCCCCTAGGATTGAAAGTTCCAGGGAGCCTATGGGCAGCCTGAAATGCTTTGGAGGTGACCACCTAGACCCACTTGTTGAGTAGAAGTGAGGAAAATACAGCAATGGAGAGACAGGCCAATTCTCTCCACTGACACCTATGACCTGGTTCACGGGGATTGGAAGACTGGCATAGGCTAGCCCAAATGGGCTAAGGCTCATAAATTGTGAAGGACCAGTTATCTGAAGAGCAGGAAATCATCTTGGGAACACACAGGCTTGCTGCAGAGGTGCCCACTGAACTAGTTTGGAATGATTAGGATTGAGTTGACAAGAACCCAATCAGATGAAGATAACATTTTTGAGCCTATGTACTGGTATACATTGCCTGATGACTCGATGGCTGGTTTTCCCTAATTAAATTTTGCTTATGGATTCAGGCACACAAGGTTTTATTTGGAATAATGATTCTTCACTTAAAAAACAAGTTTATCTTTTTAGAATACTGTGGTCATAGAAATGGGTAGTTTAGAAATTAGATATCCAAAATGAGGAGAGATAAAGGCATAATGTAGCTGGCCTACAAGTTTTCATAGGTGGGGGATAATATTGATAAGATTATAGAATTAAGATATAGGCATTCATAAAACTACAATTGTTAGGCATAGATTATTTTTATTTTGTTCATTTACAGAATATAAGGTATAAATGAGCCTGGTGCATTTTCAGCATCATGTTGCAGTTTTATATTATTAGGCACAGGCATGACTATATTATTGTTTTAACTTAAATATTATTTTGGTTGAAGAGTTGTGGAAGGGTGTTAATGTATAAGGGTCTGTGGTCATTAGATGATTTTTTTATGTCAACTTGAAATTGTGCAAAGATGTAAGAGTAAAATTCAACCTATCAGACCACAACCTGATGATACTTCCTGGGTGAGTGTGTGTGTGTGTGTGGGGCCTCTTATAATCTGGTGAAATTGGGAAGCTCCTCTCTTTCTGGTCCTTCACATTCCTTTATTTTGAACTCTACCACTGATCCTGAAAGACATCAGAGTGTTGCCATGTTTCCACCAAACTTGTATTGCTTTCCTGAGTGTCTCTGTGTTCTCTTGTGTCTTTTTTGTCTTTTTATCAAAAATATCCTTCAATTGCCTAAAGTAGCTGAAGATAAAACACCCTAAGCTCCCTCAAAGGGCATATGAAATTTTCTCCTATTCCAACCCCCCCTCCAGGTACACATCTGTATGTATTCTAGTTAATTGAGCTATTTCCTCTTGTTTCCAGATACATGCAGAGATGTACTGTTGCCTTCAAGATATGCTGCTGCTTTTTTACAGAGGTCTCTAGGCACAGAACAATCACCATGTGCTTATTATAGATCCTGGATTTTCAAGAGTGGTCAGGCAATTTGGCACTAGGCTACCCCAGAAGGAGTCAAAGGCAAAACAATTAAATATTGCCTCTGTAAAAATTGTGGCTTTCAAGGCTAACTTCCTTAATTCTCAGGACCTGTTAGTTAGTGGTCAATAATCAATATGATTTGGAGAGAAGAGGATGTCTGAAACACTAGCCATACTCCTCCTCAAGATGCTTTTATTGGCCCTGTATAGCAGAGCAGGGCCCAGATTTGATTTGGATGTGGGCCGACAGGCAGGTAGATGATAGCACTTTGGATACTGGAGCCAAAGAGAAATTCTCAAACGCTGCAGTGCTAATTCTCCCCCTGCAATGTTGGCTTTCACCTGCAAGGCTGGCTCATCACCTTGGTGTATGAGATACATCCCCCCACTGTCCAATCCCCAAGAGATCAAATTGGGTGTAGGGAGTCAGTTTATAGCTGGGTTGATTCTCCCCTTCCCAGCTGGTCTGTAAGGAGATGGTCACAACCCTCTCATTCCCAGGGTTGAGGAGCTTGTGAATTTTCCAACCAAATTTAGATAGGATGTCAAGTATGTTGTGACCCTTGCATTAATGACCTCTACAGAGTTCGTTAGTCAGGGGAAAAGAGAGTAGAAATAGAACAGACAGCTCACTATTTTCCCTTCATAGTCTACAAAGCTTGTGGGGGAGGGGTTTCTCTACAGGTGTCCTGCTGGGATTCACAGAATCCCCAGCATTTTGGAGGATTCTCTATGTCAATCCTTCCCTCTGCCACATGAAAATGCAATTAACAGAGGTTTCTGTTTGTCAGTGGAGGCCCAGAACTCAGTCTGCTAAATCTTGTCCATCATTTCTCCCTGAAAGTTTCTGTGCATCTGGGCAGAGGGTTTCACAGAAGATAGACTGTGCAGCCATATTGGATCTCAATTCCAATTCAGTCTTAAAGGAAAACATGTCACTGTTTTGGCCAGTTACATTAATAGGAATAATAACAAAAGAAAATATTGTGTGACGGTTTCATGAGTTAATTTTGATACTTAAATGGCTCCAAATGTTTCCAGTATCCAAAAAAGAAGAACCCACGATAATCCACACTGACTAATATATCAATGTTCAGTATATAGTACTCATATGGTTGATCCATTTATATGATCATTTAGAAAAATAAAGATCTTCTATGATGAAGGGTTTTCTTCCTTACACATTGGTCCAACAAGCATGTCAGTTGAAATATTGATTTAACAGTACCCTAATTGTTTCTGTCCTACCACGCTGCTTTCTCTAGGAGGATAAATGTGACACTACTCTTTGATCATAAATGCCAATTTATGAAAATATCAAATGACACCCCCCTTAAATGAGTCAGAAATTTTAACTTGTAGAAAAGCAAATGCCATTATCATTCTTCAAAGAGAGTCAATACAGTACTAAATGACAGTGAAATGCTTTAGTGTATACAATTTCAGCTCATTGTCATGCTTGCCAAGATCCTCATTATTAAAATTTCTAATTCCCTAATCTATCAGAAATTCTAGCTACACACACACACACACACACACAATTAAGGAATCTAAGCAAATATAAATAAAATCCATATAGTATTCAAGCTATTCCCTCCACATGTTAAAAGGCAGTTCTAGGAACTAATATGGTGAGGAATAAAGACCAGACCTGGAGATAGTGGAATGGTATGGTTAAGGGTCTGAGTTACAAAATCCAATTCAAATGAAATTGATGATCTGCCCTACTATTTTTTAGCTTTGACCTTGGGCAAGGACTTAATTATTCATGTGCTTCCCCTACTAGAGTAGGGATAATCATTCATACCTGGGGTGATTACATAAGCTATATTATACACAAAGTAAGGGGACTCTGGTGTTACAGGGGGTTAAGCATTGGGTTGCTAAGTGCAAGATCGACAGTTTCAAAGCATCAGTTGCTACAAAGGAGAAACATGAAGATTTTGCTCCTGTAAAGATTACAACCTGGGAACCCTCAGGAAGCAGTTCTGCTCTGCCTTATTGAGTTACATCAGTCAATGGCAGTGGCTTAGTTCCTTGGTTTGGACATCGTAGTCAACTTACAGCCAAGTATTTCTGAGGATTAGTATACTATATTTAATGGTATTTTCTTACAGATTATAAACAATTTAAGGAAACAACCCAAGTTATTCTGCCACTCATGAAAGCTATCATTCATTTTAAACCTAGAGATGCTTTAACACCATGCACACATAAAGGAACACACCCACCTCATCTGCACACTCACATTCAGTTTCATCTTCTTTTAAACAGTAACAACATAAGAAAAATGACTTTGTTATTCCCTATAATATGTGCAATAATGTGATCAAACTCTATAATTTTGTTAGTTCTTCTCATGTGGGAATTTGTGATGGAATCAATAGACCTTTCCTTTTCAAATAAGCCCTTCACAGATGTTTTATAAATAAAAACCTAGATTCAGTTTTTGAGAATGACCTAGTTGATCTAAATAACCAGCCTACCTAGGGTTGCTAAAGCTTTATGCTTAATGTGAATGCAAGTGATTTATTAATTTTATGACCTGTTATTTATTTTGAATAAAATGCCAAACAAGTGCTTTAATATTGGTCATCAAATAATTTTAAATGAGTCTGTCATATCACAGTTTTATTACTTTGTCATATCTCTGTTTTATTACTTTGCCTTAAAAAGACTCACTGATAGGTTTTTAGAACTTAGGGTTTTGACTAAGAATAAGTACTTGACATTATTTAGGTGCTAGGAGAATTGGCATTAAACAGTAGCTATCTGGTCAATGTCAACTTATGATGACCTTGTGTGTCAGAGTAGAACTGCACTCCGTGTGGTTTCCAAGCACTGATTTTTATGGGGGTTGGAGGACCTTGATTGACTGATGCCTCTCTTTTGAGGCAAGTCTGAGTGAACTGGAACCTCTGACCTCTTGGTTAATAGTTGAGCATGTGAATCATTTGTATTACCCTACAACTCCACATTTAGGTATATATATATATACACACATACATATATATACACATATATATTCAATTACGTGAAAAATAGATGACAAACAGCTTGACGGAAATGGTTACTCTGATTGGTCAAAACAGCACATTCAGTAGTATTTGGAAATGGAGAGTGGTAGTTAGAAGATTTTATATCAATTAGACACTCCTGGCTAGGGGGAGAATTCAATCTATTAATCGGATTAATCTGGTGACACCTCTTTGGTGTCATAAGCTGTTTGGTGTAAGAGTGAGAAACACTGGGGACAGTTCTCTCTCTACCCCTTAGCTTTCCTGCTAGGTAGGACTCTGCTGCTGACCTTGATCACTGTCGGTGCCCTGTCATGATTCCTCTGACTTGACTTTACCCACTGGCTGGGATCTTATTGCTTCCCAGTTCACAATTCTGTGTCACCAGCATGGGAGTCTGGTGTGGATATGGAAGTGTGAAGAAGGACTTAAGGACTAGCATTGGGCTTATGGTCTTGAGTTGGACTGGGTGGGGATGCTTTTTTTTTGATACAGTCACTTCTTGATATGAAGCTCTTTCTCACACATACATGAGTTTCACTGGGGTTGTTTCTCGAGGCGGCCTTGCCTAATCCAGGGAGTTATCACTTAACTCAGTTTTACTCAAAAAACAGATCTGATGATCCCACACAAACCCAGTGAATCAGGATCTCCTAAAGAAGTTCCTCAAAATATTCTCAGGTTTGGGACCCTCTGACAATGAGAGTTTAGTGTTAAGGGGTCTGCTGTAGCAAAGCAGGGAGAATATTTTATTACTCTGAAGACAGAGGTGGGAGACTAGGTTCCACTCCTTACTAATGGTTGAATCTTTCAATGTCCACAAGCATTTATTTTCTCACGCTCCCTCATCAAGGTTGTCACAGGAAACAGAGATAGTAGGGGATGTGAATATACTTTTCCATCTTCATGTTGCTTTTCAGATATTAGGGGTTGTTCTTACTGTGGGTGCAGTTAACGCTTTCTCTAAATAAAAACCCAACTGACCCTTTTGGGTTCTGACTCATAGGACAGAGTAGAACTGCTTCTGTTGGTTTCTGAGACTCATATTTTTGTATGTGCAGAAAGTCCCATCTTTCTCCTGCAGAGTGACTGGTTGCTCGGGGCTGCTGACCCTGCAGTTGTACCCTATTAAGCCACCAGAGGTCCTCATGTAGTGATCAACATTTCAAAATATCAGCTAGACATCAGGACGAAGCATGTATTAGCAAGGAAAGTGAGTAGGTAGAATGACCCATATCTCGTGTCTGAGTTGGGCCTGAGTTTATCTGGGCAAATGGAACAGTGTTTTGAAACCTAACTGAGGCCAATAAGGAAACTCGCAGGGTGGAATGTTTACAGAGAAAGTAAATTGCTTTGAGAACAGATGGAAAATGAGTGCTTATGTCTGAGTCTACCTTCTAAAGCTCAAGAAGCCATAAAGATAACAAGCGGAACATAAATCAGACACGGAAAGCTTCAGCTGGAGCTGTGTACTCAGCCCTGGGATGCACAAAATAAGAACCAGAAGTCATTTTTTCTTTTTTTTCTTGCTTTCTTTATCAACCAGGGAAAGATCCTTTATGGTACCTGAGTTGAGCTATCAACCTTTTCATCACCGACATTTGTTAAAAATAATATTTGCAAACACAGATGCAACTTTTTTTTTTTTAATTGTAATCTTTCGGGCTGAGGCCCGGTGGCGTAGTGGTTGTGCGTAGGACTGCGGCCCACTGGGATGGAGTTTCAATTCCAGCAGAGGCTCCACAGGAGCAAAGGCTGGGCCTCCTACTCCCACCACCAGAGGACAATGATGCCCCCCCCCAAATAAAAGCAAGCAAGCAAACAAACAAACAAAATTATGACCTTTCATTAGGGGACCTGAAGCTGGAGGAGACAAATGGAAGCAGTCTTATTTCTGTCACTGTCGGGGTATCCCAGAAAAGTTGGTGGCTGAGGGATTGACTGAAGGGCTGCTAACCATAAGGTCAATGGTTCAAACATAGTGGAGGAGGGGAAATGAGGTTGTCTGCTTGTGTAAAGTTTTTAGAAATGCTAGTGGGGTAGTTCTCCTCTGTCTTACTGTGTCATGAGTCAAAAGGACTCCATGGCCTTGATTTTGAAGAAGAGAGCGTTAGATCCCATCTGAGTGCTCTGTTGCCACCCCAGTTAATCACTTACCCATGAAGATCTCATTCTCACCATCACCTGTATTTCCTAAAATATCACAGGCTTTCTACTCCTTCATTCATTTGACAGATAACTATGGGAGACTTTGTTTTTGTTGTTGTACTCCTGCAGGCCCTGTTAGGTAGGAAGTGTCTGGAGTCTAAGACAAGAGTGTTTCCTATTCTCATGAAACTTCTCTCCTACTGTTTCATTCAGGATGTACCCGTTGATGTATAGCAAAAATGGGCATAATTTATTTTCTCTTAGATCCATACTCATTTGCAATCTACCTTTGCAAGAGCTTCCATAGAGAGGTAAAATCTATTTCCCCATCTACTCAATCTTGGCTGTCATGGGCTCATGACTCAATGAGCACATAGTGTGGGGGAGATATTTGTGCCAGTTTTGAGCTCAGGTCTCAAGAGATTTTAGTATGTTCAATCTATCCCCCTCCTCTCTGAGCCTGTGACCATCATGAGAACAGGCCTGGGCTAATATACTAAGGGATATGAGTCCATGTGAAGTGAACCATTCTTGCAGAGCCATCCTTGATGTGCTAGTCAATAGCTGACCTGGCATGTGACCACAAACTTACTCCAAAAAAGGCCAAAAGAACTGTCTGATCAATCCCAGCCTAAATTACAACTCTCCAGGATTATAAACTAAACATATGGTGACTGTTTTAAGGCACTGAGTTTTCGAATGAGTTGATACACAGTGAAAGCTGAATTGGCAGCCTTTCACTATGTATGTATGATTCAAAGACTATTTTTGGCACCGGACTTTTCATATGGTTTATCAGATTACATGAATAACTGCCTTCACTGCATTTTGCACTGTGTAGACATCCTCTCACTGTACAGGTGTCAGAATACAGACACCCTGGAAGGGTTTAAGCTTGGACTTTTGCTGCAGAATATGAAGTTGACTACAAGGGTCAGTGAACACGAGAAAGACCCCTCAAGAAGATGGACTGACCCAATGGACTGACACAACCATGGAATCAAGCATAACAACCACTGTGGGGATTTATGTCATTATGATGAGTCTGAGTCAACTGGAGAGTACGTAACAACAGCAGCACTGTGCTTAGAGTATGCTTAAATACATCGAGAAATACATATATTGGAGATGATACCAATTATATTGGTAGAACAGCAGGAGCAAACTTCAAACAAGCCATTAGAAAGTTAATTAACTTTGTTTGCTACAAACAAACACAAAACAGCAACATAAAGAAGCTATTTGCCAGTTTCTGCATTTGTGCAACTGTATGTTCTACGGATACAGCCTTAAAGTCTCTGATTTCTCTTTCCTGTCAAACCACTATTTTGCTAAATTAACGAAACCACCACCAAAGCCTTATGTAATTATTTCAGATATCTGCATGTAAAAGACCTTAATTCTAGCCATGGCACACCCGTGAAAGAGGTCAGTGATTGGGAACCTTGATCCATCTTCATTTTCAAGTATGTCTGTGTCTTTTTCTCTTTTTCCTGCAGCCTCCCTTCTCTGTCCAGCTCTCCCAGCGGGCATTTTGGGAAAGCTGCCAATTTCAGAGATAATGTGTTTTTGCTGTGATTTGACGCTAACAGCCCCTTCAGAGAGGCAACGTTGAACCTAATTGGATATGTTTTTAAAACCAAACTTTTGAACTATTTATGACAGAACTGTTCTGATTAGTTTCTTTCGTCTTTGATCTGGCAATGCTGGAAACACAATCATGTGAAAATGCGGATGTCAAGGGTCATGCTGTGGCAACTAGAGGCCCATCACTGGGCGCTTAGGAGAAATGGTGAAGCAAGCAGAGCAGGGGACGATGAGAGCTAATGGCTGAAAAGGTCACGATAGCTAGAGCTGCTCCCTAAGGAGTCCGGGAGGAGTCTTGCAGACAATGCGGTTATCATTGGGCTGCTCACCAAAGGTCAGAAATTTGAAGTCGCCAATCGCTCCTTGGGGGATAGACTTTCTTCTTCCTTAAAGAGATAGTCTAGTCTTGGACACAAACATGGAAGTCCCCAGGGCCACTTTTACTCTGTCCTATAGTGTCGTCGTCATGGATTGGCATTGACTGGTTGGCAGTGAATTTGGTTGGAAGGAGCCTGACAGTAGAAAGCACCACATATTTAGCGAGAAAGCTAGGATCCCTAAAAGTGGTCTACATTTTGCTCCGGTGAGCTTTAATCTTTCAACCTTGAGGTAGGCCAGAGAGTTTTAAATTGCATCCTCAGTTTTGAGAGCATGGACTTAGATCCCTACCCTCTTTGAGGTTACTCAGATTTTGACAGCTGCTGTCAAGCTAAAGCGATTATTAGAAGGAGTAGATGCAAAGATCTAGATGCGGAAAATAATGAAGGAAAAGGAGGCAGAGTAGGAAACATTCTCTCTGGCTTCTGTTCCTGAAATGGAATTAGTCATGAGGCATAATAAGTTAATAATTTCCCTTTTAGTTGTTAAGTGGGTCTGCCATCATTACCTCATACTCTCCAGGGGGTGTGAGTTCCTGAGTTGATTGTAGCAGGGATATGAGAATTAATGATGCCGATGGATGGCCAGCTGGACCATATTGCATTAGTCTGTGGTAAGCCAGAAACATGGAGCCTGGCCAGGGGTGAGTGGCAGCAGTAGGGGGCAGGGTGAGGCATTGAGATTGATAGTGGTACAGCGAAAGCTGGAGTCCTGGGTACTACCCAACTGTGTCCCCACCCCCACACCCCACCCCCGGCTCCACAACAGGAGACTCTTGCTTCCAACTCATTTTTATGGAAGAGGCACTCTGGTCACAAAGGTCTGGACTCTTTAAGCAAGGATGAAGTTGGGATGCTGGCACATCATTTGGAAAGCCACTTGATTGAAGATAATAGCTAAGTCATATTTCTGAATTACTGTATAGGTCTGGTTTCAAATTTTGAAAGCCATTGGTCTAGTTAAGCTAATAGCCAGTTGACTTATTTTTGTTCTTTCCTCCTCCTGCTATTCCCATGTGACTAAAGACTGTGTTAAGTTCTGAATTTTAAGACTGTGTTAAGTCCTGAACACATCCTTCTTCCGGGTACAGGAATACATCTTCCAACACATGGTCATTTTTATTATGGATTGCTATGATGACTGTAATAAAATTAATCCAAATTTAATAAGTAATATATTTACTATTTGCTCTAAATTTTGGATATGCAAATGTACAAGCCATTGATTTTTGCCATGTTAGGAATGGATATCTATCTACCTGTACCTATATCCATATCTGTGGCAGTCATGTTTTTATGTGAATTTTATGACTGAAATGTAGGGGTGGAGTCTAGCGTGTTAATCTGGAGATAGTCATTGAGTAGTCAATGAGGCCTCTATGTGGGCATGGATTTCTCCTGAGACTTCTGGGAAATCTCGTGATATTTCCCTCGTGAATATGAGAAGCTATCTCCCCCCAGTTGTTGGGAGTTAGTCTGAGAGATGAGGAATCACGGAAAAGAAAAGCTGGCAGCATCAGAGAAGCTGGAGGAGCCGGCAGAGAGACTACACGGCCTTGCCCTGATGGAGCCAGACCTCTGAAGCTGAGGTGGCCACATGGAGACCTCTGCCAGCGATGAGTTGCTTCTGCTGTTGATGGACCCTGAGCCCTGGAAGTGAGGAGCCATGTGGAGACCCCTGCCAGCGCTGGGATTCTGCACCCACTGACTTGTGACTTCGTGAGTCGGAAGGAGACTATATAGACTGATTTTGGGCATATGGGTTAATATTGGACTTAAGACTTTGGACTGGACTGGGATCAATGTCCTGTTCCTCTCATATTTGAACCTTTTCCTCATACCTATATGCATGTCTATGAAATCTGTTCCTCTAGTCTGCCTGGACTAACACAATATCTATGGTTTATGTCTTTCTTTGTCATGGCAGTGAGTTGTTGGGAACAATTTATACCCATGACCTCTATGATAGTGCTGACCTTTCTCTTTAACCAGAGAACTCATGAGATATAATTTTTTGAGAAAAGTGATAAGTATCTTGGTGTGACATGCAGCAAACACCTAAAATTCCTTGGAGGGGGGGAGCTAAACCATTATGACAGGTAGTATATAAAAAAGTAATTACTTTTTCAAAGTAGAACAGAACATAATTATAGCAGATTAGTGGATTTCTGCCTGGTGTATCCTTATATCTAGGTGAATGCACACAATTAAACATACAGAACTCAATTTGCATAGTAAGGCACCTCTCCTGTATATCTAGATCCCCATTTGGTCTCTGTTCACTCCTTAGCATGCTGAACCTCAATCTCCGTTCCTGGCTGCCCTTACAAGAGTTCATTAGGTATCTTCACTCACTGGCATGGAGCCAATCCCAACTCAAAGTGACCCACAGGACAGGGTAGAACTGCCCCTGTGAATTTCTGAGACGGTAGCCCTTTATGGGTGTAGAGAACTCGGTTTTTCTTCTAGGGAATGGCTAGTGGGTTTGAACTGCTGACGTTACAGTTAGCAGTCCAATGCACAATCAACACTTTAGATCAATATAATTTCTAGGTCATCCCAGTAAGTCTGCTTCAGTCTAGAACCCACATACCTGATGGTTAGTTCTATCCACGGTATTGGCAGTGGAGGGGTGGTCTCTTGTGTTCTGACGAATTCGAGTGGAGTTTTGCTGCTCAATGGTGGAGGAGGTTGGGATACAGAACTCTCTGAAGCATCGTTTGAAGTTTTCATCCAGAAATGCATACAGGACTGGGTTCAGGCAGCTGTTTGTGTACCCCAGAGCAATGCAGAAGTGCCAGGAAACTGTCTGGAAAGTAGTTTCTGGGATGGTGATCAAGGCTTTAATGATGACATAAATGTGAATGGGGGTCCAGCAGATGATGAACACAGCCACCACCACCAGCACCATCCGGGTAATTCTGCGCAGGTTCCTGTCCTTCTCTTTGGAGCCAGACAACATGCGGACACTCTTGAGGCGTAAGATCATCAGCCCATAACACACGGTGATGATAAGGACAGGCATGATGAAGGCAAAGATGAAGACACAGATTTTCAGTAGGTTTTCCCAGTACCAGGTTGGGTGAGAGAATGACAGGGTACAGTCAATGGAACCTAGAAGAAAAAGACAACAAAGAAGAGTTAGCAGCAACTTCTGATGATACCACCTGGTACTGATATTCTCATTTTGATTCTTAATTGATAGACTTGACTGGGACAAACCTTGGGGTAATCCTTTGAAAGTCAATCAGGGAAAACATAAGAGATGGTAGAAGAAATTCAACTCTCTTGATTTCAGAAAAAGTTACATTCATTGACATTTTCTAAACCCAACCTTTTGAGTTCAGTTTGAACATATTATGAAGTTTTCACTCAAATAACAGTTAGGGATCTCTCAGTATGTGCTGTCTTTTTGTGATCCTTGTTGCTTGAAAAAATATAATTGATGCTTAAAATGTATAGACCATTTCCTGGTTTCTCTTCATGTCACATATGTCTTTAACCTTTTACTAAAATGTAAAAGCCACTACAGTTAATGTATGGTTATACTTCATTTTTAATGGATAATCCATTACCCTGATTGATCTAGAAAGGACAGTTGGTCATGTATGCCACCACTTATGATTTTTAGAATAAGACTGAATGTAACACTCTTAGGATGTAATTCCCAATCAGTCTTGGGAGCATGATGTCCTTGTTTACACAGCACTGTGCTGAAATTAATCCAAAGACATTGGAAGCAAATGGTGTGAATCCTGTGTGAGCTGGAACTTGATTGGAGGACCTTGTTTTTCTAGATCTTGCATGTTTTCCACCTTTCACAGGGTATGGTCTTACCACTTTTCTATTGCTCAGTTTAGGAGAGAATATCTGGGTTTTCTTACAGGTCAGAGTTTACACAGGTTTCATTTTAGAATGTATATATATATATTAAAGTTTGATGGGGTGAATGACAAGGCCATTTTTATAATTAAAAAATATCCAAAGACATTGGGCTTGAAAAAGTATAGTTAAAATGTCAGTGTTCCTAAGAGATTACCTATTGTTACTGAGCTGATTTTTTTGACTTGTCATATCAGTCACAGTAGAAATGCACCATAGTGTTTCCAGTGCTATAATCTTTCTGGAAATAGATAATTGCATCTTTCTCCTTCAGAGCAGCTGGTGGGATTCAACTGCTGGCCATTTAGCAATCAGCTGAGCATTTAACTACAGTGCCACCATCCAACCATTCTCTGAGAGAATGACATTATGAGAGTATCTAACTAGAAATTCTCTTCCCACACCTCGAAATTGTACTGTGACACTGCTTACCATGCCTGTATTTCGTTGTGGCCATGAACATGACTGGGAGGCCAATAGCTGAAGAGAGGATCCAGTTGCAGACATTGACAATTTTGGCATTGCGCGGGGTACGGAAATCTAGGGCTTTGACTGGGTGGCAGACTGCAATATAGCGATCAACACTCATGGTGCAGAGGGTGAAGATGCTGGTGAACATGTTATAATAATCGATGGAGATCACAATCTTGCATAGAATGGTTCCAAATGGCCATGTCCCCATCAGATAATTGACACTCTGGAAGGGCAGGGTACTGGTCGCCAAGGCATCTGCCAGAGCAAGGTTGAAAATATAGATGTTGGTGGCCGTCTTCATTTTGGTGTATCTAGAGGATAAAGAAAGATCAAAGATGGACTAAGAACAAGGAACCAATGGGAACTTGACGTTTCCAATAATTAAAACATGGTTTGCGCATTGCTGGAAAACATATGGCATAAAGGAACTTTTTTCCAGTTTTCACTTGGTTATTTTCAGAAACATATCTAAGGGAAACAAAGGTAATTACTCTGGCTATCAGTTTTCTGGTCTGGCCTGTGAAATGGTTACAAATATAGCCACCATGATTGCGCATGAAGTTGTTTTTTGTGCTAGGCTATACTTACCGAGAGTTCATAGTTGAGTAGTAGAGACAAAAAAACTGGATAAGGCATTCCAAACAAACCCTACTATCATCAGGTCAACTGGTCCCTCCTGATAACATGTCAAAAATATATAGGACAAAGTCTTGCCAACTGCACAGCTAATGAGCATTTTAGCTGTACACATATCAAGAAAGATTTGTTCCTTCATCCGACAAGCCAATGTGTTCAATTCCAAACATATTCTTAACCAGCACCATAATTCAAAGGCGACAATTCATTTATGGTCTCTCCTAGTCATTATTCAGTTTTCATGTAGACATGAAACAATTGAAAATACCATGACTTGGGTGAGGTGCATCTGTCTTCATAGGAACATCTCAAATAAATATACTTTAAGAAAAACTGGTTGGCAGATACTTTTTCCGTAGTGCTCCTTAGCGGGCTGAACTTTGGGTTAGTATAGCAGTTTGTTGTGTCATCTCTACCACCTAGAGACTTACATACACACGCATGTATACTTACACACACAGAAGCACACAGGCTATTATGGAAGCAAGGAAATAAGATCAATAACCCAAAGGAGTCATAATCCAAAGAAGACATCCTGGAAGAGGAGATGCAGTATTGAATCTTAAAGTATGAGTATCAGTCAGTTGTTAGGAGTAAGTTGTTCCAGGCTGTGGCACTTGCATAATCTCCCATCAACTTGCAAAGGGTAGAGTCTAGCCTGTCAATCAGATCATAGTCAATATGGTCTCTGTGTGGGCATGGACTTCCTCTTGAGGATTCTGTGAACTCCTCTATTCCTCCATGGAGGCAGGAGACTATTTCTGCTTTGTCTTCCTGCTAACAAGCCAGATGTGCTACTCTGATGGAGCCAGAACCCTGAGGCTAGGGGAGCCATAGGGAGACCCACACCAGTACTGAGATACTTCCACCTCTACTGGATGCACAAGACTTTTCACCCACTGGCTTATGACCTTTCTTCCTGCATTCTGTGTCTTTGCATGTGTTAGTCTGAAGACGAATTTATAGTCTGGTAATGGGCATATAGGCTAATATCAGTTTCACAGACTTGTGCTACACTGGGCTAGGATGTTTCCTTAAAGTACAATTGTTCTTTGATATAAAGTTCTTATGCACATAAAAGTCTTCATAGATTTGTTTCTCTAGTCTATCTGGACTAACATACAGTCAGAGAGAAAACCTGAGGAAAAGTAGTGTTAAAATGCACGACGTCTGTGTTTGACACGATGAAATGATAAAACTCTGGCAGACACCCTATTGGATCAGATAAAATGTATCCTGTGATATAGGATAAATGTGATCTCGATAATATGCTGACACATGTTTGGGGAATTCTCTGGGTTTCCAGGCACACTAACCCTGCTGTTTCTGTGGGTAGCCCAGGGTTGCAGCTTGAGTGAGAAATGCTTCCTCAAGTGGAAAGCCAGCTTCTAGTGTTTAGCAAAACAAGTTTTCCTGGAACATCTAAGTCAGGTCCTAAAGAGATGGATTTTATTTACCCTCTAACCTACAAACCCACTACTTCTCTGTCAGTTTGTTTTATTGTGGTCATGTGGCAGTTATATAATCGATCATCAACTTGAGAGAATTTAAGAAGGCAGGGATAGAGTCTAGCCTGTCAATCAGGTAATATCCAATGAGATCTCAGTATGGACATGGGTCTGTCCTGAACATTATGGAAACTCCGCTTTTCCTCTTTCAAGGTGGAAGACACTCTCTCTGGTCACTCCCTATGAGAAATTCCTGCTGAGAAGGCACATGACTGATGGAGCCAGCTCTCTGGGGCCAGAAAAACTACAGAGAGACCCTTTCCAGCGGTGAGATGCTTATAGTGCCACTGGCTCTACTGGCCTCCGATTTTCCTGCATTTAGTGTCATTGCATGAGTTTCTTGAATCTGTAGAGGACTTTTTAGATTAGTATTGACTATTTATGCTAATGTGGGACTTATGGACTGGACAGGGATGTTTTCTTTATAGTCAATGGCTCTTATATCTAAAACTTTCTTATATTCATATGAGTGTCTGTGGATTTCTGTTTATAGTCTACCAGATTAACATGTGTGGCTTATGTGTTGCTATGACGCTAGAAGCCATTCCACTGGCATTTCAAATGCCACCAGGGCCACTCAAGGTGAACAGATTTCAGCGGAGCTTCCAGACTAAGAACAGACAATGAAGAAGGAATCAGCTGCTCTCTTCAAAAGAAGTACACACAGAAAACTTTATGAATAGTTTTTAAACATTGTCAGATACTAAGGATCTAGTGAATAGAAGAAGAACAAAGTCAGAGAGTGGCAGAGGGTGAGCACCTTTGGTCCGAGGACACTGAAAATGTGACCAAGGAGGGGTGATTTGAATCAAGTAAATCCAGTGGAGTGGAAACTTGGGCATGTTCATTTACTAATGGGACACAATTCAAGGAGGGGAGAAGCAACTGCAAAACTACATCTATGATCGGAATTTGGAAAGTGTGAAATGAAGCTAGGGAAACTACAAGTCATCAAAAATGAAATGGAATGCATAAAGATTGATAGCCTGGGCACCAGGAAGCTTAAATGGAATGTTATTGACCATTCTGAATCATAAAATCATATGGCTTACTATGCCTGGAAGTACGCAATCAAGAGTAATGCCATGACATTCATGGTCAAAAAGAACATGGCAGGCATCAAAATCATGAAGAACAATGGTGTCTATGATAGCACTGTATCTTTTTGGGTTCAAGGAAATCCAATCACCACATTCTGGTTCACCAAGCCTTGAAGACAATATCCCAACACAGAGCAGCCAAATGCACAGAGAGGCCCCACTATGATCAGCCCCACTACGAAAACGACATCCCTCACTGACCCATAATCCTTCCAGGGACAAACTGGAGACACAGCATGGGAATTAAGCCCAATCTGACCTCACCACACTGTGGCAAAACACTAAGGCATGCAACAGAACAGGAAGGGGAGCACAGCAAGGAAGTCCTGAGGAAGTACCAAAAACAGATTTTTGGGCCAGAGAATGGCATCACAGCAGACTTGACCAGAAATCACTCCTAAAGGTCAACAAATAGACCTTGAACTATTTACAGGCTTTTCTTTCTTTTTCTCTTCCTTTTTTGATCATTGGCTTTGTTGTCTTATTGTTGCTTTGTTTTGCTCTGTCTTATTTTTGTGCATATTAATATCTCTGCAGGTCTATTTGATAATATGGGCTGGAAAAACAATCTGGAGGAGAAAACAATGGGACTGATGATTCTGGGGAGGGGGGGGCAGAGGAGAGGGGAAGATGGGAGAAAGGAAGTGAGTGTTAACAAACCTAGGGACAAGGGAGCAACAAGTGATCAAAATTGGTGGCTAGAAGGGTGTAAGAGGCCATGTAGAACTTGATCAAGGGCAATGTAACAAAGAGGAACTACTAAAACCCAAAATGAAGACTGAGCATGATAGTGAAACAAGAGGAAAAGAAGAGGAAATAGAGGAAAGAGCTAGGAGACAAAGGGCATTTATAGAGGTCTAAATACAGGAATGTACAGATGTAAATATATTTTTATACGATGATGTGGAAATAGATCTATCTGTATATATTAAGGTAGCAGATGGACATTGGGTCTTCACTCAAGTACTCCCTCAATGCAAGAACACTTTATTCTATTCAACTGGCATTCCATGATATTTACTTTCCTGACACAGTCACTGCAGACAAATGGGTACATAAGCAAATGTGGTGAAGAAAGCTGATTGTGCCTGACTATCAAAAGATATAGTGCTTGAGGTCTTAAAGGCTTGATGTGGCCATCTAGCTCAGAAGCAACAATGCCCACATGGAAGAAGCACACTAACCTGTGTGATCATGAAGTGTCAAAGGGGTCAGGTATCAGACATTACAGAACAAAAAAATCATATCTTTGTGAATGAGACGAGTGCGGAGTGGGGGCCCTATGCTTATCTATAAGCAACTGACCATCCTGTTACAACAGGGTCGCGGGGAGATGAGACAACGAGGGTGCAGTGTAGCAACAATGAAACATATAACTTTCCTCTAGATCCTAAATGCCTCCCCTACCACCCCTGGCACTATCATGATCTCAATTCTACCTTACAAATATGCCTAAACCAAAGGATGTTTATTAGTACAGATAGGAACTGAAAACACAGGGAATCCAGGACAGATGAACCATTCAGGACCAGTGGTGAGAGTGGCAATACTGGGAGGATGGATGGAAGGTGACGTTGGAAGGGGGAGCAGATTACAAGGATCTATATATAACCTCCTCCATGGGGGACGGACAACAGAAAAGTGGGTGAAGGGAGATGCTGGACAGTGTAAGATATGACAAAATAATAATTTATAAATTATAAAGGGTTCATGGGGGGCATAGGGAGGGAGGAGAAAATGAGGAGGTGATACCAAGGACTCAAGTAGAAAGCAAATGTTTTGAGAATGGTGAGTGCAACAAATAAACAAATATGCTTGAGACAATGGATACATGTATGGATTATGATAAGAGTTATGTGAGTCCCCAATAGAATATTTTTAAAATAATTTTAGAAAGTGTAATAAAAACCCAATGAATTTTAAACTTTTGAAAATCTGACCTGGATCCTAAAGTTTTCAAATTTTGACTTTTGATGCTGTTTATAAGCTCGATTTTCTCCTGTAAAGAACTTCCTCTTTTCATAGGAGTCTGAAGGTATGCTATTCTGAGTTAGTTACTTTCCTACTCAGCCAACTTTATGCTTCACGTCTTCTCTTTAATAAACTGCTTTACTCTCAATAACCAGGTTCTTTACAGCATTACAGCTCATCACACTACTAAACTTTGCTTCAGGCTTATCTTGGTTACTAACTGTTTTATGTTTATTTCAGTTAAAAAAATCATTTCTCACAGACAGGTGTCTGTGAAACAAAATTTAAGTAGATTCTTGTTGTAAGCAGAATACAATACATGTTTATTGCTGCAACCTGATTCTTATTGACATTTACAGGGAAAAAGTTATTTTTCTTGCAATTTATCCAAAACCTGCCACTAAAGATGGACAGTTTTTTTTAAATGAATCATTTTATTGGGGGCTCATACAACCCCCATCACAATCCATCAAACATCAATTGTATGTAGGTCACATTTACACACCTATTGCCACCATCACTCTCAAAACATTCTCCATCCCTCCAGGTCCCCAGTATCAGTTCCCTATATTACCTTTCCTCCCCCCCCCACCCCTTGAACCCTTAGTAATTTACAAATTGTTATTTTTTTCATACTGTACACTATCCAATGTGTCCCAACACTCACTTCCCTGTTGTCCGTGTCCCAGAGAGGAGGTTATGTGCAGATCCCTGAAGTTGGTTCTTTCTTTCTATACCTCTGCACCCTCCTGGTATTACCACTCTTATTACTAGTCTTGAGGGATCATCTGTCCTAAATTTCCCATGTTCCTAACTTCACTACATCTCCTGGTCTAGCTGGATTTATGTGGTAGAATTGGGGTCATGATAGTGGGTGGGAGGCAGCATTTGGGAACTAGAGGAAGGTTGCATATTTCATTGCTACTACCCAGTATCTTAACTGGCTCATCTCCTCCTAACCCCTCTGCAAGAGGATGTCACTTCGCCTATTGATGGGCTTTGGGTCCCCAATCTGTACCCCCTCATTAATAATAATATAATTTTAGTTCATTGATGCCTGACACCAGATCCCTTCACCACCTCATGATCACACAGGCTGGTGTGCTTCTTCTGTGTGGGCTTTATTGCTTCTGAGCTGAATGGCCACTTGTTTACTCAAGCCTTTAAGACCCCAGATGCTATATCTTTTGGTAGCCAGGCACCATCAACTTTCTTCACCACATTAGCTTATGCACACATTTGTCCTCAGCGATCATATCAGGAAAGTGAGCATGCAATGTTATGCCTTTTAGTTCTTGAAGCCTGATATCTAGTCCCTTTGACACCTTGTGATCCCACACCCTGGTTTGCTTCTTCCATGTGGACTTTGTTGCTTCTGAGTTAGATGGCTGCTTGTTTACTTTCAAGTCTTTAAGACCCCAAACACTACATCTTTTGATAGCCGGGCACCATCAGTTTTCTTCATCACCTTTGCTTATGCACACATTTGTCTTCAGTGATCGTGTCAGAAAGGCGAGCACCTTGGAATGCCAATTTAATAGAACAAAGTGTTCTTGAACTGAGGAGGTACTTGAGTGGAGGTTCAATGCCCATCTGTTGTCCTATTACTAACCCTATAAATATGCATGTTAATCTCTTTCCCCATCATCACTTATAAATATATGCCCCTATGTACATACCTGTATTTAAACCTCTATAAATGCCCATTATCCCCCAGTTCCTTCCTCTATTTCCATTTGCTTCCCTCTTGTCCCACTATTATGCTCAGTCTCCATTTGGGTTTCAGTATTTTCTCTCTGTTACATTAGTTACATCAATCCCTATCTGCCTTCTCTCATCCACCTTGTCACTGAATTTGTATTAATTGTTGTTCCCTTTTTCCTGGGCTGGTCGACATCGCCATCTTTCCTCTTCCTCCCCCTCTTCCATGTCCCCTACCCTGGAACCATCAGTCCTGTCATTTTCGCCTCCAAACTCTTTGGATGGACAGTAATCTTATCCCAGTTATTCACACTCTGAATCACAACAGAATTATAAAAGAAGGTTGAACAACTCTCTCTCTCTATGCAAGAGACTTGAAACAAAACAAGAGGTTTGGAAATTCCTGTCCTGGAGTTAGTTTCTCCTTGTGGCCTCATGGGCAACAAAAGGAAACCTTTCCCTGTCTTGTGTCATCATCACAGACACTGGCACCCTCAAGTGCATCTCTGTGGCAATTGTGCCCATCCAGCTCATCTTTACTGGCCTTCTGCTTCACCAAATGTGACATCCACCTCTAGTAACAGGGCCCAGCTTTAAATCAGTCAATGCAAGTGTGTTATTCAGTGTTTTGATTTAGTCCATAAAGTTTTCCTTGATTAAATTTTGGACATAGGTCTTCCATCCTTTCTTCTTAATCTTTGTTTGAAAGGTCCACTACCACTTAGCTTGTCCACCATGGGTAATGCTGCTAGTGTCTGAAATGCTGGTGCTATCGCTTCTGGAATCTCAGCAACATGCAAGATATTGGAGTATGATAAACTGACAGATGAGCCATGAATAGTCAAACCTTAGGGTTATACAGTTAGTAGCAATGCCAAATTATTGACTTATTTGTTATCAGACTATGTCTATGTAGAATTTAGATCTTATGGACTTTCTAGGTGATATGGTGGGGGAAAGGCATCATCAAGCTCACCTATTTACCTACTCTGCATTTGAAAGGGGATTTTAGAAAATTTGGAATTAAAGATAAAATTAATAGAGAATGGAGTGAATGATTATAAATCTCCATTATATCTCTTGTTTGTAAACATTCTTTCTTTTTCTGTGCCTATGAAGTAATTCCTATTTACTTTCACCCCCCTTTTTACTCCATTTCTCCAACTATTACCACTTGCTAAAATTTGATTTTATGTGACCAACTTGAACTGAATAAAGTCACAGGAAAAACCTCATCTTTCAAACCTGATGACGTTTCCAATGTCGTTTTAAAGCCAGTACCCTGAACTGTGATGATCCTACCTCCGTCCAGAAGTAAAACCAACAATTAACAAGAAAGAATGATGGCTGAATGTGAAAAAGAAAGTATGTATTTTAGAATCCAATGTGTCAGTTTTACAGCACATCTTGTCTCTCATATTTCTCACTGCCTCTCTTTTTTTGGTGGGAGTTCACAAGAGAGTCATTATGATGTTCTATTTAAGAGTTTCTTCTCTTTAGGATTCTTTGCTGCTCTTCCGTGTTTATAACAAATGAAAGTCTTCCTTTTGGCAGTCTCCATGAGGAAGGAAGACAGCCAATTCAACAAGGATTCAGTGAGTCTATTTTATGTGCTCAGCATAGTGCTTGGAAAGATACATTTCTCACATCTGCCACAGTTTGTATTTTTACTTACCCCCACATTAGGAAATTCATATTTCTAGGCTGAGCCCTGGTGGTGTAGTAGTTGAGTGCGGGACTATGGCCCATTGGCTTGGCAGTTCAAATCCAGCAGTAGCAAGGCTGGGCCTCCCACTCTCAACAGAAAGCAGTGATGCCAAAAAATAAATAAAATAAAGAAATTCATATTTGTAATGTAGGAGAATAGAACAAATCCCTACCCACAATTAAGCATGGAAGTCGGATTATAAAAGCACTTGTCCACATTTTTCAGGTTATTATTCTGCAGAAGAAAGAGGTAAAGTGAGTACTTGGATTCCATTATTCACCATTTTATTTTGATACTTAAGGCCAGTGGTACAACTAGGGTTGTGATACCCTGTGTAATAACTTATGATACCACAACTCTCTGCACCTTCTCCAAGATCAGACCATGCAGAATCTTTATGTTATTAATGATAAATTGTGGCCATAGAATAACATGTGATGGGAATAGTTTTTAATTTTTTAAATGCAACATTTCTTAAATAAGGTTATATAATTTTCAAGGACAAGATTGCTCCTGGGGAGCTGCTGCTGGATTTGAACTGCCAACCCAGTGGGCTGCAGTCCTGCACTCAAGCACCATGCCATTGGGGCTCAGCCCCTGTTTGTCCTTCTACATGAAATTCCAATCTTTTTGGTTATGTCTCCCCCCCCTTTCTTTTCCTTTAATTACTACTTTATTCTCCAAAAGATATTCATATAGGTTCACAAAAGCTTTTTGCTGCAATATTGTAATCAAAGCATAGGGCATGTTGGCAAAATCAGGGGCGATAGAAATACTGACAGCAAGTGGTCAGAGCTGTTTTTGTTACCAGAAGCATCGGGAAGTCGAATGTTAGCCTTTTAGCTGGACTAATACAAGTAAGCTAGGGTCATGAAATATATTATTGTTATAACTAACTATGGGCACTTTTTCTAAAAAGCAGTGCATGTTTGCTGAAACATGGTGCATGCATATTGTAGGTAGGTGGTGTGATACACATTCCCCCTAAATCTCCCAAGCGGTGTTACTGCTGAGACTTGTGTAGTTGTGTGTGTGTTTGTGTGTATGTGTGAGAGAAACAGTGAGAGAGAACTGAACATCTAAAAGGAAAAAAAACTAAATAAAAAGACCTCCAAAACAGTGATTTTCCTTTAGTTTGATATTAACATGTATTAGCTTATTTTGTAATGATTTCCTCTAACTTAGTGGAGGAGGAAGCAGGCATTCTCTCACTATATGATGCACTCAAATATTTCATCTACATTTAATTTAATAATTATGAAAATAATATCATATAGCCAATGACTACATTTCCTAATACTACTCAGATTAAGAGAGTTGCAGCAGCAACAGATATATGAGTCCAGCAGACAAGAAGATTTCTTTTAAATTATGGTTTGCAGATCTCACTCAAGCTTTGATGGATTGTGATTTCTGATAGTGCCTGCCTATTTCTTGCTTCATTTGATGTTTGAGTTTTTTTTATTTAAGTCTATTGTATACAACATTTGTTTTATCAGAAACATATATTTATACAAAGACAAATATACATATATACATATAAATGTGTTTTGTGTCCTTGATTTGTGTAGTCTGTGAGAAATAATATCTATGTGTTGTAGAAGACATTGTATTTGCTGATATGTATTGCCTACTTTGAGTGCATGATGTACTCTTATCTATGACCGTATGTCATTGTTGGAAAATATATAAAATAGTCATCTTTTTTAACAAAAGGACTTCAAAACCAGGATGGAGGCATTTATCTTAGGAGAATCAGCCCCCATTTTTGGTTCATAAATAACAATGTTTGCTTTGATTCTAAGATCCTGTCTTTAGAACTTAGAAATACCTGAGCTTTCAAACTTAAATTTTCTAAGAGATAAAGCAGCTTTCCTTTGTTTTGGGATCTGAAAGTTTTGTTCCCAAGGAGTTATGCTGTGTGCTTTCCCAGCAGTTTCACATACCAAACTTTTCCGAGATATTTATTTTGCATTAAAGGCACATAAATAAAGAAAATTCAAAATGCAATGAAATAATTTTAACAGTATAAATATTATAAAACTGCTTTTTGTAGATTATGTAAATGATGTAGATTAGGCATTTCAAGAATATATAGGCTAAAGTATTTTTTGTTGCACTCAAAATCACAAATAGAACACGTCATATGATTTTTGTGCACATATTTCACACAATAGAAGTAACCCTCAAAGGTAGCCTGATGAGAAAAATTCAAAGACACAAAAATAGAAGAAATTTATCCAGCACAGATCCTAGCACTAAGTGGGCACCAATATCTTTTTGTTGCTTGACATTACATAAAAGAAGGGGTATTGTGGTAAAATAAAATTAACTTTTCATAAGGAGCCATCCAGTTTTTGAACTGAGAAGAAAACATTCCTTTTTACTTGGTAAATTCATTTTCAAAGTAGAAAGCACTTTGATCGTAGAAATTTGTGAACTGATGAGCAGTAAGACACAAAAGAGGTATCAAGGATCACATCATTAATTACTTTGGTCTGCTTTGAAGGTACTCCAACTCTGAGAAATATTTGAGACTTCCCCTTAAAAGAACCAAAATATGACTTTTATGCTGCACAATGGGTCTTGTATATGACAGGGGATAAACTATCAAACAGCATTTGTGGCAATGCTGTATAATCATTTGTTTAAGCAATACTCTGGGGTCTTGCTAAAACAATATAGTTATACCAGCTTTCTGAATTGCATTTCAAAAATGGACATGTTGGTAATATCTAGAAAATCTGGAGAAATGTTTATCATTATAGTTGATCAAAGGTTGTAGTTGAATTTATTTTATGAGTATTTTCTTATATTTTTTACTCTTTTACAACCCATGATTTAAATGTATCAACTACATGTAATTAGTTCACAGTCTCTCTCTTAAATTCTACGACTATCTTTCAGAAATCTTTTGGATACCTGTTCCTGATTTTTCCTATTATCCAAATGCATTTATTTTTTTCTCACCCTTAGCACCATTTCCATCACTACCATCTGGTATGGCATAATAATCAACTACATTGTATTTAAAAACATGCAATAAATGGGGAATTGAGGTAATAGGGAAGAAGGGTCAATAAGCTTGAATTATATTTTAGATGTAATTATATTTTAGATATAAAAGCACTTGTCCACATTTTCAGGTTATTATTCTGAGGAAGAAAAAGATAAAGTGAGTACTTGGATCCCATTATTGACCATTATATTTTGATACTTAAGGCCAGTGGGACAACTAGGCTTGTGATACTCTGTATAATAACTTATGATATCACAACTCTCTGCACCTTCTCCAAGATCACACCATGCAGAATCTTTGTGTTATTAATGATAAATTGTGGCCATAGAATAACATGTGATGGGAATAGTTTTTAATTTTTTAAATGTAACATTTCTTAAATAAGAAAGAAGAGCATAGAATGACTCCCAAGCTTCTAGTATGGAAGAATAAACAGATGGTGAAATCATTAGCTAACAGAAGTAAGAGCGGAAAAAATAAGAGGTTAATAGAAATTTAAGTCCTGTTTGCATTATGTTGTGTGACAAAGAGGAAACACTTATTAAGTAGTCGAATGAATGTATATCTGCAGGTTAGAAGGAGCAATTCATTTATGTCATCTGCTCAAAAATGGTAATTAAAACCTTGAAAGTGACTAATAGTGTTATATAATGTGAGGCAGAATGTGAAGAATATTGAGAAGAACAAAATTTCAGAATAGCAGAGAGAAAAAGACTTGCAGAAAAAAACCAACTAAGAAAGATGAATTAATAAGATACAAGAGTCTTGAGAAGGGAGGTCATAGTATTTGAAAGAAGAAACTTTAAGAAACGGAGCTTGATTAACATGTTTAATTGCCAGCCTACACCGATCCAATGTTCCGCCCTCAACAGGGCTTTAAAAAACTAGTATCAGGGGCCCATCAAAGACAATATTTACTGAAGATCATTGAGCCCCAGGGGATGATCCATAAGACTCCCTACTATCAATTCACAAGGAGGTTTTGAAAGGGTGTCAAAGACAGATTTAAAAACAAAGCAAGAAAAACCCACACAGATCCGAGAATGGGTTTTGGGATCATATTAAATCATATGTCCAACTTTAGAACAATTAATTCTTACATCATGGCCCTGTTTGATACTCGCACTCAGGACCAGAACACAGAAAAGATGGGTGCTATGGGGCAAAGAAATGAGATGTTGCTCAGCTATCAGATAAATACCATCTGGGGTCTTACAGGCTTGTCCCCAAACAGGTAGCCATCTATGGAGAGGACAACTAAGTCTATATGGAAGAAGCAGACAACTAAATCTATATGGAAGCACACCAACATCAGTAGTGAAGGATTATGAATCATGTGATATGAAGTTGAGGGAAGGAATAATATAAGAGACTCCAGTTTGCAGAATGCTCTGGATGACAGTGGGAGCCCAAGATACATTTGTGGGAACAAGCCTCCAATTATCTCCATGTATCCATAATGCGGGGATGGGAGAAAGGGGTTTCTAAAGAGAGTGCATTGGAGAAACAACTACAGAAGATGAAAGACATACACCTTGTCAGTTGTTCCACACTCGGATGCATGTTGGATCTGATATGGTTTTCAACATTTTCTGTATTTTTGTCTGATCATATTGTGGTTTAATTTATATCAGTTGTCATTTACATCCTTGGGGGCTACTCTTTTGAGTCTGCTATAACTTTTTCTGTTTCTAAGTATGTGAAACCTAGGACTGATGGAAACTGTAAGGACAGCATGTAGAATAAGGTTTCTGGGGGAGTATGTTTGGGGACAGGGCTACAGAACAGGTGGTAGTGGCAGTGGTTAAAGAGAGCTGATGTCACAGAGTCCAGGAAAGGAAAGGAAAATTTGAAACTGATTGTGGTAGCAAGTCCACAATACTGCTTGATGTGATTGAAATATGGAATGGTTATGATATATGTATTAATTCCTAGTAAAATAAATAAGTAAAAAGAATTCAAGTGCTTAGGTAAGGTGTTGCTACAGTTTTAACCATCCTCATTCTCACTCACTTGCCTGCAATAACCAGTACGCAACATAACAATACTATGATTAGTTCTGATGCATCCTCAGAATCATTGCTGTGTTTAAGCCCATTCATGCAACCGCTGTGTTCATCTGGAGAAGCACATCACATATCGGAAAGCAAAAGGTCGGCGTGAAAGAAGAAGGCTCTCAAAGAGATGTATTGGTGTAAGTAAAATCTCAACTCCAAACCTTACTGCTCTTCAGTCAATGCTGGATCCCAGTGACCCTATAGGATGGGTCCTACTGCCAAGGTGAATTTTGGAGACTGTCAATTTTTACTGGAGTGGTAACTAGAAAGCCTTTCTCTAGCGGAGAGGGTGGTGGCTTCAACTGCTGACCTTGAAAATGGCAACAAATGCATAACCATTATATCACCAGGACCCTTTTAAGTAAGATAAGAACTGAGCAATGTCCATTAGAAATTTGACATCATTGATGATCTTAGTCTATGAAGTTTCATTGGCATGGTGACTATTGAAGGCAGAGTAAAACTGAATGGGAAATAAATGGAAGATGAAATGATTACTCCTATAGACTATTCTATTCTTTTTTATTTAGAACATTGATTTTTTAATGCAAAAAATAGACATATATGTATTTCCTACTTTTCAAAAGTTCAGGTTACAGCACTTTGCTTTTATAAAATGCCTTCATTAGCACTGTGTTTTCCCTAACTGAAAGAAATTCAAAGAGGATTTTCACATTTACTAAAAAGGCCACCAGGGTTGGTGGAGGAGGGGGGAGGCCAAAAGAGAAACTAATCCAGCATTTTTAATTTTCTTTTAATTTTTAATAAATTATTTTGTTGGGGGCTCATACAACTCTTAACACAATCAATTCATACATCAATTGAATGCAGTCCACATTTGCACATTTGTTGCCATCATTCTTGAAACATTCGTGTGACTATTCTATTCTTTACGAAAATAGGCATAGAAGGGAAAGGAGAAGAATGTCAGTTGGAATGGGCGTTTACGGAAGTTACTTGTACTGGAAGGTTACATTAGGAAAAAAATAAGTATGAGTATTGAATTCAGAAACATTTTTAGATATTTATGGATATGGCATAATCTGTGGGTTGAGTGTGAGAAGAGTGAATGAGAACGAAACAACTGTAGTAAGGTCTTGGCTTGAATATTTGTGAGCATAGTAAGGTATTTTAACCACAATCAGTTACGATGTGCTATTTTGTTTCATGCTGTTTGATTTCCCATTTCTTTTCCCCTCACGCCCATGTGTTGTTGGACTTCTTCTGACAAGTGGGAATCTAGACAAGATGTTAGCATGGACATCTGCTCTTTTCCTTGCGGAGTGACTGGTGAATTTAACTGCGACCTTGCCATTTACAGCCCAGTGGAAATCCTCTATTCTTCTAGGGCTCCCTCCTTTTGAGATATTTTGCCATGAAGAAGAATGAATTGAAGCATGTGTTTGAAACATTAAGAACCATCTGGCATACTAGATAGTGCATGTTTGCTGCTGAATTGTCATTCAGCAATGGAATATGGGTGAAGCAGTGAAAATGGAGACTAATAATAACAGGAAGGTCTTGAGGAACTGAAAGGACAATGATTTAGAGCACAGGTTGAGTGGCTTGTTGCTTCTTGGTAATTAATGATAGCAAGATTGAAAATTTGGGTACAGGTAACAAAATTTGTTGTATATTTTTCATTCTACACTTTTTTCAACGAAAGACTCCTCTTGATCTCATTTCCTATTTTGTGATTTCCATTTTTGTTGTTGCTGTTGTTTCTAGCCAACCATGCACCTGGAAAGAATCTACTCTAGAGTTCTACTTGGGTCGAATTCTATTCTTGCATTTTATTGGGTAGGCACAACAATGAATATTTGTGGAATGAATAAATGAAGGAAAAAACTGGGTCCTCTGTTGGTGAATATGGTAGAGAAAGAAGAGGAGAACAGGGAAATATATTAAGCAGAGAAAAATTTTCTTGGAAGTATTGAATGTTTGTTTGAGTTTTGTAGTTTAGGGAACAAGTGGATATGATGACAGAATGCAGAGCTCAATGCTGAGGGAGGTGGTTAGTCCGAAAGGGAAGTTTCTTCAAGAGGAGGTTTGGAGGTTATAGAGGATGCCTCCCAGGATGTTAACATGAAAGTGTGGCCAGCATTTATCTAGAATACAATGTCACTAATGAATCCAATTTAGGCACCATCTCTTTCAGGATGCTTCTTGAACCTCTTCAGAAATGTAATCTTTCCCAACAATTGTGAGCTTCCATGACTACTGATGCCGATGCAGGTATTTGTCCAACTGTTACTGCTGCTTCTGAGACTCTTATTCTTTTTATTCTCACCTGTTTTTGTCTTTGCTCCTCTTTTTATTTCCCTGTTGCTCCTTTTAATTTTCCTCATGCAGAAAATATTTTGCATTTTGTTATGTATCTGTGATACATTTTTTTTATCACAACGGAATTCTTTAAAAACAGGTATTTTGTCAAGCATGTATTTTTTTATTCAGTTTTCAAATTAGTTGTCATTAATTTATAGTAACACAAGTAACAGTCAACATCCAAGTAAAATTAAAAGACTCTTTACACATCAACTTTAATGTCATCAGCCTATCTTTCTCCAATGGCATACATACTGCAATGGGTCAGTTATACTATATGTACAAGTATTGTACATATAAAAATTTTATAATATGTAAAAATATTGATCCATATAAATGAACAATGTATTTTGTTAACTTTAGTAGTAGCATAAAACCTATAGCATCCTGGAGGTACATATTTTTTGGTCATCAATATGATGTTGAGTTCTCTCCATTTTAATCCCTATTAACTTAATTTGTTCCTTTTTAACAGTTTCATTGTAGTATTTCATGTGACTATACCTCACTTTGTGAGTCTTTTTTGCTGATTGGCATGTATGTTGTTCATTTTCTCCACATTGTTGGCAATGCCGCAATGAATGTTCCTGTGCCTCTCTCCTTCTGCTCACTGCAAATGATGTTTTGGGCTGGGAAGGATATAGAACAGTGAATGCAAATTTTTCCTTTAGAGAGGGTCTGTCTGACTAATTGTTTGGCCAAGTGACTATAGCCTATGACAATGTCTATTTCTCTCTTGTTTCACTTAGTTGTTGTTGAGTCGGCAATGATTCATTGTGAGCAAAATATAAACTGGCCTTGCCTCTATCTTCATGATTGTTGATGTGTATAGTATGGATACATTGTTTTTAGGACATCACGTGACAGGTTATCAATGGATCTCCTTGAGGTTTTGTCCGACCCTATACATCACAAACCATCCTATCCGATTCCTCTTATATTCACATTATTTGGTGTTAACAACCTTTAAAATACTCACCAATCTGATGAGCAATATATAATATGTCGGATTTGCTTCCATGCCCATTTCTTTGACTACTATGTGGTTGGTAGGTACCTGAGAGTCAGTTTTGACTCATTCTGAACCTACATAAACAGAACGATGCTGCACGCTCCACATGCTCACTGTGTTTGAATCACTGTTGCAGGCGCTCCATCTATCCATCTTTGTGCGGGCGTTCCTCTTATTTTTTTCTGCCTTCTCCATTAACAAACATGAAGTCCCTCTCCAGGGATTGCTCTCTTCTAAGTGTACAGTCTTTTCATTCTCACTTCTACAGAAGATTCTGGGACTATTTCCTCCAAGACAGGCCTCTCCTGGAGGTCTAAGGCATAATTCAAACGTATTAATTCTTCTCTGAGCTTCCTTACTCCTTGTCCTCTGGATACTGCAGGTTATTAACAAGTATTTGTCCAACACTGATGCTACATTTTTTCCTACACAATCCAACTTCTCTGAATAAAGATACTGAAAAGAAACAGCCTTGACACACACCTTTCCAGATTTTAAACCAAGCACAATTCCCTTGTTCTGCTCATATAATTTCACTTTTACCATCCCCATTTTACAAAGTGGGAAAAAGAAGTCTCAGAAAGATCACCTAACTTCTTGCAGACAGAGTTGGGGCAGAGTTCCTCCCAGAACTGATGGTGGAAAAACCCTAGAATCTCATTATTTCACCACACCTCCTTCTGAATCGATGAAGACAAAATGGGTGCATAAGCAAATGTGGTGAAGAAAGTGGATGGTGCCCAGCTATAAAAAGATATAGTGTCTGGGATCTTAAAGGCTTGAAGCTAAACAAGCAGCCATCCAGCAGTAAAGCAACAAAGCCCACATGGAAGAAGCACACCTGGTGTGATCATGAGGTATCATTGGGACCAGGTAACAGGTACCAGGAGATTCATAACAAACAAAAACATACATTGAGAATGAGGGTGGTGGGAGCAGAGATTCAAACCCCATCTATACACAAGAGAACATCCCCCAAGAGAGGGGTAGCAGGTAAGTGACGTGTCTACCAGAGTGCAGTAAGGCACCAATGGAACATACATTGTTCCTCTGGTTCCTTGAGGTTTCCTCAGTTTGCACTATCATGACACCAGTACTGCTTCTCCCTCTGGAGTAGACCAGAGCATGTACACAGGAATAGATAAGAGATAAAAGCTCAGGACACATGGAAGCCAGGAAAAGGCATGGACATAGCAATACCAGAAGGATAGGGGGAAGAGGGAGAGGACGGCAGGAAGAGGGAACCAATAGCAATGAATGACACTTAGCCACATATGCTTCCTTCAGGGGGAAGGACAGCAGAAACCATGGGGGAAGGGAGACAGCAGTTAGTGTGAGATATGAAAATAATAATTTATACTCTATCAAGGCACTACAAGGGCAGGGGAAGGGTCAGAGAGGAGAAAAAAAGAGAGCTGATACCAAGGGTTCAATAGAAAGTAAATGTCTAGAAAAGAATGATGGCAATATATGTACAATGAGGCCTGATCCAATTGATGTATGGATTGTAATAAGAGTTGTAAGAACCCCCAATAAAATGATCTTATAATTAAAAAAAGCCAGGGATCAATGCAGAACTACTTACGTAGTAGACACTCAAAAAGTGCTTATTTTATTTGATTATGCAAACTATAGATGCAATATTTATATAAGTTTAAAAGAATCAAAACTAGTTGCCACCAAGTTGAGTTCAACTCAAGTGCTGTAGGGGTTTCAAAGTTGTCATGCTTACGAGTCACATTTTGGTGGTTTTACCTTTCAACTTTTCAATTAGTAATCATATACTTTACTGTTCACACACCCCAGGGACTCTATGGAAGTAGTGCATAAATGTAATTTCATTCTGATGATGAAAATCACTGAGAGAGTTAAAGTTTAATGTGCCAACCTGGCAGATAAACACATGTGGGGTTAATTGAAGGGTGGAGAGATAAATGACTCAGTGAGCTTGGCCTTTCTATTTCTCAGGTCTATTGCTTTCTCATGGTCAGTATAAATAATACTGGGTGTAGCTTCCTTAGCCAGTTCCCTGCTTCAGCTGGAAAGGCTCATTTACTGCAAGACATCCCCGAGGAGAAGCCACATGGACCTAACCTGAAGCAGCCAGGGGTGATGGAGCAGCCGTGTGCAGACCCTAGCCCGCACTGAGCTTCTTACAGTCACTGATTTGCCTTTCTTCCTGCAGTTGGCATCATTACATGTGTTTTGTGAGATGGAGGAGGACTCTGTGCATTGATGTCAGGCATATGGGTTAATGTTGGACTTGTGGGTTTGGGCAGCACTGGTTTGGGATGTTTGTTTGTTTGTTTGTTTGTTTTGGCATCACTGCCCCCTGGTGGGAGTGGGAGGCCCAGCCTTGCTTCAGGAAGGCAGGATGTTTTCTTGACGTGCATTTACCCTTTATATAAAACTCTCTCTTATACACATGGATTTTTGTTTATTTGTTTCTCTAATGTACCAAGACTAACAAAATCATCAGTCCCTCTGTTTCAATCCTTCGATGGTCACTTTCAGTAATTTATTATTTATTTCAACCGCTTAAATAATATGCTTCTAGTAGGTTTTTCTACCTCCCAACCATTGGCAAGACCAAATTATTTTGCATTGTATATTGGAAATGCCAAGGGAGTTATTGCTAAGCAAACAAGTGCAAGTATTTAATTAGAATTTTTTTTACTGGTGCTTGTGATCGCATCCTGAAAACATACCTATTAGTACAGTTTATACACACAACAAGTAAGAGACAATGACATATCTTTGTAGGATACTATATTAGGAATTGAAATTCAAATATTAGTGTGCTCATAATTTGCAGAATGTTTCAAATTAGTTCATGCCAAACGCCCTGCTGACAATTTGCATATCCACTTCAGATACACTGAGTCAGAATCCATATTTTAATAAGCTCACTATTTCTTGCTTGTCAAAATACTCCTCACTTTAGGACTTTGAATTGGTAAATATTCATGTTGTGTGAAAAATAAAACCCACATGAATTCATACTACGTGACCTCAACTACCTAAAAGTGTATGCTTAGTTATTTATATTCACACACAGGACATAGAAAGGCACGTCAAACTGTAACTATCAAAGTGAGTTTGGATGCCTTTTGTGTTCCTTGCCATCGTTCTCTTTGCTTTTCAGATTTTCAGAGTGCACTAAAATGTATTAAGAGAAAAAAAAAGTTATTTCAAATTTGAATGGAGTCTGTTTTAGTCCAGTTTGACTAGAGAAATAAATCCGGGGCCATCCATGCATGTAAGAGAAAGCTTTATAGCACAGAGCAATTGCATATTGAGAAAACATTCCAGGCCAGTCCAGGTCAAGCCCGTAAGTCTGATATTCACCCATGTGTTTGATTCTAGTCTTTATATTCCTCTTCAGACTCACCTAGCCACTCACAGTGATGCCACATGCAGGAAGTAAAAGGCTGGTGGGTGAAAAGTCTTGTGGATCCAGTGGTAGTAAAAGTGTCTTAGCGTTAGTGAGGGTCTCCATGTGGATCCTTGACATAAAGGTGAAGCAGAGAGAATGTGTGGCCTTCCTCCAAGGAGAAACAGAGGATGTTCCCAGAATCCTCATGAGAAGGCCCCACCCACAAGGAGATATCCTCAGGTTGTATACCCTGATTGACAGGTGAACTGCCATCCCTACACTTATTTTATGAAGGTGACATGATATTATGTAACGACCACAGCGTCTCTCTTGCCTGTAGGATAAAGTTAGCTTGCTGACACTTCAGAAATATATTTATTTATAGATATTGATTCAGTATATCTGGAGATGATATGCAAATTCTCAACAGGGGCATCAGAGCAAAATGAACTAGTTTGAAGCCCTGGTTTGACAGCAGAGAGATTTAATGAAGCTCTGGACCTTCATTGAGATCTATGATCTTTCAAATTCCATTTGTAAAAACTGAATGAGAATTCCCTGTTTGTCTTTTCCAGTGTATCCCAGCATCTTCTGATATCCAAATATTTGTACAATTTAATTCCTGCAACAGTAGTTCTCTCAAACCTTTCAGGACCAACTCAAGGAAAAACACAAGTAATGCAATTAGTTACTGGGGATGTTGACTTATGCACAACTGTCTACTTATGATGATTGGGCTTCATCTGAGAATTATACGATCATTTGAATTTTAACTATTATGCTGACTTGGGCATTTTCTAGGAAACAGGGGAGAGCTCATTGAGTTCTTTTTCTAAGTATTTTCAGGCAGAGTGGGATTTTGAAGGTAGTTTACATCCCCCGTGGAGAATTCAATAGCACTTGATAGAAGAAAATATGAATCATGAATAAAACAATAATTTGGCAAGGCAAATGAGTCCCATTAGTTTTTAGAGTCTGAATTTTCTGTCTTATGGTGCAATCAGGGTTATTAAATCAATATAGAGTTGTCTTGAAAAATTGGAATAGATTCATTTGGCACTAATAACATTTTTTAGTTACACATAATGCATGTAGCTGTTTTTTATTAGGAAAACTCCAACTATAACCCTGATTTATATTTTGTAGATGACAAAGACTTCAAATGCTACTTTTTCTTGCCTTGTGATGCCACTGATTCACTTTTGAAAAAATGTTTCCACTTCTTCCCCCATCATTATGTTCTCTCCTTATTCATATTTACATTAGTTTTAAAAATCGAAAGCTGAAGTTATAAGAAGGTAAAATGCAAGTCACCATGGATTTGACCTGTTAGTAAAAACTCTCCTATGTTCAGTGCCCTCATTTTGTGCTCAAAGCTATACACTTCAGGGCTTCTCTCAGAGACAAAGAGACTAAATGATTTTGTCAAAGAAAGAAAGCACCTTAAAATTGTAAGTGTATTTTATATTCTTAGAGTAAAATGTACAATATTAGCTCTTCATATGTTTTCCCCTCCCCCAGAAAAATCTTGCCAACATCAAATCAATGTATACTCCTTTAACATCTTCTAATTTTTTTTCTTTTTGCCAAGCAATGTGCTAGGCACTGGGGGCATTGGCATCATCAAGTTTGGCATGGTCCTCCTCCTGTTTCAGGCGTCTTCCCCTGTAGTGAGAAACCAGAGGCCAGCCACAAGAAATCAGAATTGTGTATCTTGTGTCGGCATCATACACTGTGGTGAATTTGACCTGAAGTCAGACCAAAGGAAAGTTTTGGCTTTCACAAGATGTTTCCTTATATGGAGAGTATCATTGAGAATATTAAAATTGCTCTTCTTAGTTGTATACCTGGCCTATTAAGTGGAGGATTTTGTTTGTGGTGGTGGCAGGATGGGATCTCTGTAATATCAAATTCCCCCAAAGCTTCTTTATTTTATGTCTCTCAGAAACAAACAGGAGTATAATTCATCTGAAGCCATTATAAAATCTGCTAAATGGTCTTCATTATTAAACGGAGCTACCCATTTTATTGGCAGTCACATAATCTCTACTTTTATTACTGAGTTATTTTCTTCTTGTTGTTTGTATTGTTGACTTAAACTTTGTTCTTTCCGATATCTGTGAAATGACTGGTGTGTAGTGGAGACCGGAAGAAACCCTCTATGTTTTTTGGCCTTTTACTGGGCATTCCTCATGAGATGCAGGTCTCAAATGAGTCTGGATTCCACAGTCACATTTTGTCGTGTGATTTTTCTCAAGGGCTACACTCCCACTCTGGTTGTTCTTCTAGTGTGATGATCAGTGTCACCTCATCCCCTTTTCATTTTCTGGGAAGACATGAAGATATTATTTTGAAGAAAAAAAAAACGGACTAAATTTTAAAAATTTCAGTGTTTGGCAGTATTCGGTCTATTGTATTGATGCAGAAATTAACATAGCCAATGCGAGTTATTTGGATGTTAGTAGAAATTATATCTTCTTCAGAAAAGTAAGGAATTTTGAACGAAAAAATGTCTTGAGGCGAAATGATTTTGGATGCCATTTGTGAGGACTATGTGTCCTGAGGGTTCTCTGGAGCTGAGGTCGATGGAAGGAGGCCGGGGTCTTTGGATTCACACAGCCTTGCATTCTCCCAACAGATGGCAGCACACACTAGAAGTGGAGAGCTTCTCACTGAACTCCAGAGGCAGAAAGCATAGGTGGGCACTACGTGTCCTGTGGATCACAAAAGGGTTAATGTTCTTCTCTGACGGCCTTCTAAGATGAGTGTACCTATGGACCGGAATTGGTATGGGGGTTGACTAGGGTAAGATTCCAAAGGTTTGTGACACCAAACGTCACTTACAACCAGAAGAAAGTATTATGTCTAAGAACCATGCGTGGGAAAGGGGTTTGTCTAGTCCTGTGGCATCTGGTAACTTGACTGGCATGCCTGGTTGCAGTCCCTTGGCAGCAATTCCAGCTAGTGTGCCCTTAGCCTGCCCATCAGAAAACAAGAACGTGAAGTGAGATGCCTTTTGGTGAACTTAATTAGATGGATGCTTTAACAAAATCTTTGAGTGAGTGGATACCTCCCTTTTGAAACTGATTCTCCTACGTTTCGTTTTCCATACTCTCTTTTTCTAAATCCCTGTTAGTTTCCCATAGGCACCTCCGCCTTTAGATCCATTGGGCCCAAGGAATTACTGCTGCTGTTAGAGGCCCTCCAGTCTGCTCTGATTCATATTGACCCTCCGTACAAATGAATGAAACACCACCTGGTCTTACCCCATCCTCGCCAGTGCTCTCCTATTTGAGACTGTTGTTGCAGCTACTGTCTCAGCCCATCGTACACAGAGTCTTTCTCTTTCTTATGGATCGCCAGACACAACAACTTTCTCTGGAGACTTTTCTCTCCTGATAATGTCTGTCCAAAGGACATCTCCAAGGGATGAAGTCTCACCACAGTCACTTCTAAAGAGCATTCCAGATTTACCTCTTTCAAGACATTTGTTTGTTCTTCTGACAGCCCCCAACAATTTCCATATCATTTGCCAGCACCGCACATCAAGTGTACCAATTATTCTGCAGTCTTCCCTTTTCATTGTTCAGTTTACATAGACATAAAACTAAGATTTGAATCAAATCTTCTATTACACTAAAAACATAGCCTGCTCAAACCTTTCTTTGAAGCAAATAAACATAGCAGTTTCGAGGAGCTTAAGTTTTCATGTGAGTCAAATGTTCAAAGTGACATCTTTGTTCTCTGTTAATTCTTTATAATGGCCTTGTGCAGCAGATTTTCCCACCGCAATATGTCATTTTGTTTCTGGACAGTTGCTTCCATGAATGTTTATGGTGGGGTTAAGTAAAAGAAAATTCTTGACAACTTCAATATGTATTATAATGCTGTGATTGCTACTGTGGTGCACAATATGTTTCGTTATAGTTCGGTTTTAATTTTATTTTTCTTTTCTTTAAATTTTAGATCTTTGCCTTGGTTTCCTTTGCATTTTTTCTAAAATTCATATTGAAAGCTGTAGTCTTTGATTTCCATGATTCAGTGCTTCAAGTATTCTTGTCTTTCAGCAAGAAGATTGTTTCATCTGAATGTTGTAAGCTGCTAACAAGCATTCCTGCCATCCTGACACCATTTTCTCCTTCATGTAATCAAGTTTCTCAAATTGTTTGTTCAGGTTAGAAATTGAATAATTACAGTGAAAGGGGAAACCCCTGATTCACTCACAGGAGACTAGGTCACACTCTGAAGTAGTATTATGGTCAAGTTAACCATAGTACTTGGGTTGGGAAAAGACCTAGGAAGCTTGATTAGACTCACACCTCCTTGCACTGAGTTTGGCAACATGGTGCTCTCTTGATATATTTTGTTGATTTGAATGATCGATATTCACTTGGTCACAGCACAAGTAACTATGTCATTGGAAATTGTCAGAGTTTGAGAAAAAAATAGAAACTTACAATTTTGCAATGAGAATTTGCAAATTAATTAATGAATTTGTTTCCCCTGCAGGCTAAAGGATAAGACTCAATTAGAAGCCTGGATCTACTCAGGTCAAAGAAATGAAGTCAATTCCAGAAGTTAGAATCTAATATGAAGGAATAACTCAACACTTATATGCATAATTAGACAGATTTTCAGTGTTCCCCACTAGCATTGATGTGTGGCAGAGTCTATCAATAAAAGGTCAATCATTAATAGATTGCCAATTAATTGACATAAAGTACAGCTGAAAAAAATAATATGCTTAACAGACATCCCAGGAAGCCTCAATAACTGGCTCAAAAATCTCTCAATGAAGCAAATGAATGTAAAGGTCTTGAGGGGTTTCGGCTTTAGAGACCTATAGGAATTGATTCAAATCTTAGTCCCATTGTTAATTAAATAGATAAACTTAAGGTAAAGACTTAACTTTCCTAAGTTGTAGTTTCCTTCCCCAGCTGATGAATTGGAAACTATTAATACTTTCTTTAAGTGATAGGTGGAAAGGTGGAAAGTTTTCTAAAAGTATTGTTGTGCTTATGATGTTCACTAAGTAATCTGACATGTAGCCACTTGCTGTAAGTATTTGTGATGACATTGGTGGTAGTGACCATATTTAGTATGTGCTTCAACCTAATTAGGCATACACTAGTCTCTAACAAGAGTCATCTCTAGGGAACACATATTTTGAATAGATGATGCATATCTGTCCTTAAATATGAGGTCTATTTAAGTATTTATGCTGACAAAAGTGTTGCTTTTTTTTTTTTTAGCTAGAATGGGCTAGAGACAATTGATGCATCTTGATTTATGATTGTAAATATCAGCTGATTTAAAATGGCTTCTTTTGCCAATTATTTAAAAAAATATTTTGGAAGTTTAATTCTATTACCCATATATTTAAACTTGATTGACTAATAATATTTTGTTTTAAGTATCAACTTTACCTCAAACAACTTTGTCAATAGAAATTGCCAGCTATGCCCTAACTTTGTTTCTAATATTTGCATGGATTTAGAGTAATTTTATAATAGAGTAAAATGAATATGTCTTGACATGATTTAAAATATGCTAACAATGATACTTAAAAGCAAGGATGGGTTGTTGTTTTTATGCACCATTGAGCCAGTTCTAACTACGAGTGTCCTTATCTACAATAAAATGGATCCGTGCCCGATATTGCCTTAGACTCATATCTGTTGCTATATTTGATCCCACTGTGGAAGTCACTGTATCAATCCATCTCCTAGAGAACTCTCTTTTTCGCTTCCTCTCTACCAAACAGAAGGTCCTCCAGAGATTGATTCCTCCTATTAACATGGCCAAAGAATATGAGACAGCATCTCATTATGCTTGCTTCTAGGAAGCATTCTGACTGCCCATCTACCAAGACAGATGTTTTCATTCTTCTGCAATTTTGTGGTATAGTCAGTATTATTTCAGTAGCACCATCAATCAACTATGCCATTTGCTCTGTGGTCTTCCATATACCTTGTTCAGCTTTTGCATGCACATACACCTTCATCTTCCAAGTGACAGTCTGCAGCACTTTAAGGAGATCTCTTGCAGCAGATTTTCCAAAAATATTCTATTGTTAATTTTTTTGATGGATGTCTCTGAGCATGCTGATTGTGGACCCAAATAAAATGAAGTCCTGGAAACTACAGCATTTTCTTCATTGGTCATGATCAGATTGTGAAGGGTTTTGTTTTCTTTATGTTAAAGAAACATTATGAAACACAGCATCCTGAAGTCTATTGTTTTTAATCTCCATTAGAAAGTGACTTCATCTTCACTTTCAGCAAGCAAGGCTGTGACATCTGCCTATCACTTGTTGCTAATGAGCAAGTTCATTCCTTCTAGTGTGTGATATAATTTTCAGTTTCTAAATTGCTGAGAAAATAAGGCTACGTTTTAGAAGCTATCAGTATAGTTTTGCATGTTTTAAGATGTGCTTTCTTCCATTGACTTATTAATCAGCATCTTTCTGTAGAAATGTGGTATCTTTGTTGATATCCAGGCAGTTTCTCCTTTGTTCCTCTTTTAAAAGATGGCATAACTTTCTCTTTTATTCTTCTAAATTCCATCAAAATAATCTCAATGACGAAGAACAGAAATTCACAGTCTGACATTCAGTTTGACCTTTTTATAGACTGGTCATTGTTTTAGGACAATGAACCTTGATGAAGCTCCTAAAACAACAATTGCTGTGATTTGTTTTCAGTGAATCCCTATCTTCTAGGACTCTACCATTCCATTCCAAAACCATCACTATTTATACAATATTAATAATATTTCTTTTTGAAATACTGAAAATTTTGGTTGATAGGATTCTTTAGCACTGTTTCATGAAGACTATCCAAAGTTCTTTAATCTTGCTATTCTCTATCTTGTCTTTGAGACACAAATAATATGTTGAATAAAGTTTGGAAAGTGGAATAAAACTTAAATCAGATGCTATTCCTCTAAAGACATTTTTGATGGAAGAAAGTGAACTATAGCAATTAAATGCAGTAGACCAGTGATCCTCAACCTTCCTCATGCCATGAGCCTTTAATACAATTCCTAATGTGGTGGTGATCCCCAACCATAAAGTTATTTTCATTGCTACTTCATAACTGTCATTTTGCTCCTTTTATGAATCAGGTGATGCCTGTGAAAGGGTTGGTCAACCCCAAAATGGTTGTGACCCACAGGTTGAGAACTGCTGCAGTGGACTTTAAGAACAGTATTTGTTTGATGGTATGTTGAAAGAGTACAAGGCTTTTTATTGCATCCTATCGTTGGCACTGTTTAGCTGGTAAATGGCTTAATTTCCTTCTGTACCAGATTGCACAATTTGGGAAATTGAGAACTGGGTCTATTTTCCTCACTGGTGTATTCTTAGATCCTCAGAGAAGACTTTGTATATACTTAGAGCTCAGCAAATATAGTGAACAAATAAAGGAGCCTTAGTTACATCTTTTATTAGTATGGCAAACAATTTCTGCCCAGGTCATTTTCATAAACACTCTATGGGGATCAAATTACTCGATATAAAGGCACATTTTTTTCAAGTTTAATAATTTTAAAGCATTTTTTTCTTTACATAGGTGCTTTGCTTGTTTACCAAGAAGTTAAATAAACATCCCTCTTTCACCAAGATGGAAGAACGGAAAGATCTTAAGAAAGACAATAAGATTTTTACAGGACATTTATTATCGTTATCTGCCATCGTTGGTTCTGACCCATAGTGGCCCTATTCACAACAGAACAAACCAATGCCCATTTCTATGTCATTCTCCCAACAGAACAAAGCATTGCCCATTGCTGTGTCATGCCTGAGCCCGTCATCACAGTCACTAGGTCAGTACATCACATTGAGGGCCTTCTTTTTTTGCTGCCCCTCCACTTTACCATGGATGATGTCCATCTCCAGGGACTGGCCTACCTTGACATCATGTACAAATAACATGACATCTTCCTGTTCTTGCCTCTAAACTCTACTCTTTCAAGGTAGATCTGTTTGCCCTCTTCACAGTCCATGGTATTTTCAATATGCTTTGCCATGTCCCCAATTCAATTGCATCAATTCTTATTTGGTCTTATTCAAGGTTCACCTTTCACATGCATTTCTTTTAGTATGGCAGAATTAGAATACCAACAATATTAGAGGCATGCTCATATTTAATTTCGTTCAATTCCTGTTGTTTCCTTTCCAGAGCCGATGGGGGCTGAGGAAGTATGAAATTATAATGTTGATAATAACTCTCCTTGTTCTTCTTGTGGTCACAGCTAGCTTCTGATTTTCAGGTAATACAGCTGGCAACATTTCTTAATTAACATCATCACTTCTCCCCACAACTCTCACTCTCTATCTGGCATGGAATCCAGTGTTTCAGTGATGATATGATCAAAAGCAAATGGTGTCTTTTCCTTCATTGGCCTCCTTGCTTATTACAACTTCTGTGTTTTGAAAGATCTTACTTCTCAAGGATATTGGATATTTCAAGAATGCTCTTCTCTATTACATGCAGGGCTTGTTGTATTTACAAGTAATTATAGAATACTTAATTGTGCTGATGTGGAATCTATACATGGACCAAGAGGCAGATATTTGAATAGAACAGGGGATTATTGCATGACTTAAAATCAGGAAAGGTATACATCAGAATTCAATCATTTCAGTGAATAATTAGAGGAGCTGGATCATCTGAAGAAGAATATTGCTTCAATATTGGAGGAAGGCTCATTAACAATATATGACATGCAGATGAACACCTTGCTTGTTGAGAGCTAGGAGGACTTTAGGCACAGGCTGACATAGATTTTAAAAATATACCCTTTAATATGAATATGGATTACAACTTAATGAGACAAAAGCAAAAATTCCCACAATTCGACAAATAGACAACACAATGATAAATAAAGGAAAGATAAGTAGAGAAAAATCATCAAAGATTTTGCCTTACTTGGATCTAGATTTCATGATCATGGAAATTGCTGTCAAAATATCAAATGAGCTTTTGTACTGGGCAAATATTCTGCACAAGGCCCATTTTAAAAAGAGAAAAAGTATCACTTTGAAGACAAAGATGAGCCTTACCTAAACCATGGCATTATCAGTTCCTCATAGCTATGTGAAAGCAGAGAGGAAATAGGGAAAACAGAATTGCTGCCCCTGAACTCTGAATTATTGGGTTAGCAAGAATATTGAAAGTACTATAAGCAGCTAGAATAATGAGAAAGCTGAATACTCCTTTAAAATAAGGATGGGCAAGATTTAGTCTGACATGTTTTGGATGTATTATTGAAAGAGACCCATGCCAGGAAAAGAATATCATCCAAACCAACCAACCAACCAACCAACCAACCAACCAACCAAATCCCTTACTACCACTGAGTCAATTCTGACTCATGGCATCCCCAGAGGACAGGATAGAACAGCCTTCTGTGGTCTTCTGAGACTAACTCTTTATGGGCGTGGAAGCCCTATATTTTTTCCAAGGAGTAGCTGGTAGTTAATGTTAGTGAAAAATAGGACCTTGAAGCAAAAAGTTGAGACAGTGGCAATGACACAGGATTAAGCAACAATAATTGTGAGGATTATGCTGGACCAGCCAGTTACCTTCTATTGGATATCACATGACATCTAACAACTGATCTGTTAGGAATTGGATAGGCCTTGTTTCAAATTCCTGGGGGAAATACATTATGAACTTGTAAGGGATAGTCAGAATTATTACAGAATACTCTTTCATGCTTTTGATTAATCTCATAGTATTTAGAAAATTAGACTCCTATCAAGGATCAAGACTGTCCACATGGATGATATTGCAAATGATTTTATCTCCAAAACTTGAGTTTAGAGAATAAATTATTTAGAGCATGAATGATCCTACTCTTCACAAAAAGTTTTTTTTTAACACATGTAGTCAGCATTTAGTTTGGCTTCTGCTTAGACTCCTCAGCTATAACACTAATTTAAATGTGAAACATTTAGTAATGAAAATAGATATTGTGCCCACAAGATAATTGGCTTGACATCTTTTTCTTCACTGAATTTATTAGGCCACATAACAAGAATTATCAATAGGGAGCCAAATAACTTGTCCTTAGAACTCTCTTTACAGTACAACAAAAGCAAAAAAAATCAAAGTCATTGCCCTTGAGTTGATGCTGACTCAGTGATCCTATAAGACATTGTAGTGGTGTCTCTGTGAGTTTCCAAGGCTGTCAGTTTTTACGTGAGTAGAAAGCCTAGACCTTGTCTTTTGGAGAGGCTGGTGGTTTTGCTGTAAGGAGGCCACCATGTAACTCTTATGATACTAGGGATTCTTTACACAACAACCAGATGATTTCAAAATGCCCTAGTGTATTGAAAGAAATTGACTACAATGAGAACAACCAACATTGGCATCCAAGCAATGCTTTACTTTATTGCCAAGTGGAAGATTGTGGTAAAAAAGTATGCTGCTAGGCATTTTCCTACTTCTTCTTCTTCTTCTTTTGTGGCATCATTGTCCTGGTGGGAGTAGGAAGCCCAGCCTTGCTCCTGGAGAGCTGCTGCTGGATTTGAACTTTCAACCCTTTGGGCTGCATTTCCGCACACAGCCACTATGCCACCAGGGCTCAACTGATAGGCAACTCTTTTAGATAATATACTTGACCAAAAGAAAGGCAAACACCCTGGTGAAAAATGCAAAACAATTCACATTCGTTTCAAGGGCACATGGTATGTAAAATAGACTACATGCTGGGACATGCATTGAGCCTGAGTAAATTCAAAAATGTAGAGGTCACTCAGACTTCTTTCTCTGACCACTATAACATAAAGCTGGAAATCAATAAAAGGAAGATTAGGAAAAAAGGGACAAACACTTTGAGGAGGGACAACTTTCGTCTTTAAAATGAGTGGGCACTGACCCCCAAAGAGAGGAAATTAGGAAGTTTTTAGAAACTAGAATATAAATGAGAATACACTCTACCCATACCTATGAGATATGGTAAAAGCAGTTATCAGATGATGTTTGATAGTGATAAATGCACATAAAAAAAAGAAAGACTTATAGTCAATGCACTATCACAAAATCTCCAGCAATTGGAACAAAATCAACAGAATAACCCTTCTAATAGCAAAAGAAGCAGTAAAATAAGGGTGGAGATAAATGAGTGGGAAAATAATCCAAAAAATCAATGCAGCAAAAAATCAGATTCCTTGAAAGGATTGACAGGATTGATAGCCTGTTGGCAAACCTAAACAAAGAACGGAGGGAGAAGACATTTATAGCCAGAATGAGGGATGAAGTGGGGGAATTGCAATGGACCTCATTAAAATTAAAAGGTTAATTGTGCAGTGCTATGATGGATTGTACCATCAATGAATACAACAACCTGGAAGACATGAAATGTGTTCAGAAAAACAATCCCTTCTTAGATTATCCTAAATAGATTTCAAGAACCTGAAGAGACCCATAACAAAAGAAAAAAAATGATGAAGTTATCAAGGAACTACCAACTAAAATAACTCTCAGATGACTTCACAGAAGTATTACCAAGATTTCAGGGAAGAGCTGACACTGATTTTACACAAGCTCTTCAAGAACATAGAAAAGGATGCAAAACTGCTAGACTCATTCTCTGAATCTACTATGGCCCTGAAACAAAAAGTGGGCAATTGTCCCACAAGAACAGAGAATTACAGATAGGCATATCTAATGAAAACCAATGCAAAAATCTTTAACAAAATTTTTGCCAATAGAATACCAAGATATATAAAATGAATAATTCATCATGACCAGGTGGAGTTCATTTCTGAAATGCAGGGGTGGCTTAATCTCCAGAAGTCCATTAAGGTTATTCATTACATTGACAGGAATAAGGACAAGAACTATGTGATACTATCAATAGATAGAGAAAAGGCATTTGACAACATCAACAGCTATTCCTAATTAAGTCACTCAATAAGATCGGACTGAAATGAAACCACCCCAATAGAATATAAGCTCAATAGGAAAAGCCAACAGTCAGTACTATATTCAATGGAGGAAAGACAAAAACATTCCCACTGAAAAAGGAGAACAGACAAGGATGCTTCTTGTCCCCACTTTCATTCAGAATTGCTGTGAAAGTCCTAGTTAGTAATATAAGGCAATGGAAGGGCATCAAAGTATTTGTCTGGGTAAAGACGAAGTGAAATTATTGGGAGTGCTGGAAGCAATAGAGCAATTTGTTGGGATGTCAGGATACAGTATCGACTAACAGAACTCCATTAGATTGCTATATACATAGCTAAGATCACAGAAAAGGATATAAAGAAGATAATACCATTCACAATAACCAAGCATAAATTGAAATATCTAGGCATATACCTAACCAAAAAACATTAGATCTGCATGAAGAAAATTGCAGAAACATTATTGCAAGAAATCCAAAGTGGCCTCCACAAATGGAAGACTATCCCAGACTCATAGATTGGAAGACTCAATATTGTAAAGATGCCAATCCTACCGTAGGTACTATATAAGTTCAATGCAATCTCAATACAAATATCAGCATCTTTTTAAAAAGAGATGAAAAACTAACTTCCAACTTCATATGTAAAGGGAAGAAGCCCAGAGTTAGCAAAAACAAACAAACAAACAAACAAACAAAAAACTCCTTAAGAAGAAGAATAAAGTCAGAGGGCTTGCATTACCTGACTTTAAAATCTACTATACTGCCACAGTTGTCAAAACAGCATGGTGTTGGTATAATGACAGATACTCACACCAGTGGAAAAAACCAGAAAACTCAGAAATTAACTCAGCAGCATATAGGCAACTGATTTTTGATAAGAGAGCCCAAAGCATCAAATAAGGATTGGATGCCCTCTTTAACACATGGTGCTGGAAGAACCACAAATAGTTACTTGCAGAAAAATGAAGCAAGAGTCCTATCCCATTCCATTCTGAAGAACAAATTTAAGATGCATCACAGACCTTGAGGTAAAACTCCAAACTATTAAGATCATCAGCAAGAAAACTGGGACAAACCTCAGAAGTTTGGCCCAGGGAATATATAGATGACCAGAAATAAGGAATGAGGCATACACAGAGGAAGCTGAAATAGATAAGTATACTAAAGATAACATACCTGTGTACATTGAAAGACATTATAAAGAGAGTAATAAGAAAACCCACAGACTTAGAAAAGATATTTAACAATGACATATCAAGCAGAGGGTTTATTACTAAAATCTACAAAATTCTGCAAGCCTACCACAAGAAATAAATTGACAACATGGGCAAAAGACCTGAATAGAATGTTCACAAGTGAGGAAATCCATACGGCCAATAAACATACAAGAAAACGTTCCTGGTATTTATCCATCAATAAAATGCAAATAAAAATAACTGAGCTATCACCCAACATCTTCAAATATAGCTCAATTCAAAAAATCAGAAAGCAGCAAATGTTGGTGGGTGTGTGGTGACTGTGATTTGGCAATATTTAAGACAAATGGAAATCAAGTTACCTTATGACCCAGAAACCCCCCTATTGTGCATATACCCAGAAGAAGTGAAAAACAGACAATGACCAGACATCAGTGCTATAATATTCACCAAGGAACTGTTCACAATTGCAAAAAATTGGAAGCAACCCAAATTTTGATCAATAGACTAATGGATTAAATTTTTTGTTATCTATATACATATCTATATCTATCTATCTATCTATCTATCTACCATGAAGTAATATGCATCTCTAAAAAGCATCGATGAAAGTATGAAGCATATCATCTCTTGGAAAGAGTTGGAGGAAATTATGCTGAGTGATGTTAGCTAAGCAGTAAAGGACAAATACAGCAGGAGTCCATTGACTTAATTTCAAACAGTACAACTGGTATGGCAGAAAGTGAACATATCTCATAGTTTCTGAGGTAAGGATCAGGTACACTGGTAGTGGTCAGACCAGGCCCAAGGGTGCATATGGCATCAAAAAAAAAAGATGCCTATTACCCAGTCCTGATGCCTCCTCAGGATCATACTGGCAATGGGCTTTTTTCATGGGATCTTGTTGCTTCTCTGCTGAGTGGTGGCTTGTGTAAGTTCAAGCCTTTAAGACCCCAGATGCTAAATAATTTAATAGGTTGGCATCATCCATCTTCTTCATCACATTTGTTATGCACTTGTTTTGCCTTCAGCGATTATGTTGGGAGGGTGAGCATCTCAGACTGCCAATTTGTTAAAGTATTCTTGTATTGAGGGAGGGTATGGAGAGAGGCCCAAAGTCCGTCCAGAACTTCAGTGTGCTGCCATATAAATATATGTATATAAGCCAGCCCCTCTATTTTTGTAGTTAATGTATTTACAAACGTACACCTCTATGTTTATACCTCTATCCATTGCTTTACTTCCTAGGTCCTTTCCCTGTTTCCTTTTATCTTCCTCCTGCCTCACCATCATGTTCCCCTTATGCCTACTTCTTGGTACCTCCTCTTAGCTAGTTTGTTGTTGCTCCAATACCCTCCCACTCCATCGATAGCTTCTCCATGTTATTGACTATAGTACCCTAGTTGTTTCCCTATCTATGGTGCTACCTGCTCACTACCTCCTTGCCTTTCGCCTGGGGCTGTTGGTCCCACTGCTTTCTCCGCAGGTATGGTTCCTATGCCTATCTTCTATAGGTCGACACACTGATTATGACATAGCCCAAGATGATTAAAAAGAATTGAAAACAGAAAGGAAGAAGAAATAAGAAGGAAAAAAAAAAGAAGAAAAGCAAAGAAGAAGAAGAGAGAAGAAATACACAAAAATCTCAGATCTGTTCTCTGGTCTTTGTGAAGGTGACAGAGCTGCCCTTCCTGGCCTGGACTCCCTTTCAGGGGAACCCTCAGAGGCTTCATAGCTTTGCTTTGCTCCATCTGCTGGTCTGGTATGATCCTTTCTTGGTTTGCCCTGCTGTGAGGGGTTCAGGCAGCACTCTCTCCCCATTGTGATCTCAGATATTGTTGAGAACGAGCAGGTTGGAACAGAGATCCAAAGGCCATCTGCAGACAATGGAACAACCTCCCCCCCGCCGGCCACAGGGAAAGAAGGAGAAAACCAGGGTGCAGTAAAGCATTGATGAAACACTATATTTCTCGGGGCTTTCTCCCCCCCAACAATCATGACCCCAGTGCTGCTTCTCAAGTCAGACTAGACAGGAACATGTACACAGGTATAGATAAGAGATGGGTGCTCATGACACACAGAATCCAGGAACAGGCGTGGTAATAGCAATACCAGAGGGTAGGGGAAAGAGGGAGAGAGGAAGGGAAAAAGGAGACACAGATTTAAATGATAGATACCTAACTATACACACTTTTCCAGGAAGAGGAACAACAGAAAACCTGGGGGAAGGGAGACAGTGGTCAGTGTGAGATATGGAAATCATAACAATTCATGAGCTATCAAGGGGTTACGAGGGTGGGGGGAAATCAAGAATAGACCTAATTCTGGCACATCAAACCCTGAGGACAATGTTCCTGCTCAAAGCAGCTAGTTCACAGATAAGACTTCAGAACTGGCTTCAGCTTGAGAAATGACAGGTCACAGCACTAGACAGGACAGCATTGAAGATAGAGTGCTGGGAATGCAGCTGGTCCTCTTCCCCACATGGAGCCAACCAAGAGGAGAGTACAGCAGATCATCAATGAGAACAAAGTCCCGAAGTCACTGTGGAATTCTGAAAGAAGACATCTAACTGCAAGGTTGGGCAGTCTGTGTGTGTGTGTGTATGTGTGTGTGTGCAGTGCTTGGAACCTGTGCTTGGTTGAGGGACCTTCGCAAAGGTCAGCAGTTATATCTATAGCTATTTATGTGGCATTTGTTTATATTTTGTTTGTTTCTGATGTCTATCTATGTAAAATAGGCAATCTCAAGGAGACAGCAACAAGACCTATACTTGGAGAGGGGTAATGGGAGAAGAGGAGTGGTGGGGACGGGAGTGGTGAGCCAATAGAGTCAGGAACAGGGGAATAACAAGGGATCTAAAATCACCAGTGAGGAGGATGCAATGTCCCTGGTGATGTTTGATAAATCATGATGTATCTGAACGGAATCACTGAGGCAAAATATGGCAGAGCGTGATAGTGGGTGAGGAGGAAAGAAAAAAGAAATAGAGGAAAGAACAAGGGAGTAAAAATATATATGTTTAAAATATATATATATATAAATATGTAAAAAGATGTATTTATCTGTATATGTATAAATATGTAATACAACCAAGAAGCAGAGTGACTTTAGGCTTCTTAATTCTTACTTAAGTACAATAATGGTTTGTTCTAATAATATGGACACTATATGACACTCACCTTCCCAGCATGATTGCTAAAAGAAACAATGGATACATAAGCAAATGTGGTGAGGAAAGCTGATGGAGCTCAGCTATTAGAAGATATAGCATCAGGAATCTTAAAGACTTAGAAGTAAACAAGTAGCCATATAGCAGGGAAACAACAAAGCCCACATAGAATAAGCATACCACCTTGTCTGACCATGAGGTGTCCAAGGGAAGAGGTATCAGAAATTCAAAAGCAAGCAATCAAATTGATGTGAAGGAGTATGGACAAATTGGAGAACCAAACCCCACCTGTAAGATAATTGGACAGACCCTTATAGAAGGGCAGCAGGGAAGGGATGGTGTAATCAGGGTGTAGTGTAGCACTGATGAAACACATAACTATCCTCTAGCTCTGTATAGTTTCACCCTCCAAATATTATGACCTTAGTTTTACTTCACTAATCTTGCTAGACCTGTATGTGTACATTGGCAAAATTATGGTATTTCTATACAGGAATTCCAAGACAGTTAAACCCCTGAGAAATAATAATCTGAGTAATGACTCCCTGAAGGTATGGAGAGGGAGAGGGGAAGGGAGAACTAATTACAATGATAATTGTACAACTCCACTAGAGGGGCATGAACTACAGAAATTTTGGTGGGGTGATACATTTGATGGTGTAAGTTATGGCATCATACCCCCCAATAATATTTATAATAATATATTAAGAGTTCAGTGGGGTGGTAGGGTGAAGGCAATGAAGGGAAGCTGATATTAAGGAATTGAAAAATAGAGAAATGTTTTGAAAATTATGATGGCAGAAATTCTACAACTATGCTTGACTAATGGAACTAAGGATTATAATAATATCTGTAAGAGCTCCGAATAAATTACTAAGAAACAAAATAATAACAGCAACAAAAAAGCACTGGGTGAATGTTGATATGCTGCATATTTCCAGTGTGAGTTCAGTGGAAGTGGAGATGTACGGTAGCAAATGATAAATCTTTATATAGGACTTCCTGCTTTATTGCATACTTTGAATGCCTTACCTGATTTAGATGTAAAACCAATGTGAGATTAAATATGATTATTATTCCTGTAATAAAGTTAAACAAATGAGACACAAGGAGTTTGGGTAATCAGCCTCTTGAATCTCATTCATTAAGGAAAGGGGGTAAATATTCACATATGGGACTTCTTAATCCCTATTTAATATCTATTCACTCTTGTTTACTTCCTTTGAAAAGACCTAACTGGTCCCACTCTTCTTTGCTTCCTTTGTAAAAACCTAACTGGTCAACCTTAAGGAAATTTAAAGGCTATTCTAAGGATTAGTTGCTTTTAAGTTAATTGACTTCTCCTGCAGCTTCTCATAATTCCAGGAAGTAGAACCCATATACAGACCTGATAAACCTGCTGAATGACTAGAACTCACTTTTCTCATTCATAAACTTGGCACATTGAAACTTATCTGTGATTTTCAAAAGGGTCACATGGATAAATCTTCATGGGAGCCCCTAGGAGCAATTCTTCGAACAGTCTTTAGAACAACCATCACAAGAGACCAAAGGACAGCATTTGCCAATGCTAAGGCTCAGAAGGCAAGGATGGAGGAAAGACGAAAGGATGGAGACAGTCAATGCAGGGTGAAAGTGGAAAGAGTACTGTTACATTGTGTGAATTGCAATCAGCATCATGAAAAAATATGCATTAATTGTTGATTGGTTGATAAATTTGTTCCATAAAATTTCACCCAAATGGCATTATAAAAAGAAAAGATACTCTCTCATATAGAAAACAAAACAAAAACAGCTGCAAATTCTACAAAGAGATAAGTGGTGTCACAAAAATGTTGTACAACTAAGCAGTCCTTGATTTATGGCATATTCAAGTTATGACCAAGCATGCTCAAAATAAGACTTCGTCTAAGAATTGGCTAGGGAGTTTCTATGACTGAGAATTACGAGGTGGGCAAAGAACATTGAATATAACGTGGACTTTCAGAACAGAAAAAGAGATCAGTCTTAGAAGAAATACAACAAGAATGGTTTCTGTGAAAGAAGATGGTAGGATGAGATTGATTGACACAGTAGTCACAAAAATAGATTCAAGTATATCAAAGAGCATATGGATAGACGGTCAGGATCTGACAAGGGTTTGATCTGTTATGAATAAGGTCAGCACGAGCTGAAATGAACTAGGCAGCTACTTACAGCAGCATACATTATCTAGTGAGAATTCTTCCTCAATTTATCTCTCTAGCCATTTCTGCCTGATGGCTATCTGGTCTGATCCATAGAATTCCTGTCCAACTGAGTAAGTTTACTCTGAGTACAGCTGATCAATAGAGCCATCATATAAAGGTAGACGGGAAGAAATTAAAGATTCAAAGTCAGGTGGGGAGGAGATGCCAGTGAGTCTTTAGTGAGCAAAAACAATTTAAAGAAACCAAGGGATGACAAACGATAGGAAAACAGGTCTATCATAGTAGTGCCTGTTGATCTAGCGAGTTTGAGTTCTCAAACACAAGGAAGAGCATCATTCAAACAACCCGAGAGAACTGCATAAAACGATTTCCTTTGTACAGGAGCAAGTTACATAAGTGAAAAAAAAATCCTAAGCAAGAAGCTTTTGTAATTGCAAAGGCATAAAGAGGGACTGAGTGAGATGGAGCTGTCACTCACTAGCTGGGGGCTGCAGGGGCTTGTTGTGCAGGTATAAGGGTCACTGAGGACAGATTTTATATTTGTGAAGAAAATATGAATTTGCAGATGATTGTTTTAATTGTTCCTGAAAGTGTCCCAGTGATGGATGGTGAAAATACGGAGAGAAAGCCTAGAAAATTGCACCTATTTAAGATAACCACAAAGCATACTTGAGGAGAATTCTTTAGAAATGTCTGTCCTTTTCTAAGCACTTATTCCATAATCACTGGCTAGCATTGGTAATGAACACTGATGATCTCAAATTAAAATGAAGAGCTAGAATTTGAAGATGAATATCTGCAGTGAGACAGAAGCAATCCTATGTGATTCTGATTCTGATGTGCCGCACTTCCTGGCTGTCTTGTCATTTTTTCAGTGTTGAAAATACATCATAGAAGATTATTTTAACAGAGCTCATGTCATTGAATCTGTTTCTACACGTAGAAACCCTGTGCACAACAGAGCAAGTACACTTGTACACATGAGAGCTAGAAAGTCAGGGAATCCAGGAACAATCAAACTCTTTGGGAACAATAATGAGAGTAGCAATACCAGGAGGTCGAGACAGAGGCAGGGGGAGAGATAGAGACCTGGTCACAATGATCTACATATAATCCCCTTCATGGGGGACAGATAACAAACAGAAAAGTGGGCGATGGGAGACATCAGTCAGTATAAGACATAAAAAATAATTTTTAAAATTATCAGGGGTTTGTCAAGGAGAGAGGGGGGAAGTAGGAGGAATGAGGAACTGATACCAATGGCCCATGTAGAAAGAAAATGTTTTGAGAATGTTGATGGCAACAAATATAGGGTTTTTATGTACTGAAGCACACTTTTGCTCTAGTTCTGATTTTTTTCCATTTTTAATGTTGCAGGACAAGATTTGCTTAAAGACCTAGAGTCATCCCTCTTCATGTTTTATTTGTTCCAAAACTAGAAGCAAGATTAAAGATGTTGTGACTTAAAAATGACTCCAGAATTGGTCAACTCTGTCAGGAATTTTGTTTAACTATAGTGAAGTTACCATTTTATATATTAGATTTTTTGTCTATAGTTTAAAGCTTTCTAAAAAGATCCTATGCAACTGTACTGAATACAAATACCAAGACCTATATCTACTAGCAAAGGTCAACCATAATCAACTCTTTTCTTAACTACATAAAGCATCAGTTAATCTTCAGAATTTAATTTTAGTATGCACTAAAATTACATAATATATTTATTATAATTTTCATGGCATGCCTAGATATATGATTACAGTGATGATTGAACTATAAGAGATTCTATACTGCTGTCTACTTCCTCAGATTATAATGGATGCTTTTTAATAACTTTTGTTTTTAATTTCATGAATTGTAACAGTATTTTATGTGATACAAAACTTGATAACATATCCTGGATCTGAATTTCAAAAAACATTTCCTGGAAGACCATTGTGCATATGAACTTTTTATTTTTCATGTTTTACAAGTGTCTTCTCCCTTAAAAAAGAAATAATTTTTAATATAATCAAACATGCACTCAGTATTTAAACTTCTAATTGCCCAATAAATTGTTTCACAGTTTGAATAAAGTACTCATATTAATGGTAGTTTATATATATATTCTGCTTTACTAATAAACTTAGAGAAATTTCTTTAAATCTTAACTTCTATGTGGTTATTCATTGCACTTATCCCCATTTCCAAGAAAAGTGGTTAAGAGGAATGTGAAAATTATCTAAAAAACTCATTAATAGCCCATGCAAGTAAAACTTTGCTGAAATTTAAAAATTGTTGTAACTAATATTGACAGGAAGATACCACAAATTCAAACCTGATTTATAATACACCAAGGTGGAAGTGATACTACTGATATCGAGTGGATAAAGCTTAAAGCAGAAAGAAGTTTACTTGTGTTTTATTGACTAAGTAAATGCATCCACCTATAGCCATGAGAAAAATGGGAGCTCCAGAGCATTTAATTGTATTCATGCAGAACTTGTATCAAGAAGCAGCTGTTAGAACAAGAAAATTGTTTGTGGTTTAAAAAGAAAAAAAAGTATGAGTCTGAATTGTATTCTTTCAAAGTACTTTTCAATTTGTAGACAGAGCAAATAATATGCAAAACTGGGCTATGCAAGGAAAAAGAAGGTATCAGGCGTGAAAAACCTGATTAAAAACCTGTGATATGCAGATGATAGTCTTGCTTGTTAAACTCAAAGAAGTCTTGAAACCCTTGGTAATGAAAATCAAGGATTGCAGATGTCAGAATGGATTGAAACTCAATATAGAGAAAACTAAAATCCCCACTGTTGGGCAAATAGGCAACATCATGGTAAATGGAGAAAATGTTGAAGTCATCAGGGATTTCATTTTTCTTGGATCCAAATACAATGTCCATGGAAGCAACAATCAAGAAATCAAACTATGTATGGCATTGGGCAAACCTGCGCCACAAGACCTCTTGAAATGTAATTTTGATGACTAACATTTGCCTGATCCAAGCCATGATATTTTCAAACACCTCATGTGCACGTGAAAGCTAGACAGGGAATATGGAAAACCATGGTAGAATTGGTACATTTGAATTCAGTGAGGTAGAAGAATATTGGAAGTACCATGAACTTCCAAGAGAACAGCAGCAAAAATACATCTTAGATGTATAATCAGAATGTTATTGAGAAGCCAAATCATGAGGTTTTGTCTCACGTACTTTGGACATGTTAGCAGGAGGGTCCAGTCCTTGAGAAATGATGTCATGCATGGTAAAGTAGTAAATGAATGAAATAGAGGAAGACCCTGCACAAGATAAATCAATCCAGTGCCTGAAACAATGGGATCAAATGGAACAAAATTGTGATTCTGCAGTTCTAGATTCAGAAGAAACCACGTCACAAAAGGCACCTCCTTGCTGACGTCAGATGTTTTCCTCTCTTGTACATAGTTCCTATCAGCTGGCATTGACTGAAGGACATTCAAAGACAACATGATTATTATAAGAGCTTTATCCATGTCTTATTAAAATTTGATGGATTTTTGTGGATGTGTATATATATATTTATGTGTGGTGTGTATTTGGAGTTATGTTTTGCTGGTATTATTCACCAGTATTGATTTTTCATGAATCAAAACATAAAACTAAATATGCAAAGCAATGAGCTGAGGGACTTGTCTGAAATAGAATTTATCTCTCAATAACCTGAGATAACTCTGAATTATTGAAAATGATAATTTCACAGAATTTCAAAGACACTGAAATATTTTTCTCATATTTGAGATATTGATTTTTTCAGTTAATCCAGAAAAATAGTTAAGGCTCAAGCCTTTACAGAAGATTAAATGATATTTTGTGTCATAATGAAACAACTGCCCAACATTTTTTACAATCATGAAAATGGCACAGGATTGGGGAACATTTCATTCTGCTGTTCATGATGGCTTAATGCATCACAGCCAACTTTAAGCAGTTAATAGCAGCAACAATAAGCTTATATAACGTGGCAATTCAGGGAAAGTTGTGGTTAGAGTTATTTGGGAAGGCTGTAAAATGGAATGGAATTAATTTGGGTTTATCCATAGCAACAGTGGTAATGGCCTATGAACATATATTTACAAGGCAATACACTGAAGCTGCAGATGGGACTCGGGCCTTGGCTCATACCTTCCTTCAATAAAAGAACACTTTGTTCTAACAAATTGGCATTCTGTGATGCTCAAGCCCCCTCTTCCCCGCCTCCACCACCCCAACCACAAGATCACAGCAGATGAAATAAGTGCATAAGCAGATGTGGTGAAGACAGAGGATGGTGTCTGCCTATTATATGATATAGTGTCTGGGGTTTTAAACACTTGCAGTTAAACAGGCAGCCATCCAACAGTGAAGCAACAAGCCCACATGGAGGAAGCACACTAGCCAGTGCGATCATGAGGTATCATCCATACTGAGCAATAAGCATCAGAAAATTCAGAAAGAAACAACAAATAAACAAAAATACATTGATGAAAATAAAGGAGGGGTGAAACGGAGACCCAAAGCCCATCTTTGGACAATGGTGCATCCCCCCACAGAAGAGTCATAGGAACGGGTTCCCCCACAGAAGAGTCACGGGGAGGGGTGAGTCCATGAGGTGCAGTAGAGCACTAGTGGGTCACTCATTACACCTCTGTTCCCTGAGGTTTCCTCACCCTATCTCCACCCCGCTATCATGACCTCAGTGTTGCCTCCCAATCTAGATTACACAGGAGCATGTACATAGGTATAGGCAAGAGATAAAACTCACAGCACATGGAACCCAGGAACAGGAATGGGAATAGAGATACAAAAAGGGGGTGGTGGGGGGAGAAGTAGGGAGGGAGGGGAATATCTATCACAATAAGTGGCACATAGCTACACACCTCCAGTCAGGGGAAGAACAACAGAAGCCAGAGGGGAAGGGAGGCTGTGGTCAGAATGATATTTGAAAATAATTAACAGTCTACAGTCTATTGGGGCCATGAGGATTGTGGGGGGGAGGGAGGGAAAGAGGAGGAGCTGATTCCAAGGGTTCAATAGTAAATGTCTATAAAACAATAATGAAATATATGTACAAATATGACAGATACAATTTGATGTATGGTTTGTAATAAGAGTTGTAAGGGCCCCCAATAAAGTGATTATAAAAACAAGGTGGGGGTGGGAGAGAGAGAGAATGGAATGTATCCTGGCCCACTGAACCTTCAGGACAATATTCCCACTCAGAACAGCCGAAGCACAGAGAGGATCATATGGCCGACCCCACTATGAAATATGGCTACCCTTGCTGACCCAAGGTCCTTCAGGGACAACAATGGAGAAACAGGGTCAGAATCATACCCTGTCTGACCCAACCACACCATGCCAAAACACTATGGGTGTGCAACAGAGCATGGAGTTCCCAATGTATTGCCAAGGATATACTTTGGGGCCAGGGTGTGGCACCCCATCTGACTCAATCCGGGGACACTCCTGGAGCCTGGAGGGCAACAAACAGACCTTGAACTATTTACATGTTTTTATTTTGTGTATATATATATATATATAAATACACACACAAAATATATACATATATATGACTTTTTTGTTGTTATCAGTGTTTTATTTTCTTTGGTTGTTTCATCTTAGGATGCATTTTTGGGTATATATTGTTATCCTTCCAGGTCTACCTAGAAAAGATAGGCTGGATGAACAGTCTGAAGGCAAAATTACGGGACTGATGGTTCCAAAGGGGACATGGGAGATGGGGAGGAGGGGGAAAGGAGGTGGTGTTAAGGGTGGTGTTAAGGGATAAGGGAACAACATGTGGTTCAAAATCAATAACAAGGTGGGTGTGAGAAGTCTGATAGGGATTGATCAAGAGTAATGTAACAGAGAGAAAATACTGAAACCCAAATGGAGGCAGAGTGTGTGGGACAAGAGGAAAGTAAAAGGAAATGGAAAAAAGAACTGGGGGTAAAGGGCATTTATGGAAGTCTAAATATAGGTACATAAATAGGTGAATATATTTACCTATGACAATGGGGAAATAGATAAACATGCATATACTTATAGGATTAGTATTAGGACAGCACATGGGCATTGGACCTCCACTCAAGTACTTTCTCAGTGTAAGAACATTTTGTTCTATTAAATTGGCATTTCATGACTCCTGACATGATCACTGAAGACAAATGTGTGCATAAACAAATGTGGTGAAGAAAGCTGATGGTGCCTGGCTATGAAAAGATACAGTGTCTGGGGCCTTAAAGGCTTGAAAGTAATCAAGTGGCCATCTAGCTCAGAAGCAATAAAGCCCACATGGAAGAAGCACACCAGCCTGTGTGACCACGTAGTGTCAAAGGGATCCGGTAACAGGCATCAAAGAACTAAAAATTACATCATTATAAATGAGAGGAAGTGCAGATTGGGGACCCAAAGCCCATTAATAGACTAAATGACATCCCCTTACAGAGGGGTTGCGGGGAGGAGATGATCCGGTCAAGGTACAGTGTGGTAACAATGAAATATGCAACTTTCCTCTAGTTCTCAAATGTTTCCTCCCCTCCATTATCATGATCCCAATTATACCTGACAAATCCAGCTAGACCAGGGGATGTACACTGGAGCGGTAAATACGGGGAATTCAGGATAGATCTTCCCTTCAGGATCAGTGTTAGGAGTCTCTGGGCAGGTGGAGGGAGGGTGAAGCAGAGAGTTGGAACCAATTTCAGGGATCTACATATAACCTCCTCTCTGGAGAATGGACAACAGGGAAATGAGTGAAGGGACACATCGTACAGTGTAAGATATGAAAAAGTAATAACAATGTGTAAATTATTAAGGGTTCATGGGGGAGGTGGTGTGGGGAGGGAAGGGAAATATGGGGAGCTGGTACTGGGGTTTTAAGTGGAGGTAGTATGTTTTGAGAGTGATGATGGCAACAAGTTTGCAAATGTGGTCTGCATACAGTTGACATATGCGTTGGTCATGATGGAAGTTATATGCATCCCAATAAAATGATTTATAAAAAAACGGGGAGAATTTTGATATGCAAAGCAATGAGAGGGTAAAATAATGGGGCAAAAAGGTACAAAATAAAAGACACATTTGAAGACAGTGAATGGATCAGCTTGATTGAATTTAGTCAAATGTTAAATCAGACTACTGATTTTCAGTTAATCTCACTGGTTACTGTTCAAATCACTTTAGGACCCCCACTTAAATGTAACTGATAAGCCACCCCCTGGCTGAACTGAAGAAAATTTGTACTTGGAAACATTCTCAACCTGACATAATCTTATATCAAGATAAAGGTGGTCTTGTTCTCTTATTGGAATTCATCATTTATGACCTTGACATTGGTTAGTGGAGTTTTTATTAGTTTTTTTTGAATAACAATCTCTGTGTTAATTTTGGAATACAACATACCTAATATTAAATTCTGAAGGTATATACTATATATATATATATCCTCATGAATTAAATAAAGACAAACATGCCACACACAAACGTGTGTGTGTGTGTGAGAGAGAGAGAGAGAGAGAGAGAGAGAGAGAGAGAGAGAGAGAGAGAGATTGATTATCTTAATTTAAGCTGAATGTGCTGAACTCATGGAGAATCTAGTAGAAGCCAAGGGGCTATGGTTAGATTGAAAACAAGATGATTTAATTTGGTAAATGAGGACTTTCATTATCTTGAGATACTGTAGCCTTAAAATCATAGGAAAATTACCATTGATGTTTCCACAGGAAACTCTAATAGTAGGTAAGATATTAAAATTTTTATCCAATTATAGCCATTTATAGGTGAGGAGTTGGGCCACAATTAACATGTTAAATTCTGAGCCAAAGGCATAGCTTCTTTTCCAAGCTAACCTTCCTCTCAAAGGGCCCTCATTATGAAGAGTTGATAGGAGAAAAGGAAGAGGGTCTGAGGCAAGAAAGATGTCCAAGGAAAGGGTTGATATGGCAAAGTCATTTGATATGATACTTATGTATGCTTCTTGGTGTTTCATTTCACTAAAAGTAAGAAGCATTCTTGGCAAGGGAGCCCTGGTGGCATGGTCGGGTGCATGTTGGGTTGCTAATAGCAAGATTGGCAGTTCAAAGCCACCAGTCATGCAGGAAACCCAGAGGGACAGTTCTTACTCGGCCCTATAGGGTCACTCACAGTCAGAATCAACCTGATAGCAGTGCATTTGGTTTAGTATTATGGAATAATAAGCATAATCTTAAATTTATAATTCTCCAACTTGAAATCAGTAGAGAGAAGGGAGAGTGGTTTTCTGTCTTGCTGTGTCTAAGCACTTGTCAGGAGGCAAAAATAAGTCTGTTTCCTTTACAGATCACAAAGAAAGATTTTCCATCAAGATGTGCAAATATCACAATACAAGACTATTGTCTACTCCCTGATCAAGGAAGAAGACTTTGGAAAATGAAGAGAAATATTTTTTTATGAACTCAATATTCTAATTAAGGCTACTTAAAAGAATTTGTAAAATGAATTTCCAAACATGAATCAAAACTAACAGTGAATGTATCTACTTGTTTACTGTGGCAGCACATAGTGGCCATTGATAGAATAACATATTCTGCAGGATTTGAGACCAGGACTTTTGTAGGGGCAGGTTCACGATATTCAAAGGTGACAGTGGGAAACAGAAGAGAGGGTTAGAAGAACGAAACAGAAGGTGAAGAAAACCCAGCAGCAGGTGTATCTCTTTCTTGGTCACATGGGGTGCCAGAGTGGCTGGATCAAACTTAGACTCCCTGAGCCTTTCTACTCTTTATTTCTCAGATTTGGGTGCTTGATTTGAAGAGAAACAAAGGGGATCATCTGTCGGTTCCATTGCCTCTGGTCAAGGATTCCTAGGTGGGAGATTAACTGTTCTAAACCTGCAGGCGGAGCAGGTCTGCTTACCAGGGCGATCCATGTAGTCAGATGTCAGGGGCAAACGAATTTTATAGATTCAATGATGTGGGGTTTTCCTTACAATCCCTTCTCCACTTCCCTTTGTGCATGGAATCTTTCATAAAATGTATGCTCTATTTCATTAATGCTCATCATCTCAAGAATAAAAAGGGAAGAGAGGAGAGAGAAAAGATACTCAAGTGTGTATCCCATATAAATGCTAGAGATGGAGCTTACCACAGAGGGCCAAAATTCCAAACTCAGTGTTATCGGGTCAATTCTGACTCACAGTGACACGCTCAGTCAGGATAGAACTCCCCCCCCCTCCCGGTGTGTTTAGAAGACTATCCCTCTTAACAGGAGTGAAAAACCTGGTTCTTGCTCGGCACAGTGGATGGTGTTTTCAAACTGCTCACTTTGTGGTTAGCAGCTCTAGTCTTAAGCACCAGGCCGCTGGGACTCCTCTACAATAGAGGAAGCCCAAAGCCCTTCAGAGTGTTCTGGTTCAGAAGCAGAAATGGTGCTTAAGAGAATATTGACTTCTATATGAGATATAGCCATTAAAGAGGACTTGCAATAGTTAATACCAAAGATTTCCAACATAACAGCCCAATAGGTACATTATGATGGAAACAATTTTGTTGAAGAGAATTTTTATTTCGGAGTTTCCCTCTTTAAATATATCCTCAAATGAAGATATTTGGTATTCTTTTTTTTTTAAAGAAAGGCAACTTTAGCCATATTGATTTTCTAAATAAACTAAGATTTTTTTCATTAAATAAAAAGTATTATTGGTCATAAGTAGAGACAGTCAAAGACAATTCACATGTAATCCCAGAGTGGTGCACCTAGTTCATTTGCGTGGATTCTACCTACCCTCTTCTGTGCTGAGTGCAGTCAGAGATACTTCTGGAAAAATAAAAGTCTGCTGTTCTATTTGAAAAACAAAAAAAGCGGGGCTGCGCCCCGGTGGCGTAAGTGGTCGAGTGCGGGACTGTGGCCCCAGGACTTGGCGGTTCAAATCCAGCAGCGGCTCTCAGGAGCAGCGCTGGGTAGCGCCCACGACCACCAGAGGGCAGTGATGCACCCCCCAAAATGAAATGAAAAGAAAGGAGCTTGTGACAGCTCTAAGGAGCCCAATTCTATGGACACTCCCATGGGGTTGCCCTGAATCAGAGTTGACTCTGGGGCAGATTTTACAATGTTATAAAATTATAAGGTTACTTGTTCTTTCAAGTGATACACATCTGAGTCGAAACAAACAAACAAACAAACGAAAACAAAACATACCTTAAATTTCTACTCCAATCAGGCAAAAGTGATCATTTTACAGTTTAAAACTGAATTATGTGTTAAGCCATTGGGTTTAACTGGTCTGGTTCTAAAACAAGAAATACACTTTAGTGAAAGGACAATGATAGCATCATTTTGCATATATTTAAACGCCCTACTCTGATAACTGGTTACAGTGAGATGGTAGGCAGATGCACTTTAAGAATTAAGGTAATGTCGTATGGCACTTTTCATGGCAAGTTTACCTGGAAGAATACACAGTCTACAGACACTCAACCATCTCTAGCTCCACTTCTTCCAACAGTGTCTCCACAGACTATTGCCTAGATATATTGGAAGCATAACATATAATAAATTCATCAAGGACTATGTCAGATTTTATAGCTACCACAATCCTTCATCTCAGCCAAATATTGTCAAAAAATAAGACACTTCAGTTTGTGTGTAGTGACTACACTTTTGCATATATATTACTTTTTTTTGTTTCTTCTCTCTGCATATTACTGTTTTTTATTGATTCTTTTTCTTTAAATGGTTCTTGGAAATAAAATGCCATCATTGTCACATTTATAATGATTAAATAATATTTTATCACCATATTTCCCCCCAATTTTAGTAAAATTATCCTGCCTGCATTATTTTTTCTTTAAAGCAAAAACAGTTCCAAGATGGTGAATCCTTATCACATTTCCATCAATTAACATCAGTGTTTTAAGTCCTTAGATCATGTAATGGTATTGCTTTTCCGTTCAGAGTTTCTTAAGAACAGCACTGTGCTAGAATTCCATTTAAGGGATTCTCTTTAATAATGTTACAAAAGAAAGATGAGGTTTTCTGTTACTGTAAAGATTTATAGTCTGGGAAACATGGAGAATGCTGTTCTACTCTCCCTTATGGGTTGAAATGGACTCTGGCAATGAAAGAAGGAAATTTAGCAATGCTACAGATGAAGGTCCAATGATGATGATGATAGCATTAGGACATGTTAGAAAAGTATAAGTCACATCATCTCTACTACCAGCCATTATTTTTGCTATTGCTATTATCTAAGTTTTCTGATGTACTAAATTATCCTAATGGAATAAATAGTATCTTCATATGATCAGATAAGTGGTTGTGACTTGAGCATTTGAAAGTATTTGTTGTATTTTAATTCCTACCAGTGTGTGAGGATTTTACCTCCATACTTGAAGAGAAGCATCACCAAACCTATGTTTGCTGCACAGAAACTGATATCCCTAAGCTTGGCATATCATAATCTGGGCACTTTCAAGTTAAATATGTTCAGTTAACTACAAATACTTCCTTCAACTCCTCCCCCCCCCCACTATGCATTTCCTATCACTTTCATGTGTCACTGAGCTGCTTTTATGTTTCACAGGCATGTTCCCTGAATGCTACCTGACCTTGTAATTAACCATCTGAACTGCCCGAGGTTGGGGGTGACCTTTCCAAGAGTACTGCATTTTGCTAGAACTTTCTGTACAGAGAAGTGAAGCACTGTATCATGTTCTCAGTAAGATGCAATATCACTAAGCATCTCTAAGCCAGCAAGTGGTCAGAGGTAATACCTTTAAAACAGAACCAACAAGCAGCAATCTTGTAAACATCACAGAAAGATGAGTCTCTTTCCCACAGCCAGTTGCTGATCTACGGACTCTCCTTCTATAGGAGATCAGAAACACGAATGGAGAAAAAAGGAGGAAAGAAAATCACAAAAGGAAATGGGACCGGGAAATAAATGATTATGTTCTCAAAGGCCAGATTTCAAAATGTTTTTGTGATTTCTCTGTAATGCATTTTCTGCCCTTCAGGGTTCTAGCTATATTGGGAAGTGAAGTGGTAATTAGTTATGCATGTGTTGTTACTATCAATTAAATCTATCCTGCCAACTGAATGGTTGAATGTAAATCAAACCATGATTTGCCACTCAGGTAAGCAAAAAATTAGACTGGCTATGAAAGATTCATTGATGCTGAGGTAATGACCTGCTGACTTTAGGGAGATACTTTACATTCTCTGGGCTTCTGTGGATTAATTTAGGAAACATTGTCTTTAGAGACGCTTCTAGCTTCATTAGTTTATTGTCTTAAGGATTTTCTTAAGCAAAATAGGAAACATTTTCACTTAACTAAGTGGGTCTTCAATTATGCTTTTTATTATCATCACAAAAGGATGATTCACTTTTATCATTGGTATGAGTCTTTATATTGGATTACATAAAAGTACATGTTTTTAAAAATAAATTCTTCATTGAGTCTCTCCCTTCATCTACTCTTTCTGTTGTTAGTCTTTCTTTCAATAGGTGGCACTCTTTTCTCAGAGACAGTACTTCCACAGCTTCCTAGTCCAAAGATCAAGGAAATGAGTTTTACTCTCCAACAATCATTAATTAAAAAAATCAAACGTGTAAGTAGAAAGAATGGATTGCCATCAATTTGAGCATCTCGGTAATAGAAGCATAAGGGAGAGAATGCTTGTTAAAATATTAAAGAGCTGGATTGAAACCTGCAATACTTATCTACAAGGTGAAGTAAACAGAGTAACTAAATATGAAATACCATGCTAACTATAAATTATAAAACTTAGTAGGGAGCAACCCCCAAAGTAGGAGCCATTTTAAAGTGTTGACCTATTTACACTACACAAGAGGAGCAACTCCTCATCTGTAATACTTTAATATTCACATTTAGGATTTGAACGTACGCAACAATTTCAACACATTCTACATCCATCCTCATTAACATTAAGCGCTGGCACACTCTTTTGCAAACAAACTCAGAATGTCCTTTGAAAATAATTTCACTGGAAAAAAGACTTCATTAGCGTGCCCATCACCACTTTTTATATAGTAATTTATATGCAGACTAATGCTGCATCTACCCCCACCTTCCAACTTATAATTGGTTCCAACTCTTAGAGACACTGGTCATTTCCAGCGGGTCTCCTGGATCATCCTCCTTATTCCAAATTTCAGTCGCCACCCCCTTCTCCTCTTTGGCACAGCTGCATTTGCCTCCAGCTGCAAATTATTCCAGGAGGCAAAACACAGTTGTGTTTGTTACAACCGTGCACCACCACCGGAAGTCAAAACAGGAGACAATTCCTCTTTAAGAGTGGCCTTGGAATTTGCAGACCAGCAAGATCAGGACTTGGGAGAAGGGCAGGGTCTGGGAGGTACACCAGAGAAGTATTCTTCAGGCAGCAAGAACAAGGAAGTTCCAAGGCTCTACTCCTAACTAAAAGACCCAGACCAGCCATGAAGGGGAGCCCACCAGAACCCCTGTCCCATTATTCTACAGGTCCTGAGTACTAGTTCATGCACAGGCAAGGTAGCACTCTTGGCTGCAGAACCCTGGTTGCTCAGTGAAAGCAGAACTTGTAGGGTAGGGCCTCCACACACCCCAGGCACTCCTGCCCACCCCCCAGTACCATGAATTTTTACCACAGAAACCTCTGACTTCATGAAATTCTGGATTTTTTTTTTATCTAGAGACAAAACAGAAAAGTATGCCCCCTTCCGCGCCCCCCACCCCCCGCGCCACACCACACACACACACTACAGCATCTGTGTTCATAGCTGTAACCTATCGCTGTTGTTTACCGCCTTTTCTCGCGCGTGGGCACCTTCCTTGCCTCTATGGGTTCCTGAGGGTGCCACTCTAGCCAGGGCCGCCACCTTCCTTACCTGATAATGACATACATGACCAGGAAGTTTCCGAAGAGCCCCACGACGCACACGATGGAGTAGAGGGCCATGATGGTGACAGCCGTGACCATGGAAGGGTTTCCGGGCGGAGGGCACAAGCTGTCGCTCCCGTCCAGCGCCGTGCGGTTCGGACCGCACGGGTCGGACACGTTGCCATCCAGGTGGGATAAGTTGACCCAGGACCTGAGGCTTTGTGCTGGGGAGCAACTTGCCAAGCGAGGGAAGACATCGGAACAATTGCTGGCGTTGGTGGGGGTGCCGCTGTCCATGGTGCTGATGGCCGGCTGGGGACCACGTCGGGAGGCAGCTCAGAGCACAGGGACTTTTCAGGTTCCTCTGCCTGCTGAGCTTTCTTGGCCGCTGCCAAGGCTCGGGTGATGTCTTACTAAGAGCAGCCCTGATGGAGCGAGGGGGAGCCTCAGACAGGAGGGGAGCGCTGAGCGTCTGGCATGATCTTCTGCTTAGAGCCCCCTCCCACCCTCACGCTTAACCCCAACCCCACACCGCTGGAGCAGGGGAGAGAGGCCCTGGGGGGACGGGAGCTGGAGGGAGGGAGGGAGGGAGGAAGAGAGGCGAGCGCTGGGGTGGGTGGTGCGCAAAGCTATCAGAGGAGCGCGGCTTCTCACTGGGCACCGTGCTGTCTCTGGAGGGGCAGGCCGGGGAAAGGAGGTAGCGGAAGAGGTGGGGAGGGAGGCAGACCAAGAGTGAATTTTTGGCAGCTGTAAAACTCAAGAAAGAGGCTGGTATTCTTCGTTCTCTTTTCCGCTGTCGTTTTCTCTTTACACGGAGGCTTGGTGGCGCAGAGACGAAGCGCTAGGCTGCCCGCAAGGTCTCCGTTTCCAACCCACCAGCCACTTTGCTGGAGAAAAATGTGGCGGTCTGTTTCCAAACAGATTTATAGACTTGGGCATCCTATGGGACTGGTCTACTCGGTCCCACAGCATCTATGTCAGAATCAACTTTAGAGCAAAGGGTTCTGTTTCTCTCATTCTCTGCTATGACAGGAAAGGAAAGACAGTGGACAGACGTAGCCCTTACTATCTTTCCAGCCCAATGCTATTCCTTCTGTCCAAATTGCCTACTCTACTCCTAAGTGACTGCCCCCACACCTCTCCTGTGAACCTGCTTGCCTCCACCTCCCACAGATATAGAACAAGCAATTCTATCCCCCTCTCCACCAACACCCCCCATCTCAAATCACTAACAGAGAGTCTCCAACACTCCCAAACCTATCTAAAACAAAAGGAACATTTTTTCCTGGAAAGAAAAAGATGAGGAAAGATAGAAATTCACTCTCCGCACTCCTCATTCCTTGTCTCCACTCCACCCCCCACATTGTTTTGGTGTTCTGATCAATCTCATGCCTACTCTGGCAAGAACATCAATGCTTCCAATTTTAATGGGTGCAGGGTGGGCCTCCAGGAAAGTCAAAGAAAGTTAAAGTGACGCTTTCACACCTTCAATCTCCTAGAGATTTTGTAATTACTTGACAATTGTTTAATTCCTGTGTCTTTAATCACCAGATTCCTCTATGGACACGTGCTTTTGAAAAGAATGCCAAAACAAATTTATAGTATTACCTTCTTTTACCTAGGGGAGAAGTTCCAGGAGGATCCACAGAAAAATCTGGAATGTAAGCAGATTGCCAGCAAAGTTTTTGAGGAGCATGGATGCATTTAATATGCTTAATGCCATGTACTAAGTCCACCGGTAATCATTACTAATAAATGATTGAATCACCAAGGCATCAGATTTTGTTTGTTTTCTTTGTTGTTGATAAAATTAAAATTATGGCATAATGCTCAATTGTGTATTACACATATTTGTGTGTGCATATATATACACATATATACATATATATATATATATATATATATATTCTTTAGCCATAAGCATCAGAAGTAAATACCATCAATCAGCCATAGAAATCTATCTGCCCTCTGTGGTCGCAAGGAAAGGGGTGTGTAACAAGGGGACATTTAATTCAATATTATTTTTAGGCATTTGTCTTGAATACCAATTAACTCAAAGATAAACTTTACTAATCACAGGCTATTTTGTTATGCTCAGTATAACTTTATCCTTTTACATTAAAGGGTATCATTTCAGCACCAAATGTTACAGAATCTTCTAGAGACTCAAAAACACTGTAACATATTTTTCTAATAGCTAATACTTTCCCTTAGCCTGAACTGTACCATTCATTTCATTCAATCTTGAGAGGACCTAGAGACTGTGCCTGAGCTAACTTACAAAGGGTGAAAGCTCTGGTTTTGGAAGCAGAGCTCTTTGTCCATATTGGACTCATCAGTACTTAGCTGTCTGAGGAGTGAGGCCCCACCGCTTTACATCATGGAGTGACCATTTTCAGTAATGAAAGGCAGAGGGAAGATAACAGTGATCACCTTACATGACTCTAGAAGGATTGATTGAGCCTCACAATGGAAGAAGAGTAGTTACATAGTAAAGTTTTACTCTTTTCATTGCAAAGATCCCTGGTAGTCCTGTGGAGCAGGCATGGGGGCTGCTAAGATCAAGTTCAGTGGTTCGGACTTCACCAGTCGCTCCTTAGGAAAACGATGAAAATGTCTGTACCCATTAGAATCAGTCTTGGAGACCCAAAGGAATAATTTACATAGGGCTGTCTGATATAGGGTTTATCCCACATAGGGTTACTATGAGTTTAAATCAACTTGATGGAAGTGCATTTAGTTGTGGTTTTACTTAGTATAATTTTACAGAAACTCCAGCAAGTTAAATGCTAATTTTCTTTAGCGTTTTGTCACAAGACTTAGTTTTGTAACCTTTCACGATCCTTCTCTCTCTTTTATTTTATTTTATTTTTTCCCTTCTCTCTCTCTCTTTTAAAGATAATCTTCTCTATATGTAATTATCTGCTTGCATATAGGAAGGGGTACTCTCCCCAAACTGAAATTGAACTGAGTGAAACGAAGTTTTTGTAGTATGCATTTTTCCTGCTAAGTGTGCATTTAGCAATTTGCTCTGAGTTAGTGCATCCAGTGGTGTTGCCTGGGAAGGTTCTCTCTGGTCACAGTGTTTTTTAAATTTTTTTGTCAAAGTGCTTTTGTTCGAACTTCATGTTTTGTGAATGTCGATTTAAGAGAACAGCATATGACTTTAAAATTTTGTTTGCTGCTCAAGAAAAACACTGCAAAACTGTTGAGGTGTTGAACATAGCTTTCAAGGGCAGGTATTGAACATAGCTTTCAAGGGCAATGCTATGGGGAAATACGTGTGAGAGTGGTTTTCTTATTTCTAAAAAGGTGAAATGTCAATTAGTGACAAACTTCATTCTGGACATCCATCAACTTCCCTAATGAACACATTTTACTCACATAATAGTGCTCCGTGCAACTGCTTGCTGTTTCTGAGAATGCAGAGGAACGTGAAAGGAGAGCTATTTGATAACATAGAAGAGGTGAAGGGAAAAAAAAGCAAGGGAAGTGCTGTCAGCCATCCAAACAGATGAGTTTGAAAAATGTGCCCAAGAACAGAATCATGTATTTGACAGATGTAGTAAGTGTATGGAAACATACTTTGAAGATGATAAGGCTGCTTTGTTTAAAAGTTTAATTATGTACATGAATTTGAAAAAACTTCGTTTTCAAAAACAAAACAAACAACCCTCGTATATGAGAAGTGATTAAAGCACATAAGCAAGGTTAGGGGCCCTGGTGGCGTAATAGATTATCAGTGGAGCTGCCCACTACACAGTCAGCAGTGTGAGCCCTCCATCCACTCGGAAGAAAACGTGACGCTTTCTCTTCCCATAAAGATTTATAGCCTAGCTTTGCATTGTTTGAAGGTTGAAATAAAATAGTAAGATCATTTTGGAAAAGAAAAAAAAAAGTATTGCCTCACAAATCCAAAGGGACAGTTTTAATTTGTCATTTAGGGTTACTTTGTGCTAAATGCCATACCCTAAGTTAGAGGGAGATTATAATTACCTCTTTCCGCCAAAGATGCAAACACTCCTCTCCCCCTCTTCAGGTGCATTTATTTATTATTATTATTATTACTACACTGAGCGTTACTATGTACACAGCGGCTGCAGCAATGGGTTGAAACATGGGAGATGAGAGTGAGGATGGCGCAGGGCTGGGCAAGATTTCATTCTGTTGTACTTGCGTCCTAGGATTACCAAGCAACAGCAACCTCTCTTTGGATCATGTGGTGTAACAGTGGCTGGAGTTTAAAAAGCTGAGCCTAATGGCTGGCATCACAGGAGTTTACTCCTTACATGGGCTGCTTCAGGTTTTTTAATTTCTGCTCTTACTCATCTGTGGTTACTTTGAAGGGGATCTTAGTACAATAATGCCTTTCTATTTTTAACTTACATCTTATTACATCTAGTCTATGATTAAAGTCCTTAGGGATCATTTGTAATGATGATTCTGTTGTATCTTATAATTATTTTATTATTATTATTTAATCATTTTATTGGGAGCTCACACATCGCTTACCACCATCCGTACGTACATATATTGTGCCAAGCAACTTTGCATGCCTGCTGCCATCATCATTCTCAAACCATTTGCTTTTCTACTTGAGCCCTTGACATCAGTTTTCATCCTTTTCCCTCCCACCCACTTCATCCTTTCTTCACTAACCCTTCATATTTTATAAATTATTATTATTTTGTCATATTTTACACTGCCTGACATCTCCCCTCGCCCACTCCTCTGCTGTCCACCCTCCAGATAGGAGGTTATATGTGCATCCTTGTAATCCGCTCCCCCTTTCTACCCCACCTTACCTCCACCCTTCTGGGATCTCCACTCTCACCTGGTCTTGAGGGATTCATCTGTCCTGAGTTCCCTGTATAACCAGTTCCTATCTGTACTGATATACCTTTTCCAGTCTAGTGGATTTATAAGGTAGAATTGAGATCATGTGAGTTGGAGGGAGGAAGTCTTTAAGAACTAGAGGAAAGTTGTATGTTTCATCACTTCTTCACTGCACCCTATGGACCATCTGGACCATCTCCTCTCCTCAACCCTTCTGTAAGAGGATGTCCAATTGTCCACCGATGAACCTTGGATCTCCACCCTACACTCGCCCTCATTGATATTGATGTGAGTCTTGTTCCTTGGTGCTTTATACCTGCTCCCTTTGACCCCTCATGATCACACAGGCTGGTGTGCTTCTTCCAGGTGAGCTGTGCTGCCTCTGCACTACATGGCTGCTTGTTTACCTTCAAGCCTTTAAGATGCCATATGTTTTATCATTTGGTAGCTGGGCACTATCAGCTTTTTCCATCATGTTTGCCTCTGAACCCATATGTGAGCATACAATGTTATGACTTTTGCTTTTTGATGCCTGATACCGTATTACTTCCATACCTCATGGTCACACAAACTGGCGTGCTTCTTCCATAGTGGTTTTTGTTGCTCTTGAGCTAGATGGTAGCTTGTTTACCTTCAAGTCTTTAAGACCCCTATATCTTTTGATAACTGGAGACCATCATCTTTCTTCACCAGTCTTACTCATACCCCCACATGTTCTCAGTGATCATCTTGGGAATGTGAGCACACAGTGATATATTTTTTTTCCTATTTGATGCCTGAGACCTGATCCTTTCAACACTTCATCACTACACTGGCTGATGTGCTCTTCCATGTGAAATTGGCTACTTCTCAGTTGTATGACTGTTTATCTTCTAGCTTTAAAGAGCAGACACGCTTTATCTTTTGATAGCTGGGCACCATCAGCTTTCTTCACCACATTTGCTTATGCACCCATTTGTCTTCGGTGATCATATTGAGCAGGGGAACATCATGGAATACTAGTCTAATAGAACAAAGTGTTCTTGAACTGGGAGGGAGTACTTGAGGGAAGGCCCAACATCCATGTGCTACCTTAGTACTCCACCTATAAATATATGTAGTAAGATTTATTTCCTCCTTATCATAACTATATTTGCATATATATATGTACATGCCTGTATTTAGACCTCTATAAATGTCCTTTGCCTTCTAGTTCTTTCTCTATTTCTCTTTACTTTCTTCTTGCCCCACTATCATGCTCAGCCTTCATTTGGATTTCAGTACTTTCTCTTGGTTACATTACCCTTGCTCAAGCCCTACTAGGCATTTCATGCTCTCCTCGACATAGATTCCAGACCACTTGCGGTGCCTCCATCCCTTAGCCTGACCACACTTCTTCATTCCCTCCCCTTCCCCATGTCCCCCAGGAATCGTCGGTCTGTTGTTCTCTCCTCCTGACTGTCCATCCAGGAGAGCTCCCTTCTTGATTCAGGCCATTTTGGGGTCTCAGCATGGTTTCCCCGAGTGTGACCCCTGGAATGCCCTCTGTTGCTTTCTGCTTCAGTAAGGAGATAGCGTGACATGTTCTGTTGTCCTTTGCCCAGTCCCCTCTGTGACCCATTAGCTCTCCCCAACGTCGTAGTCCACTGAGCATAGTAAGCCCGTATGGGGACCTGGTCTGGGTCTTTTTCTCTTCTTCACTTCTGGCCTGCCTCCATGCTCCATGTGGGTGTGGCATGCTGACTCCTCCCCCCACCCTGCTCTCTGCTCTCCTCCCCCCACCCTGCTCTCTGCCATGATACTTTCAGGGAGGGGGTCAGTCGGTCTCTGGTTGGGGCCAGCCCTGTAGCTCTCTCTTTTCATGCATCCTTCTATGTGGTCAAGCTGTTCTCATGGTTGGATGCTTCATGGTAGGGTCTGCATGCCCACTCCAGATTCTGTGGACACAGGACCAGTAATCTCCTCCTGGCTGGGTTAGTGCCCTACTCTCCATTAGCCTTTCACTTCTACTATATTTTATATGTATGATCACTGCTGGGTTTACTTTGTTTGCTCTTGCAGGTTGAGGTACTCTACAAGAAGACTGAGGGCAGGGATTCTTAACTCAGTGCTAACATACTGTGTACATCACTCAATATATATATCAAGTGGATGTATGTGTGTGTCCTCTATCTTTTGTTCCTGAGAGACAGTCTTGGAATTTCCTGAATAATTGAGGTTATCTAAAACTTCCAGATCCTGAGAATTTATGCTAATAAGTGAGAGTTGTCCAGATCAGAAAGATCACCAAACAACAAAGATGGCATCCAACTACAGCACTGTCTTTTTGGATCATGTGTTTTAATAGTGGCTGGCAGTAGCCAGGTGGTAGCTTAATATCAAGTAGCCTCAGGTACCATGATTTAGCTTACTGTGTATGAAATGGGACCACAAACATGACTATGTGGTGAAGATAATGCTGGCTCTGAATTCAGGGCTCCAAGAACATCCTGGCTGGTGAAGGGGACAGATATGTGCCCTGTTTGGGACAGAAAGCTTAGTGTTGGGAATCCGCTCAGGTCTCACCCATGAAGTTGATCCTTCGGATGGTCCAGGTTTGTAGTATTTTGCTATAATAAAATTATAATTGCAAATATAGTACTTCTCATATGTTTCTACATCTTCTAGTGAATTATCAAGCCCAAAGCACTGAAGAGATCCATCAGTGAAAGTGAAAAAACCCAAGGGACATCACTGAGCTTGAAGCTAGCATCTAGAAAAGACAGTGGGGAAACCCAAATTTTGTGGCTGGCATGATCAAAAGTAAAGGGATTGTGTGGACTCATGAGTACAGCATTTGCCTAAATTGGAGTCCTGATAGACTGTGACTTTACCACTCATGAGCTCTGATCTGAGTCCTGGTGCATACAAGAATGATAAAGTGAGCATGCTGTATCTTTGGCAGTGTAAGAGATGATTGGGGTGTAGAAAATAGGACTTGATTAACCTTCACATTTCATGGATTGAATTTTCATTTATTTGTATACATAAAATGTGCATATGGATATATATATATATATATATATATAAACCTTAATTGCAAAAGTGATGAGCAGCAGCCATCTAGTTCAGAAGCAGCAAAGCCCACATGGAAGATGCACACCAGCCTGTGTGATCACAAATTATAGAGGAGATCAGGTATCAGGGATGAAAGAGCTAATAATCATAACATTGTAAATGAGGGGGAGTACAGATTGGGAAGCCCATCTGTAGGTAACGGACATCCCCGTACAGAAGAGTCATGGGGAGGAGGCAAAACAGACAGGGTGCAGTACAGCAATGATGAAATACAATGTTCCTCTTGTTCTTCAATGCTTCCTTCTCCGGCCCCCCTGCCCCACTATCATGATCCCAATTCCACCTTAAAAAACTGGGTGGCCAGTGGATGTACTCTGGTTCAGAAAGAAACTGGAAACATAGGAAATCCAGGACAGATGATCCCTTCAGAATCAATGGTGAGAGTAGTGATACCTGTTATAAGGATCTACATATAACCTCTTCCCTGTGGTACAGACAATGGGGAATTGGGTGAAAGGAGACATTGGAAAGTTAGAAATATGACAAAATAATAATAATTTAGAAATTAGTTAGGACTTATGAGGGAGGAGAGTGTGAGGCGGGAGTGGAAAATGAGGAGCTGATACTAAGGACTTAAGCAGACAGCAACTGTTTTGATAATGATGATGGCAGCAAATGTGCTTGACATATAGTGGATAGATATCTATCCACATATAGTGGATAGATATATGGATTGTGATAAGAGCTGTATGTGCCCCCAATAAAATGATTAAAAAAGGAAAGAAAAAGTGATGAGTATAAAATATATTCTCTAAAATAATCAGAAGAATTCTAAACAGTACAACCTGACCCAGAGGCATAAAACACAAACATTACTGATGACACTTTACCCTTTGGGGCTGCTGTTTTGTATGAAATAATGAGGTGCTCTTCTAAAATTACTTTCCCAATTGATTCCCATCATCTTCTGGAAACAGAATTTTATTTTCAGCAGTGTTATGTTGCTGTTAGGAGCTGTCAATTAAGTTTCAATACATGGAGACTGCATACAACAGAGCAGAATACTTCTTTGTCCTGTACCAGCTTCACAATTATTACTATGTTTATCTTTATCATTGAAGTCACAGTGGCAATTAATGTCCTTGAAAGTTGGTTTTCCTCTCTTTCACTGACCCTCTGTTTTATAAGATGCCCAGAGTACATGAAAGGAAATCTTATGAGCCTCACTTTTATCCAGCATTTGGGCTGTACTTCTTCCACGACAGATTTTTAGATTTTTGCAAGTTTGTGGTGTGTTCAGTATTATTTACCAACATCAAAATTCAAACGCATCAATTATTCTTTTATCTTAGTTATTCATTTCCTGATTTTACCTATGAAATCACTGAAAATTCCATTACTTGGGTGAGATATGCACCTTAATCCTTAAGGAGATATGTTTTTGCTTTTGAGTCATTTAAAGAGGTCATTTGCAACAGACTTTCTCAGTGCAAGACATTGTTTGATTTCTTGACTGTTCTATCATTGGGTATTGATTGTAGAACCCAGTAAAATTAAATCCTTGACAACTTTAATATTTTCTTCATTGATGGTGATGTATATTGACCCACCAATAGGTTCTGTTCTATGTTGTGGTGAAGCTCATATGAAAATCCATAATTTTTATCTTCATCAGTTAATTTTTCAAGTCTTTGCTTATAGCAAACAAGGGTGTGTTATCTGCAGAGTTGTGCGTGATCAGAAATTGATAAAGCATCTTATTCCAATGCTGATGCCATTTTCTTATTATAAGCTGGCACCTTGGATTATTCATTCAAGCTGATGCCTAAGTGAAGGATACTACACTGGTGTGCACCATCCTTAATTTTGAACAATTGCAAATTTCTTATTCTGTTAGGCTATGTTAATCTAGGCCTATGTGCAGGTTTTGGGTGAGCACAACTAATCCATTATTCATAATAAAATCCATAATTTTTTATGATCCATGTGATGCCTTTGCATAGTAAATGAAACACCAGCTAGCCTCTTGCTGGTACTCTGCTTCAAGGCAACATTCACCCTTCTTTGCATAATCTTTATCTGGATGTTCTCAGTCAGTGTATTGCTTCTGTTTCAAATATTGTTGAGGTATCATCAGCAAAATTTATGTGCATGTGATATAATGATATGTTTCTGCATTCCGTTGGGTTACCTTTCTTTAAAATGCATATACATGGATCTTTTATATTGGTTGGCCAGGTAGCTGTCTTCCAAATTTCTTGGCATGGATGAGTGAGTACCTCCAGTGGTAAATCACTTAGTTGGAACACCTTAATTTCTTGTCTTTTTAATGACCTTTTGTTTTCTTCATAAATTATGTCTTTGATGTCACCCCACAACTTGACTGTCTTTGTTCATTAGCATTCTATATATCAGATTGATCCTTGAAATTGTCTCTGTATCAAGGTAGGGTATACTCAAAGCCATGCTTTCATTTTCAGTACTTGTTTTAATGTTCTTCAACTTCAATCTGCATGTGAGCAGCTGATGATCTGTTCTGCAGATGCCCCATGACCTAGTTTGTACTGATGACATTGGGCTTTTACATTGCCTCTCCCCACAGATGAAGTTGATTTTATTCCTGTGTTTTCCATCTGGTAAGTTATACACGTATAGCTGATGTTATGTTACTGAAAATGTGGTATTTGCGATTAGCAAATTGTGGCTTTTGCAAAATTGTGTCATGTGATCTCTGGTATAATCTATTTATCTTTTAACTTAATTTAAAAATAATTTTATTGGGGATCATACAACTCTTATCACAATTCACACTTCCATCCATTGTGTTAAGCACATTTTTACATTGTTGCCATCATCATTCTGAAAACATTTTTTTCTACTTAAGCTCTCAGTATTAGCTCCTTTTTTCCTTCCTTCTCCATGCCCACCTCCTCATGAACCATTGATAATTTTTAAATTATTATTATTTTGTCCTATCTTATACTGTCTGATGTTCCCCTTCATCAATGGTCATACACATGGCTTCCAAAAGTTTGCGTGAAAATCGAATGATAAGATAATGGGGACATTTCTGTTGGTGGGTCCAAAGGGAGGAGCAACTTCCCATCAGGAAAAATGCCTAATAATAGTTATATGGCATCCAAGAAAAGACTGTATGGTATTGAAGTCAAGGGGAGCAATGAGCATAATAAAGATCTGGGAAATCCCCACACAGATGGAAACATGACTTCAGGTTGATCAGATGATACTTTTGGATTCTTTAACAAATGGTAATAAAGACTGCTGCTAAGCATCGAGACTCAAAGAAACATGTAATCTAGTGGATAGCAGGGCCACATAAATATCCATCTCTGAGACCAGAAGAACTGGATGGTGCCTGCCTATCACTAACAACTGCTTGGAAATGGATCACCTTAGAAGGTCCTGGATAGAGTGGAAGAAAACTGTAGAATAAAATTCCAATCATAAGAAAATATCAGCTTACTGGTCAGACTGATCAGAATCTCCAAGACAGTGACCATCAGTCATTCCTCAGCTCAGGAACTGAGTGTGCCCCTCACCTTCCCATGGCTCAACTTCCAGCCAGACAACAGACAGGTTTATAAGAAGTACAATGATGCAGAAGAGATAGGCATGTCTTTAAGTAGTTAGCCAGTTTGAGATGTGAAGGATCTACTCAGAGGCAAGATTCAGAAGGGGGACAAGAAAAAAGGGGAAAAGAGAAAAGAGAGAGGAATCTGGATAAGCAACATTACATTGTGGGAATTGCAATGGTTGAGATGAAACAACCCGTGTATGGATTATTGAATGTAAAACTGATCCTCTTCATCGAGTTCACAGTAAAAATTACAAGTGAAAGAAAATGAATTATCACTATTTCAAGAAAAGACAAAAATATTGGGGGGGGGAGAAAATTAGTAGTCCTTTAAAAAATCAGATGATGGATATACAGGTATTCATTGAATCAATACTTTTTACAACCATACTTTTATAATCTTTTGCACCTAAATATTTAGGTGTTTTAGGAGACTCGGTGAAAGGCAGGGGGCCAGGCATGGACTTTGGGAATATGCCCACAACTGGCAACTGTGCCTGTGATTATCGGGCCTTATTTGATTAAAGGAAAACTCAGGTGAACAACTATGCACCTAACTATTTGGGGTGATTTTGTTATCCTGATGAAACGTTTGACTTTTTCCCCAAGACAGCCAAATTGAAATACTTATTCTAGAATAAACTCTGTTCTGGGGTAAATGTAATAAAACACATTATTGGGCCATTTTACAAACTCATGATGTAGTATAGATTAGAGCATTGTGTGTTAGATTTATTGAAGTCCATATCTGTACTGCAATTATGAGAGCATCCTTATTAGAGAACATCCTTATTTTAGGATTAATTACAGTACATTGGAATAGATTAGAATATTCGGGGGTAAAGCGTTATAATATATACACTTTGCTCTCAAATAGCTTAAGAAAAAAATCTGTTTGCCTGTGTGTATAAAGAGACAGGAGAGTCCTCAAATGACATGGAAAATAATCAAAATGCTGATTGATAAATCTGAGTAGCATATAAAAGGGGTGGGTAAAAAGTGTTGCTATAGGATCACAGAAATGTTGATAAAAGCCAAATTGGGTGGTGAGGGGAGGGGGGAAATGAGCTAATACTCAAGTAGGAAGAAAATGTTTTGAGAATGGTAATGGAAACAAATGTACAAATGTGCTCAATACAATGTATGTATGGATTGTGATGAGTCATACGAGACCCAATAAGATGATTTTTTAAAGAAGAAGTAAAATACCAATATGTGAAGTTACTTAAACTGTGAACACCTGGTTTGCAGAAGGATATGGATGACAGTGAAAGCCCCAAATCCATGTGCAGGGTCCACACATAGATTAATGATAATGATAAATCCACACAATGATAAATCCCTTCTGACTATAGTTGAGGAATGCAAGAGACCTTGCTATGTTACAGAATTCATTGAAAAGTGGATTATTGGATGTAGTTAGGTTAAACTTTAACACACTATCATTTGCTCTCTCCTTGGGTCCTGGTGGTCGTAGTGGTTATGAGTTGGCCTGATAGCCACAAGATCAGAAGTTCAAATCCACAGTCCCTCTACAAGAGAAAAGCAAGCCTTGTTCTACTCCTGTCGAGAGCTGCCATCTGAGAACCCCACAGGGACAGTCCTACCCTGTCCCACAGGGTGGTTACAAGTCGGCACTGAGTTGGTAGCATTGAGAGTTGGGTGTGTTCTGACTCATTTGAAATTGTTCGAATTTTAAACAAGTTCTGCTTTCTTTTTGATTGAGGTTTTTCTGTTTCACAATGTTGGTGGTGGTTCTTTGTTTTGTTTGGTTTTCTGTCTCTGAAATCCAGGATAGGTACATCAATGGAGACAGTGATTAAATTCATGATATTTTTGTGGGACTGGCAGGAGAGGTTGTGGGGAGGTGAGGAGGCAATAACAATGAGCTCAAAAAAGAAAATGTTCGAAAATTGATTGTGCTGATGATTGTATTCTTGTTGATAGTAGAACAAATGCTTGACCACTATGTCACCAGGGCTATTGATAATGATTGTATCCTTGATCTGAGCAAACTACTGAATTGTATGATAAATGGATCATGTGCCAATTAAAATGTTTTTAAAAATGGTTTCTGAACATACCCCCCATAGAGGTCTAATATGTCTAGAAACAGTAGTTTCACATGTTGATGATTTTTCTTTGATAACCATTTCTGTGATTTTGTAGCGATAGCTTTCTATTTGTCCTTTGGGGTAGTTGCATAATCTATTGTCAACTTGAGACTATTACGAGTGAAGGGTAGAAGTTATCCTACCAATCAGGTCACAGCTTGATGACCTCATTTGGAGATGCTAAGGAGACAGATAGCTCGCTGGAGGCAGCACACTCACTCTCTGCAAGGCATTCCCCTTGACAAGCTACATGACGCCATGCTGATGCAGTCAGAGCTTGGAGCTGGAGGAGCCACGTGGAGACCCACGCCGGTGCTGAGATGTCACAATCTCCACTGGATCCACAAGACTATCCACCCAGTGGCTGTGATCTTCCTGCACTGGACATCATTGCATGTATTGCATGAGCCTGAAGAGGAATTTACAGACTGGTACTGGACATATGGGCTAATATCAGACTTACCGTCTTGAGCTGGACTGGGTTGGGGTGTTTTCTCAATGTACAATTACTTTTTATATGAAGCTCTTTCCTATAAAAAAGATAGTGGGATTTTTCTATGAAAATTTTGAATTCCTCGAGTGTATTCAACTACTGATCCTTTTTTTAAAATTTTTTTTTCATTTCAATAACCAGTAATGATCAATACATTATGATTTAATGCTGGTTTATTTCTGAACTTTAGAAGTTTTCAAGCATTTCCAATTTCTTCCAAAGTTGTTATATAGACAATAAATTAAATACTAGTCAAGATGTGGTATAAGAACACCTTCAAGAAGGCAGCATCAGGTTACAACCTGGCTGACAAGCTGGATTGACACCCTTATACTTTCATAGAAATTCATGTGGGGATAAATCAGATTTTCCAGATTTCAATCAGTCTACCCAAATAATGTGTAACCTTAGGAAAATTACTGAATCTCTCCCCTTCTTAATCGTTTTCAGTGTGAAAGATGAACAAGTCATCCTTCTTGAGAATGTCATGGGGTTAGAATGCAAACAAACAAAAATTAAAGAATGCATGTGAAGTGCTGTATACAAAGTCTCACACCAGAGAAGTAATTACCATTTTTATTGTTGGTAATATTTTCTTTTCTCTATATTGTAATATGTCATATCCAATCCACTGGCAATTCGTTAGATGGATATATTTGTTGTTCACATGCATGTTGTACACCCTGTGTTTGTTTCTATCTTTAACAAATGAATGAAGAAATACATTATAGGATGAACAAACAAACAAACAATAAAGCAACAAAAAAGAAACATCCCATTGCCCCCAAGCATCATGTATGTTATGTTTCAGGGTAGAACTGAGCTCTATGTAGCTTGCAGCTGATTTTTCAAATTTAGGTCAACAAAACTTTTGTTTGAAGGGTGCCTGGGTGAATTCAAACTGTCAATATTATGGTTAATAGTTAAGCACTTAATCATTTGATTAATTATTTGCAGCACACAGGACCTTTCTAGAAGTAATGTTGTAAAAGAAGGGTTACATTCCCCCTTTGGTTATATATTTGGTTCGTCCTTGAATTCTACCTTTGGTTGCCTTAAAGTTTATTCCTTCTTTTCTCTCTAATTGCATATTTTCTTCCAGAGGGTTCTCAAATGTCTTGTGAAAGCTTGAATTCCTTGCTAAAAGAAGTGGACTGGGATTAAGAGAATCTATTTATTATAAACCTTACTATTTTATATAATAGGAACTGTGATAGCCATAAACCAAATAAAGCAAGTCCATTGCTGTTGAGCCCAATTTTGACTAATAGTCATGAAATCTTCAATTTCCTTGAGGTTTAATTTGCTGAGTAATAGCAGTAGCTGCATTTTGTTGCTATATCTAGCTTAGCCTAGCTTTTTCTACTTGTAAAAAAATTATAGTTATCCATCAACCTAGATTTAGCATTCGTATATCCCAGAACATTTTTCATAACACATTTTTTTTCCTCCAAAGCACTGCATTCAGTCTTATCAAGGTGGATTGTGGATAAATGTTAAAAGCTACTTCTCTCCCTCTGTTTTCAAGGTATATATTGACCTTAGTTATTCATGTAATTTCCATCATCTTACATCCATCCTAATAGCTTAGTCTTCATGTATTTGAGAGTGGTTGCTAATGGAGCACATGACTAAAATGATTAAAGAGGAACACAGACATTGCAGACACTAATACTATGCATGGCAATTGTACCCCTGTCTAAAGCTCAGGGGCAAAGGGGATATTCAAGGTTTCATGGGAAGAATATTTTTTATGTTTGTGAACAGATACATTTATCTTTTGTTACCTAACATCTCAATGTGTACAGCTAGTGTGAATATGACTTTATTATGACACAATATTACCTTTGATCACCAGATGATTAAATAAGCATGTAATGAAAAGAAACAGGTACTTTTTATTTACCTGGAAAAACTACACAAAAAGAAACACAAAACAACCAGAAAACAACTTAATTAACCTAAAAAAGAGGCAACTGTGGTCAAGTGAGAGAAAGCCCAGCTTTAAAATAGAAAGCTGCTCAAAAACCAGGTTCTACCTTTAAGTTCTCCACCACGTAGCTCGCACAAGGGTCCTGAGACTCCGCTTCCTTCTCTGTAAAATAAAATAGAATCCACTTTGAAGGGATCTTCTAGGATTACATGGACTTATTGATAAAAGAATGTATCCTTTACATTTTTGATTTTATATTTTCTTGTAGGTGACCTAGAAAATAGCAAGATGATAATTAGAAATCTTAGCACTATATGTAAGGTTTGATCTCAGGGGGCCGGGTGATTTTAGAGTCTGAAGGTTTTGTCTATGGGACCTGCCAAATCAACGTTTTTGGTAAGTTCATCCAAACAACTCATTTAGGTAGTATACACATCTACCATTTTTCTTAAAATCTGGAACCAAATTTGTAATTTGGTAATGGGTTCAATATACTGCAGTACCTGTCACTGCTTTGCCCTCACACAGAGTTGCCTCACTTTATAGAGATCGAGAGTTAGCAGATCCAGATTCTTTTCACATTAAAAAATTACTGGGAATCCAATGAACCCTTTTACATAGTTTATTTCTATCATAAATGACTGTATTAAAAATTAAACCTGGGGCACATTTAGTTACATAAGTACTTCATTACAAACAAGGAAGCAAACAAGCAAACAAAATTCTCTCCCAAAGCAAGAAAATACTAAGAAGAGGGATGATATTTCACATCATAAGATTGTGGGGTTAGGGAAAGAGTCTGCTTTGAAAGAAGACAGCTGGACTCTCAATGAAACTAAATAGAATACCATATATACTCATATATATGTGGAGCTTTTCAGCATATTTTTAATGCAGTTTTGTGGTATGATTAGGTGCCTCGGTTGATACTCGAGTTGACTTAGACTCGAGTATATATGGTATGCTGTTTTGATTAAAGTGCATGAAGAAAACAGGAACTTGCATAGATCTATGATTAGATAAGGGAGGTATTTACTAAATGCCCTTTGTAGATCACTGGAGGTGTTTTTCATTGATATCAAACCCAATCTGATAAATGTTAGAAGGAATGGAGACTTTGAAATAGGTCAGTGAATTTTTGGTATATTGTTACATGAAAATTCATTGATGAATTATCTTTTAATGTGAAGGAGTCTGCCACCCATGCCTAGACTTTCACATACATTGGATACGTGGACAATATCATTAATTCAGTTAAATAAAATTTCCTAATGCTGCAATATGTTATTATCCAAGATCAAATATTCAAATTTGTTAATGTTGTCACAGATGGAAGAAATGCTTTTAGATGCAGGAAAACTCTCAAACTCTCAGCAGGAAACCTTTTTCCAGAATCCATTTTCTTCTTGAAAGCTCAAATTATTATACATTGAGGCAGCATTAGTGGTACAATGGTTAAGGCCTCGACTGGCGGCAGAAAGGTTGGTGGTCTCCATCTGAGGTCTTCTATCAGAGACCAGCCTTGCCCTCTCCTTCTGTAAAGATTGCAGCCTAGACCACTTGGTAGGAAACGTCAAGTTTCTTGGAGCTGCGGTGACCTGAAATTCATGGCCTGGCATAAAACTAGCAACACAAGCACCATGTCCAACCACCATTTACCTGTTAGTTTTCCTTGAATTGACAGGCTCACTTCTTATTTTTTGACTTTCTAGTTAATAAGCAGAGTTTATCTATCAGTCACTGCTGAGTCTGTCAGAGGTTATTTCTGTACCCGAGGGAATGGCATAAACTCTTGTCTCAGGAGAACTTTTTATACTGAGGTATGCAGAGGAAGTGCGTTCTGTATACTTTCGTTATGCAGAATATCAAGACTCAATGTGTTCTGGGTCAAGATTCAATAAAATGCATAATTTTTAGTTCTCCACCAATGAGCAATTCAAAGGGAAACAAAAAATGACCTTCCTGTTTGCCTTTCTGGGAATGGGAAGGATGCAATGACTACTTCCACACATTGGCTTCCTGATTTGTAGATTCATACAATTTTATCCATTATGCCTTTTGCAGCAAGGTTTTGATGGTGCAAATAGATATTGAATCTGTTCAGCTGCTAACAGAAAAGCATTGTTGTTAGGTGTTTTCCAATCTATTCCAACTTGTAGTTGTCCTGTGCATGACAGAAGGAAACCCTGCCTGGACCTGCACTGTCCTCATCATCACTGCATTTGAGCCCATTGCTGCAGTCACTGTGTGGATCCCATTTGTCAAGGGACTTCCATTTCTTTCCTGCCTCTCTACCAACCACAATGTCCTTTTCTAGGGACTGGTCTTTCCTGATTACATACGCAAAGTGCATGAGATGGAGTATTGCCATCTTCATTTCTAAGAAACAATCTGATTGTACTTAAAGAATCATTTTATTGGGGGCTCCTACAGCACTTATCAAAAGGCATACATCCATTCATTGTGTCAAGCACGTTTGTACATTTGTTCCTATCCTCATTTTCAAAACATTTTCTTTCTCCTCGAACCCATGGTATCAGCTCGTTTTCTCCCCCATCTCCCCTCCTCCCTCACAAACCCTTGATATCTTATAAATTATTATTATTGTTTCTTGTCTTACACTGACCGATGCCTCCCTTCACCCACTCTTCTGTTGTCCATCCCATTGAAAGGGTTTATACAGAGATCATTGTGATCAGTCTCATCACCCCCCCCCCCGCCAACACACACACACCTTCCCTTTTGCTGTGGCTACTCTCATTGTTAGACCTGAGGGTTTTACCTGTCCTTGATTTCCTGTGTTTCCAGCTCTTATCTGTACCTGTGTGCTTGCTCTGGCTCAGCCAATTTGTAGAATCGGAGTCATGATAATGGTAGGGGAAGAAAGGAAACATTAACAAACCGGAGGAAAGTTGTATGCTTCAATGGTGCTATGCTGCATTCTAACTGGCTTGCCTCTTCCTTGTGACCTTTCTTTAAGGGGATGCCCAACTGTCTAGAGATGGGCTTTGTCTTTCCACTCCGTACTCCGCCTCGTTTGCATTGAAACCCAAATGAAGGGTGAATACGATAGTGGGAGAAGAGGAAAGTAAAAGGAAATACAGGATAGAACTAGGAGATAAATGACATTTATAGAGGTCTAAATACAGGTCTGTACCTATGTAAGTATATTTATATATGATGGTAGGGAAATAGATCTATGTACATATATTTATATGTTAAGCATTAAGGTAACAGACAGACATTGGGCCTCTACTCAAGCACATGCTCAATGCAAGATCACTTTATTATAATAACCTGGCATTCTGTGATGCTTACCTTCCTGACACGATTGCTGAAGACAAATGGATGCATAAGCAAGTGTGGTGAAGGAAGCTGATGGTGCCCAGCTATTGAAAGATAGAGAGTCTGGGGTCTTAAAAGACTTGAAGAAAAACAAGTGGCCATCTAGTTGAGAAGCAACAAGTTCACATGGAGGAAGCACACCAGCCTGTGTGATCATGAGGTGTCAAAGGGATCAGTTAACAGTCATCAAGATTCAGAACCACAAAAAAAAAAAAACATATCTAATTGTACTTTTTTTGCCCTGCTTGCTAAAATTCTGCTTAACTGTGAGTAATCAGTATGACCATCATCAGCATCTGTATATAAAATAATTGAAAAATGTCAGCACTGTGGCAACTTAAAGTGTCATCTTGGCTTCTTAATACCTTACAGTTTTTTTTCCCACCATTGCTCAAGGCAAATTATGTGTGATTTCTTAATGGCTATTTACATGCACAAAGGTTGTGGATCCAAGTGAAAGTAGCCCCCTGAAAACTTCAACAAGTTTTAAATTTCTCATGATGCTGCCTATTAGTCTTATGGCAAAAATTTAATTTTCTCTATATTGTGCATAGTCCATACTAAAAGATGTTTAACTATAAATTTCTTCCAATGCGTTTCCTATTCAACAAGAAAACTGTGACAACTGCATATCATAGGTTGTTAATGAACGTATCTTAGTAATTGCTTTAGTGGTGGTTAGACAATTATAAAAGATGATCATACTAGACGTGTTTAAGGGAAAAATGACCAATGCATTTCACTCTGAGTTATACATCCTGTGTAGGTTGTATTTATACAATGCTGCCACTCAACCTGTCCTGGCAGGTGATGAGTCAGAACTCTGCAGGTGCATCTAACAGCAACAAATACCTCTTAGCTTATTTTCAGAATATTGAAAATGAGGAATCCCATTTTCAAAATATAAAGATCCAGAGATGGGAACTCTATTATTTTCTAAAGCCATTTTGTTAGGTCTCAATATATTCATCATACCATTCAATCATTCAGTCATTCATATGAAGAAGTATACAATGGCTACCACAATCAACTTCAAAACCATGTCTTCCTTCTTATAATCCTTGATTTATTTCCCCAACTCCCTCCTCTGCTGGGCCCCCAGGAACCCTTAATGTAGTTATTGTCTCTACAGATTCACCATGTCATGTTTCATATACCAAAAAATCCAGAAAAATGCACAATAGATTGTCAAGAAGACCACCAACAATACCAAAATTCCAGAGATAAGCCCCAGTTTGGGAGAAAAAGCAGAAAATGTTAAAAAAAAAGATCTAGCTCAACATATGTTGAAAAAATATCAAATTTAGATAAGGTTTTTACCAATCCAACTCAGATCATCATAGTAATCTACTACAATTGTATATACAATACTCTTTGTCTGATAACCAGGCTGTTCTTTTCCCTCAGTTATGGTGAAGGGGACATCACCAGAGACTTATTCCCTGTGTTAATCCTGCCCTGTCATCCATAGCCTCAATTCAGAAAAAAATTGAGAATTAAATGAACATAGGTATTGACTGAATTTTCCTTTTCTTACTGTTTTTAATATAAAAAATAAAAATAAACGTATGACAACTCTAAAATGAACAGATCTTTATATTCCTTGTGATTGCACTTTCTCCCCATTTTCCTGGGTTGTAAATTATAGCCTTTGCTTACATCTGCTTGTTCTTTCAGAGAGAGTTACCTTTGTCTCTCCTTTCTTTTACTGTTTGATGACCCCCTTGCATAGGCATAATGAAAGTTATTTTTGCTGCATTTAGCATCTGTGAACTGCATATCACTCCATGTCCAAGAAAGAGAACACACTCATTCCCATGATTGGTTGGATATCCAATTGTTGTGATACATGAGATTTTCATTGGCTGATTTTCAAGTGTAGATCGCTGGGTCTTTTGTCCTCGATCATCATAGTCTGGAAATCCTGATGAAATCCATTAGAAACAACAAATACTATGCAAGGCACTCCTCATAGACAAGTACCTGCACAAGTGGTGCATTATCTGAGAATGGAGCGTATTAGTAGTTAAATTTTTTTTCCAAGTCAACAGTTTATTCCTAGATTTTTGCAGTTGTTTCTTTGAACCTTGAGTAGTGCCTATCAGCATATGTAGATCCCTATGACTGCACTCCCACAGGTTTACTCCATTCATTTCTTCATGGTCAACCCTACTTTGAGAAAACATCGCCTTCTCAGTCCCCTTTTGAATGCCTCCAACCAATGGACCCATCCTCTGGCACTATCTATGACAATGTTCTTCTATTCATTAGGCTTTTAGCATCCGTCAATGATTTCAATGTATGCATAAGGTTTTCAGCAGCTACTTCTTCCAAAGTGAACACCCCAATCATTCTTTTTTTAAAAAAATAATTTTATTGGGGGTTCATGCAACTCATCAAAATACATGCATGTGTCTATTTTACGCAAAGCACACTTGTACATTTGTCACCATCATCATTCACAAAACATTTTCTTTCAACTTAAGCCCTTGATATTATCTCCTCATATTTCCCTTCCTTTTTCTCTTCCTCATGAACCCTTGATAATTTATTAATTATTATTATTTGTCATGTCATACACTGTCTGATGTGTCTCCTTGCCCACTTCGCTGTTGTCCGTACCCCATATGTCTACATATGAGAGGAGGCCATATGCAGGTACTTGTAAGCAGTTCCCCCTTTCTACTCTACCCTCCTGGTATCACCACTGGTCCTGAAGGGATCATCTGTCCTGGATTTCCCAGGTTTCTGGTTCCTATATGTACCAGTGTACATCCCTAGTCTAGCTGGATTTATAAAGTAGAATAGGGATCATGATAGTGGGGGAAGGGGGAGCATTTAAGAACCAGAGGAAAGTTGCTTATTTCATTATTGCTACACTATACCTTGACTGGCTCATCTCCTCCCTGCAACCCTTCTGTAAGGGGATGTTACTTCACCTACAAATGACTTTGGGTCCCCAACTGATATGCCCCCTCATTTATAGTGTTATAATTTTAGTTCTTTGATGCCTGATCCCTAATCCCTTCGATACCTCATGGTCACAAAGGCTGGTGTGCTTCTTCCATGTGGACTTTGTTGCTTCTGAGCTCATGATCCATTGTTTATCTTCGAGTCTTTAAGACCCCAGATGCTATATCTTTTGATAGCCATGCACGATGAGCTTTCTTCACCACATTTTCTTATGCACATATTTGTCTTCAGCAATCATATCAGGAACCTGGGAATGTAATGATATGATTTTTAGTTCTATGATGCTTGATAACTGACCCATTTGACACCTCCTGGTCATACAGGCTGCACCACTTTTGCTTATGCACACATTTGTCTCCAGCGATTGTGTCGGGAAGATGAGCATCATGGAATGCCAGTGTAATAGAACAAAGTGTTCTTGCATTGAGGAAGTACTTGAGTAGCGGTTCAATAACCATCTGCTGTCTTAATTATAACTCTATAAGTATATGCATGTAAATCTATTTCCCCATCATCTTATATAAATATATTCACCTATGTACAAGCCTACATTTAGACTTTTATAAATGCCCTTTCCATCCCAGTACTTTCCTCTATTTCCTTTTACCTTCCTCCCATCCCACTATCATGCTCAGTTGTCATCTGCGTTTCTGTAAATTCTCTCTGTTATATTACTCTTGATCAATCCCTATCAAGCCTCTCACACCCACCTTGTCACTGATTTTGGATAACTTCTTGTTCAACAACATCTCCTTTCCCCCACCTTTCCATCTCCCATGTTCCCCCAGAACGGTCAGTCCCATTATTTGTCCTCCAGACAGTCCATCCAGCCTATCTTATTTAGATAGACTTGCCAAGATAATAATATGCACAAAAAAGCAAGGCATCATAAGATGAAGCAACCAAAGAAAACAAAATAATGACTAACAACAACACAAAAATGTGCAGAAAAATATATAAATAATCAAAAAATAATAGTAAGAGAAAAACCTGTAATTAATTCAAGGTCTGTTCGTTGACCTCCAGGAGTGTTCCCAAGTTGAGTCTGATGGGGTGCAACACCCTGGCCCCAAAGTATATCCTTGGCACTTCCTTGCACCCCAATTGTTCTTCATAGTCTGTTCTTGATTTGGAAGCCACACTGAAACCTGTTCGCTTAGGGTGACCCTGCTGACATTTAGATCCAAGCAACATTCACAGCAACAAAAAAGCCACTGCTCTAAGACAAACTGGCAGGAAAGTCATGAATCTCCTGCACAGAAGGTGGCAATTCTACCAGTGACCCAACTTCCCTAACACACACACACACACACACAATATGGTGGTACCCCCACAAACAAAGAGAAACAAACAAAAAGTAGAATTTTTTTTTCAAAGTGATTCCATTCTGGGAAACATTTTTCAAACTGATTTGTTTGGGTAGCTGACAGCACCAGTGTCCTTGCTTTTTCACCTTACTTCTACACTGTTCTTTCATGTCTCTCTTCATCACACAAACAAAAAGAAGTCATATGGAGTGAAGTCAGGTGAGTAAGGTATATGGAGCATGCTGTTTTTTGTTTGTTTGGTTTTGTCCAAACTGGTGCACACTGAGATGGCTGTATGAGTAGGTGCATTGTGGTAGTGGCAGACACATGAACTGGTGGTGCATTGTCATGGTGGCAAAGTCAGTTTCTTGTGTGCCAGAAATCATGCCTTTTTTTGTGGTACACTGGTGTTAGTCTGGGTAGACTAGAGAAACAAATTCATAAACACACATATGTACATAGGAGAGTTTTATATAAAGGGTAATTGTATAATAAGAAAACATCCCAACCAGTCCGGTCAAAGGCCATAAGGCTCATATTAGCTCATATGTCTGGTACCAATCTATCAAGTCCTTTTCAGACTCACGAAACACATGCAACGAAGCCAAAGGCAGGAAGATCCCAAGCTGGTGGGTGGTAAGTCTTGTGGATCCAGTGGCATTGTGGCATCTCAGCGTGGGCAGGGATCTCTCTGTGACTTTTCTGGATTCAGATGTCTGGTTGCATCCATGTGGCTTGTATGTCTCCCAGAAAAGTCAGCCTTGTCAGCAGAGATTCTCTATGGGAGTGAACTGAGAGAAGTAGTGTCTCCTGCCTCCCAGAAGGAACACTGGATTTCCCAGACTCTCAGGAGAAGGCCATGCCCACACAGAAATCGCATTGACTCTCTCCAGTTTGACAGGCTTGACTCTACTTGCACACTCTTAATTCTCAGATTGACACCAGATTATGTGACTACCACATCTCTGTTACTCAATATTTTTAGAACCTCTAAAGAGAAAGTTTGATTTGCAGTCTGACCTGGTGGAATGAACTCCAAAAACGCTATGATCACATCAAAATCTTTGATCTTATATGTGGAGTTTTTGTGAGGGGTCAGATGGTGATGGGAGCAATTGCTTTGATGTTTGTTTTTAGGGTCATGAGAAATAAAAAGTATGGGTCACTGAGGAGCTGTTCTTTCAAAGGATGGCATGTTTTCCATTGATGCTCTTTTGTGGTCAGTCAGAACTCGAGGCACACATTTTGCTTCAAACCTTCTCATCCACAAATCTCGTGTTAAAATTCATTGAACTCAGCTTTAAGATTGTCCAGAGAACTTCCCTATCTACTCAACGATCCGGCTTTGGCCTTCGATCACAAGTGCACTAATTCTGTTGATATTTTTGACTACTTGGGAAGTTGATGGATGTCCAGAAAGTGGTTGGACATCAATTGTCATCTCACCTTTTTTGAAGTGAGAAAACCACTTGTACATTTGAATTTTTCCCATAACTCTGTCCTTGTAAGCTGTGTTTAGCACCACAACAGTTTCTGTGGCATTTTTCCAGAGGAGGAAGCAAAATTTCATAGCTGCACGCATTTCTCTTAAATTGGCCATCACAAAATAAATGAGGCTGAAGCAAAAAAAAAAAAATTGGCCATCACACAAAAACGAGGTTCAAGCAAAAATTTCACTGAGTGGCCAGAGTGCGACTCCACTGGGTGTACTAACTCAGGATGAGTTTCTAGATGTTTACCTTGAGTCTAAAATATGTGCTCCAAAAGCTCTGCTCAGGGAAGCTTTTGTCCATTTTTTGAGGGGGCTACCTCCCCTTATATGTATTTTATATGATGAATTCTTTCTACATTTATAGCTCCCCCAGCATTTTAAGTAGTAGACTGAACAAAATTTGATATACTACATTGCCTATGTATTCTAAACTTCTTATCCAATACTCTTTGAATTTCCAAATCCTGTGGGGGAAAAATCCAAGGCTTTTCATTTCATTTGAAAATTTCTGTATGAGATCCCTGAGTGCACATCAGTGGCTAATATCATCTATTGATAGGACGTTAGTCAGGATTGACTTGACAGCAACAAGTTTGTGTTCTGTCTCATTTTCTAGCTTTTACTTTTACTTGCAATTGTCCTATTTCTATTGAAAAAATAAAAACAGCCACTACTTTTGATTCTAAGCCAGATACTCTAAAGTCCATTAATGGGTAATGGCTTGTGATCAAAACCAGAAATTCTTAAAGGGACTAAGTATTGTCTTATTTTGAATCTTTGAAATTCATCTGGACATAAGAAAACGAGTTAGCATATTCTACTATTTCCATACTTGATACTTATTTTATTTGCTAAACCAAGCTTAAGAACATCAAGAACAAAAACCACCTTGATGTGGCAAAGCTGCTTTTTCAAGTTTTAACTGAGATATTGTGCCATTCAGCCTTCTTGACCAAAACAATCTTCATTATGGTAGAAGGCTGGATGGCATAGTGGTTATAGTTAGGCATTGATTTACATTTTTGGCAGTTTAAAATTTACTCCAACAGCTCCACTACAGAAAGATTGTGCTTTCCACTCCTGCAAATAGTTAGTCTTAAAAACCCACAAGAGGAGGCTGAGCCCTGGTGGCGTAGTGGTTGTGTGTGGGACTGCAGCCCACAAGGTTGACAGTTCAAATCCAGCAGCAGCTCTCTAGGAGCAAGGCTGGGCTTACTACTCCCACCAGGGTACTGATGCCACACACACGCAAAAAAGGCTGAGCCCCGGTAGCATAGTGGTTAAGTGTGGGATCGCAGCCGACTGGCTTGGCAGTTCAAATCCAGCAGCAGTAAGGCGGGGCCTCCCACTCCCACCAGAGGGCAGCTATGCCTAAAAATTAAAAAAAAAAACCCACAGGAGGTTGTTACGAGTCAGCATTGACTTCATGGCAATGAGAAAAAGTATGATATTTGAACGCCTCTTATGGCCAGCCTGCCTCACAATGGGATGATAAATATACTTTATGTCTTCTTTTCTGTATCCTTGATCAGAATTATATAAACAAAATCCTCAAGGGGAATAAACCCAAGAAGTAATAAAATCTGTAATACATAAAAGAAAGAATAAAAACCAGGTTTATTCCTTTGAATAATTATACCACAATAGCTTTTCTTATATATATGTATATATATACACACACACACATACCATGAGGATACTTATAAGCTGTTCTTTATTCTAAAAAACATTACCTGTATATAGGTATATGTGGTCATATATTTCTCCAAGATTTCCTGACAAAAGGCTATAACATTATCAACGATAGCTCATAATGTTTCTTGAAAGTTTCATATGGAACTGTGCTTCTTGATAATTATTGGCATATTCTTTAATATAGCTGTGAGTGCTTATATCATCATTCTGTGAGTGAAATTGATTTTTTTGAAATAAGAAAAATGTTATTTTGTGTTAAAGCAATGAATTGAGCTCATATAATTTTATTTTTGGCTTCAAATAATTTATTCAGACAGAGTTTTAGATGGATTTCTAAGATTTTCACTTACAATTTTTGTGAGGTCAATTTCGAGATCAACCCTATAAGTGTTTTGTGGAATAGTAGTAATTTCTAGAAATGTGAAATCTTACAAAATGATCAGTTTTAAAGACTACTTTCTTTTTTAATACTTTTATTGGGGGCTATTATATCTCTTATCACAATCCGTACCTTGATCCTGTGTGTCAAGCACATTTGAACCTTTGCTGCCATCATCATTTTCAAAGAATTCTCCTCTCACTTGAGCCCCTGATTTCAGCTCCCCATCTTCTTCCTTCCTCCTGCACCTGCCCTCCTTCACAAACCCTTGATAAATTATAGATTATTATTTTCATATCTTACATTCATCCTCTATCGTCTCTCACCCACTTTTCTGTTGTTCATCCCCCTGAGGGGGTTACAGGTTGATCCTTGTGATCAATTTCCCCATTCTTCCGCTACCCTCCTGTAATCCTCCTGGTATCTCTACTCTCACTGTTGACCCTGGGGGGTTTATATATCCTGGATTCTTTGTGCTGTGGGATCTTGTCGGTAGCGTTATGCATGTTCTGGTTTAATCCAGGTAGAATTGAGGTCATAGTAGTGGCGGGAAGGACGCACCAAAGAACGAGAGGAAGGCTGCATGTTTCATCAGAGCTATACCGTACCCTGACTGGCTCATTTATTCCCTGTGACTCTTCTGTTGTAGGATGTCCAATTTTCTACAGATGGACATTGGGTCTCCACTCCATGATCCCCCTCCCCCCCCCCCCACTCAATTCACCCTGGACGTGATTTGTACTGGGTCTTAGATGCCCATTACCTGATCCCATTGATACCTTGTGATCATATAGGCTGCTGTGCTTCCTCCATGTGGACTTTGTTGCTTCTCATCTAGATGGCCACCTAGGTATCTTCCACCCTTTAATACCTCTGATTCTATATCTTTTGATATCCAGGCACCATCAGTTTTCTTCACTACATTTGCTTATGCTCCCATTTTTTTCTTCAGCAATTGCTTCGTTTCAGAAAGGTGAGCGTCACAGAATGCTGGATTTTTAGATCAAAGTGTTCTTGTGTTAAGGGACTACTTGAGTCAAGGCTCAATATCCATCAGCAACCTTAATTCTTAATATATAGCTGTGAGTACATAGCTATATTCCCCTCTTGTTATATATGTGTGTATTTACATATATATATTATGTAAATATCTTTTGCCTCCTGGTTCTTTCCTCTATTTCCTTTTATGAGGCAATGCTGAATCATAGCACAGCTATCCAATAGCATAGCCCCGGTGAGTCTCTGAAAATGTATCTCTTTATGGAAGTAGAAAACCTGGTCCTTCGCCAGTGGAGCTGTTGGTGGTTTCAAACTATTGACTTTGCAGTTAGCAACCTGATGCATTATCACTCTGCCATAAGTGCTCCTGACTTCTTGTAATAATTTACAATGGAGAGGTTACTTTCACTTGGATATTCATGCTCTAAACTTAATATAATATAAATATATAAATCCATATATATACACAATTAACTTTTTTATAGTATATACATATAAGAGAAAGATGAATCTTTTTACTCCTGTAAATAATTATAATCTCTAGAACTCAAAGGGGCAGTTCTATCCTGTCTTATAGGGTTGCACAAGTCAGAAAATAAATACTCAAAGACAGTAGGAGTTATTATAGTGCCTAGAAAATACATTATAAATTGTAAGTTGGATGCATATTCAAATATTTTGAGGACTAGTCAAAGCACAGAGGAGACAGTTTTTAGTACATGGATCTATATTTGAATTCAAAATAAGCCCCTGTAATGGAGAACTCCACAGACTGGAAACCTCTAAACTTAACCAAGTAGCAGGGTAATGTATTTTATATGAGTGGTATGATGAAAGAATAAATGATGATATGGGGAGGATTATGTGTTCATCAAAGGAAAATGAGGAATGAATGGGAATCAGAGGCAGGAGGAAACAGCAGAGTGGATGAACCTAAGTAAAAGGGGTCTTGTACCCAAACAAAAATGCTCTCTTAATCCAGGATGTTGGAGTCAAGAAGAGAAAGGTCATCTTCAGACTGGACATATTGCTACTTCAGACATTTTGATTTTTGTTCCTGGAGTTGGAAATTGGATAAAAGAATGATATGTGCTCTGAACATAATGTTTCATGCTTTCATTGACACTATATAAGTAATGATATATAGATAATAGATATATAACTATAGAGAGAGGTCACTGGGTTGAATCTGACTCATGGTGATATTATGAGCAAGAACAACAACAAAAACTTTGCCTATACCATACTTTTAGAGCACAGCTTGATTGAATGACATAGTTTATAAAAATCATTATCTTACTCTTACCTGGTAGAGGAGATAATACTCTCATGAAGATGGTGCCCTCACGGCGAGGCTCATCCATTGCACTCTGGATGTGCTGACTCCTGTGGTTTCCCCTCATGTGGGACGCCTGTTTGCAGGATTTGTGGTAGTGGGGGAGGGTGTTTGCGCGCTCTCCCCTGATTAAAAAAAACGATTATCTTTGTCCTGATAAAGTTAGTAGCATCTGAAATCTTCAAAGCTTGTGAGAAGCCATTTAAGACACAACTATAGGTCTTGGTTGCCCAAGATATAAAAAGAAATAAGAGAACTGAAACTCAGAGAAGAAGCAAGTTTACTCATGCTATCTCATTTGCCCTGAGACTAGAAAAACAATATGGCACCTGGTTAATGCCACTGACCTTTCTACTTGGTGTCACAATAGTGGCAGATGGAGTGGCTCCAGATAGAGTGGTTGGAATATGAGAAGGATTATAATTAATATCATTTTTAACTCATGGAACAGGAAACAACAGATGATTCCCTGAAACTATTGCATTGGGGAACTCTTTAAACTTAGAATTGAGTCTACTCCACAGGATTGCCTTTTGAGCAGGATAGTAGAGCAAAACATGAAACAAAGGATATTATCCAAAGATACATGCTCAACTTTAAAAAATGGTGAGAGATGGCCAACAATTACTGAGATATAAAGAAAGATAAGGGCACAGGGAAAGTAGAATCCTGGAAAGGGAACAAACTCAACACAGTTAAAGAGAAGGCTGACAGACTGTGCTTTTCAACAAATATCAATGAACGAGTTGTGTGGTAATATTCAATGGAATTCTCATTGGTTATGTATACATTCACTAAAATCCCAGCAAAATGTTAGTATAAAAAAGAAAATGCGAAAAAAAAAAAACCACCAAAATACACAGGACACTGAGATCAAAGGTGATCATGGAAGGCGGGAAAAAACTGATGGATAGAACTGCAAAATGTCCTATTGAAGAGGGATATTGCCCAGGGAAACTTTCTTGACTTAGCATAGGAATTTTTTCCTAGAATTTGAAGTTGTCTCATGAACAATCAGCTGAGGCTTTTTCTCTGTCAGCCCTGAGAGCATCAGTATTTTTCTTGGGACTCCTTCACATGGTAGGATATCTTGAAACCAGTAGCAGATTTCCCAAGGAAGAGAGTAAACATGTATAGGAAGAAATATTAATTTGTTGACTATGGATTACTGAGTAAGATCAAGTGAGTTCATGTTTTCTTGGTTGATTGGGTAATCTGGCACTGATAAGAAATTCAATTCTACCATCAGACTGGCAGCAAACATTTTATCAATGAACTCTTATATTGTGCCAATTTCGAGAAAACTTTTTTGTCCTGCATCGTTAGAGAAACATATTTTGGTTATTTAGTTCCCCTTTTTGTTCTGCAATGACTGAGATAGAGGCACACTGAGTGCGTGTTCCAGGAGTTTAGTGGAAAGGAAAGTATGTGAGAGGTACTACCACCCCAGGGTTTCATTGGTTATTCTGTATTGCCATCTTTGCTGTAGCAAGCTATTTGAACTACTGGTAAAATGATTCTTCTCACGAGAGGTGGCTAGAGTTTGCAATATTTATAGACTAAAGACAAAAAGTATCACCTGACGCTTTGCAGAAGAATCTGGCTGTGGGTGATCGAGGAGTCCAAGATCCATATCTGAGTGGGCTGATGGCATTAATCACATTAATTAATTTCTACGTAGGGTTTTGGAGGTAGATCACTAGGCCAATACATCAGCAAAAGTCACTAAACAATAAGGGACCCCTTTGCTTTAAAACACTGAGGAGTCCTGCAACACGTTCCCAGTCCCGAGCCCGCTGTTGCAGCAACTGTATCAATTTATATCATTGAGAGTCTTCTCCTTTTTCACCGACCCTGGATTTCACAAAGACTTGTCTCTTGTGATCGCCTGTGCCATATGATGCTGTTGTTAGGGCCCATCGAGGTGGTTCTCACCCACAGCACCCTTATGCACCACGAAAGGAACTCTGGTGGATCCCGGGCCATCGTCATAGTTCTTCCTATGCCTGAGCCCATCTTCGAAGCGAGAGTGTCCTAACATCTTCTTGAGGGTCTAGCAATAGTGTCCTAACATCTTCTTAAGAGACATCCTCTTTCTCATTGCCCCTCTAATTTATTGAATCTATCCTACTCCAGGGACTGGTTTCTCCTGACAACATGTCCCAAGTAGGTAAGATGAAGTCTTGCCATCCTCGCCTCTCTGATGCACTTTGGCCATACTTCTTCAGAGTTCATAGCAGTCCCTGGTAGTTCCAATACTCTCCTCCAATACCACAATTCAAACGCGTGGCATCTTCTTTGGTCTTCTTTGTTCAATGTCCAACCTGCACATGCGTATGTGGCAATTGAAAATACGATGGCTCGGGTCAGGTGAACCATAGTCTACAAAGTAATATATTTGCTTTTCAGTACTCTAAAGAGGTCTTGTGCCGTGGATTTACTCAGTGCAACACATCTTTGAATTGCTTGAATGGTACTCCCATGAGCGTTGCTCGTGGATCCAAGCAGTCCTTGAAAACTTCAACCTTGTCTTCATTCATCATTGTGAGAGCTATTGGTTCAGTTGTGAGGATTTTGGTCTTTTTAAAATTGAGTCAGAATCCATGTTGAAGGCCATCTTAAAGTTATTGGTAAGGTTGTTTCCTGTGTGGGCATACTCTTACCTGTATACACAGATCATTTTCTTTGTTCTATTCTTCTATTTTGAAGGATTTCTTTTACATAAAAATAATTTAAATATAAGGTAAAACACACAAGTCCACAGAGTCAAACAGCAAATTAAATTATTTCTTAAGTGTTTAGCTTATCTCTTCCACCACATTTCTCTCTCTTCCTGATATAGTCTTTTCTTTGAAAAATAATTGTAGTTTCCTTATAGTTTATTATTGTGAGTGAATATATATATATATGATTAGTTAGATAGTTGTTGGTACACAGAGTGCAGTTTTTCCCACCTCAAGACTCCCTTATACTTTTTGATTGTTACTTTATAACCTACAATTTTAAATCATTCTCATGGAAATAATGCAAAACGAAATGGAGAAGTATTTTTTCATTTCTTTTTTAGAGGCCACCAAGCCATTTTTGATTTGTAGCAACCCTATGTACAAGAGAGTGAAACATAGACCAGTCCTGTGTCATCCTCACAAATTTCCATATATGTGAGTCCATTGTTTTGGCAATTGGGTCAAGTCACCTCTTAATGTGAATATAGTATTATCAAATCATGTCCCTACTAACGGCTGCTTCAGTGGCCTCCAGACTTCTGCTATTACAAATAGAACTATAATGAAAAACCTCTTGCTTTGTGTATTTATGGCATCTTTCAGATAAATGCCTGGAAGTGGTTGCTAGACCAGAGAGTAAAACTATATGTAATTTTTGCTAGCTATTGCTAAAATTCTCTCCCTGAGAGCTATATCATCTTGTGTCTCCACATGGAAAATGTGAATTTTGTGTGTGTTTGTTTTCTCACTGCTTATGGATCTTTTCCCAGTGTAGTAGAGGAGAAATATTTCCTCATTGTAGCTTTGGCTTGCATTTCTCTTGTCAGTGAGCATGAATATCTTTTCTAATAGTCAAGAGCCATCTACCTTCATTTACAGAGCCCTATGCTCAGTTCTCAAGCCCATTTTGAAAATAGGCCATGACTATTTTTCATTGTTTCTAGGAGCTCTTATGAGGCAAGCTACTGATACGGGGTATGCTAACATTGCAGCTTATGCTTTGCCCACTTTGCATAGCTCTTTTTCTTTTGTGCTTGATGATGCTGTCATGCAAGATGATTTTTAAAAGGGCCTTACCAAATTGTTTTTTTACTTGTAGTATTTCTATATATTGAATCTTCCTATTTCCAGATTGCTAGAAAAATTTACTCTTGTTGACTTCTAATACTGTCAGTCCAGGTAGACTAGAAAAAACAAATTCATACACACTTATATGTGTACAAAGAAGGGCTTTCTATACAAGAGCAATTAAATATTGAGAAAGCATGCTAGTCCAGTCCAGGTTTTGTCCATAAGTCCAATGTTAACCCATATGTCTGTTATCAATCTATAAATTTCTCTTCAGACTCACGGAACACATGCAATGTTGCAGAATGCAGGAAGATCTCAGGTCAGGGTGTGTAAAGTTTTGTGAGTCCAGTGGCTGTTGAGGCATCTCAGCGCTGGCAGGGGTCTCCATGTGGGCTCCTTCGGCTGCAGGGCTCTTGCATTGCTCCATGTGTCTGGTCAGCAAGCATGTCTTGAAGGGATTGAATGGTTGTCCCACCTCCAGGGAGCTATTTATCTCCTTAGTGCCTTCAAATGAGGTCATCAAGCTGAGACCTGATTGACAGGCTAAACTCCACCCCTTCACTTTTTGGTCTTAAATTGACAACAGATTATGCCACCACCACAAGCACTAATATATTGTTTTATAAACTACTTTTTGATTCCCTTGAAATTTTTTTTCATATATGTTGTGGATATTGTCTATTTATTTTCATTAAAGTGACTTTCCAGTTATCCCAACACAGCTTGATAAAAGTTCATCATCCTCTCTCAGAATTGGGGTGCCACCTTTATAGAACTGTATGCTTTATATCTTGTTATGTGTATGCAAAGCAGACCTGGTGGTGTAGTGGTTAGACCTTGGGCTGCTAACCTCAAGGTTGTCAGTTCGAAACCACCAGCAACTCCAAGGAGAAAGACAGGCTTTGCACTCCTATAAAGCGTTCCAGTCGAGGAAAGCTACAGAGGCAGTTTACTTATTTCTACAGGGCGACCATGAGTTGGAATTAGACTCAATGGCAACGGGTTTGGGCCTTTGGGCTTTGTGGTAATGTAAACGTAATTCTAAGGACAAATAAGTTCTTGTAATTTGGCTCCCTATTTATAAGTCTTTTTATACTGTCTAGCAATTGACTTAATATTTATTTCTTCACCCTGTTGTATTGCAGTGTCTATCATAATACAACAAATTTCCACACATTAACTTATGGAGCACTATAATCTATTTAAATGACAACTGGTGGTGTAGTTGATTACTTGTTGGGGTGCTAACTGCAAAGATAGTGGTTCAAAACCACCAGCTTCTCTTCAGGAGAAAGATTGCTTTCAACTCCTATCACGATTTCCAGTCTCAGCAATCCAGAAGGGCAGTTCTCATCTGTCGTATAGGGTAAGTATGAGTCAGCATCAATTACAGGGCAGCGAGTTCGGTTTTTGATATAGTACATATATATTTTTATCTTTCTACAATTATTTAATTAGTAAATAATTTTTTGGGGGGGCTCGTGCAATGCTTCTCACAATACACATGTACATACAGTGTATCAAGCACCTTCATACCCCTGTTGCCATCATCATTCTCAAAACATTTGTTCTCTACTTGAGTCCTTGACATCAGCTCCTCATCTTCCCCCACTTTCCCTCTTTCATAACCTCTTGATAATTTATGTTACTATTATTTTGTCATATCTTACATTGCCAGGCATCTCCCTTCACTCACTCCTTCACAGTCCATCCTCTAGCTAGGAGGTTATATGTAGACCTTTGGCATTGGCTCCCCTTCTTGAACCCACCTTCTCTCTACCCTCCTGGTGTCTCTACTCTCACCACTGGTCCTGGGGGGTTTCATCCATCCTGGATTCCCTGTATTTCTAGTTCCCAACTGTACCAGTATACTTCTTCTATTCCAGCAGGATTTGTAAGGTAGAATTGGGATTATGAGAGTTGGGGGAAGGAAGAATTTAAGAACAGAGGAAAGTTGCATGTTTTATCATTGTACAATTGAGTACTATGCATCACTCATAAGCACTGATGAGCACATGAAACATGTCTTTTCATGGGGAGAGTTGGATGAAATCATATTGAGTAAAATCAGCCAATCACAAAAGGAGAAGTGCAGCAAGAGTCTCCTGAGGTAAGTGCAATCAGCATGGTAGGTATAGAAGAGAAGCCACCTATAGCTTAACATTTGGGTTGAGATATAAGGAAGTGGAAGGAGACTGGATCACACTCAAGGAGGTACATGCTGGTCCAACACAGTAATGGTAAATGGACAGAAGGGAAAGGGAGAAAAAGTAATATAGTATATTTTAACAAGTGAGTTGCCTTCACAAGTGTTCTTCAGCATTTATGATGTGGATTCTTAAGTAGGTAGTTATTTTTGTTAGTTTAACTTTGCTTTTAGGTTATTTGAGACTCATAGCTTCAAATATATAATACTCCTGGCTCTTGAGTCAATTCTAAATCAGTATCTTCCTGGAGGGCAGAGTAGAACTGCTGCAGTTTTTAGGGATGCTTAAAGAAGCAGACTGCCACATATGTCTCCATGGATTATCTATTAGCTTTCAACTGCTCACCTTTTGGTTAACAGCCATGAGCTCAAATATTATGCCACCAGGGCCCCATCAAAATACAGCTGTAGATATTTCTAACTAGGGTTTAGCCCAGATATTTTATAGAATACTAATACTGCTGCTATTTAAAATATGATCTTCTTTCCCATTCTATCATTTATTTTGTTTTGTATGTAAGATATGTATGCATGTAAATATATATATATATGTTTCCATATTAACTTTTATATTCTATCACTTTCTTAGATCTCCCCATTGCATATTTAAATTTTTTTTCTCCACAGGGCTGGGGTTAATTTTATTATAAGATAGAGTTACATATTTTAAATGTTAGCAATAGGAAAGTCATCTCACTTTAAAATTAAAATTCCATAGTGCAAAAACAAACAAAAAAGGAAGAATGCATGGCACTGGTAAATAGAACACATCTGTGCTCCAAGAGCCTTGCAGAAATATGTCTGACTGAATTGCCAATGTCATGACTTACAGTGATGTATCCTAGTAGATGGGCTATTCTCTTCTTGCTGCTGTTGTTAGGTGCCCTGGAGTCCTTTCTGATTCATAGCTACATTACATAACACATAGAGAAACACCACACCATCCTACTTTATTTTCACAACCCAGTCTTATGTTTTAACTCAATGTTGAAGTCACTGTGCCAACACCTCACATTTAATAGTCTTAGCAAACACCATGATTCAAAGGGATTATATTTTTGGTCTTTCTTATTCTGCATATAACTTTCCCATGCACATAAGATGACTTGGGTCAGGTACATGTTAGTACTCAATGTAACACCTTTGCCTTCTAACACTTTAAAGCAGTGGTGAGGAAAGCCTGGAAATGGGCTTTATAAGTTCTGAAAAACCAATGCTGATAATTGAATTATAAAGTTTTACAAAACTAATGTCTTACTGCCTGCAAAGCCTTTTCCCTCCCATAATGGTAAGTGGTGATTGTATGTGTATCCATTCCTACATTGATACAAGGAAACCAATTCAAATACATCTATGGGAACAGATGGTAAGAAATTCAGTATCACACATCAGAATAAGAACACACTTTGAAACAGACCAATAATTGCTCATTTAAAAATTCAAGTTGAAGCTTGAAAAAATTAAAACAATTTCTTGATAGTCAAAGTGTCACCTTGAGTACATTTCACATAAATATAGTAACAACTCAAAAATGGATGTGATGCATTGAAAATTAATTACCAGAAAGCAGATGAATAATGAGATAATTTAAGACTATCACATATTTAAAGAATATTTCTTTAGGAAGATCTCTAAAGGTTTCTGAAAGGTCAGGAAAAAAGAAAAAGAAAATATATATGTTAGATGAGGCTCTAAATCTTCTTGTTTAACATGCTGTTCTTGAAGTTAGGTACCGTAGAATTGGTTCTGACCCATATCAACACTAAGCACAATGAAGGAAATTGCCCAAGCCTACACCATCCTCACAATTATTCGGTGCCTGAATCCAAAGTTGGAGCCACCATGTCAATACATTTCATTGAGTATCTTTCTCTTGTCACTGCCCCTCCATTTTACCAAGAATGATGTTCTTCTTTAGAGACTGACCTCTCGTGATATTATGTCCAAAATATGTACGATGAAGTCTCACCATCCTGGTCTTTAAGTGACTCTTTGGCTATCCTTATTCCAAGACAGTCAAGTGTGTCCTTTCAGCAGTCTGATGCTTTCAATATTTGTCAATAGTAACACAGTTCATATGCATTGATTCTTCTTTGCTCTTCCTTATTTAATTTTCAACTTTCATATCCATAAGGAGCAACTGAAATTGCTATGGCCATCCATCTGGCTCAGAAGCAGCAAAACCAACATAGAAGAAGCACACCAGCTTGCGATCACAAAGTGTGGAAGGGATCAGGTATCAGGCACCCAAGGGAAAAAAAACATATCATTGTGTGTGCACCTTCCTGATATGATCACTGTAGACAAACAGATGCATAGCAAATGTGGTGAAGAAAGCTGTTGGTATATGGCTATCAAAAGATATAGTGTCTACAAATTTGTCACTGAAGTCAATAACGCAGCTTCAAGGAAAAAAACTTAAAAAAAAGATGTAGTGTCTGGGTTCTTAAAGACTTGAAGGTAACAAGTGGCTATCTAGCTCAGAAGAAACAAAGTCCACATGCAAGAAACACACCAGCCTGTGTGATCACCAGGTATTGAAGGGATCAGGTATCAGGCATCAGAGAACAAAAATAATCTTATCTTTGTGAATGAGGGGAAGTGCAGATTGGGGATACAAGTCTCATCTGTAGGCAACTGAACATCCCCATACAAAAGAGTGGAAAAAGATGAGCCAGTCAGGTTGCAGTGTAGAAACGATGAAGCATACACCTTTCCTCTAGTTCTTTAATGTTTCCCTCCCCCCCACATCATGATTCAAATTCTACCTTATTCTAGCCCAATTCTACATTCAGCTAGATCAGAGGATGTACACTGGTACAGATAGGAAATGGAAACACAGGGAATCCGGGACAGATAATCCCCCCAGGGCAGTGGTGAAAGTGGCCATATATGGAGGGTTGAGGGAGGTGGAGGTAGGAAGGGGGAAACAATGGCAAGCATCTACCTATAACCTCCTCCCTGTAGCTGGACAATAGAAAAGTGGCTGAAGACAGTGTAATACATGAAATAATAATAATAATTTATAAATTATTAAGGGTTCATGATGGGGAATGGGAGGGGAAAATGAGAAGCTGATACCAAGGGCTCAAGTATAAAACACATGTCTTGAAAATGATGATGGCAGCAGATGTACAAAGGTGCTTGACAAAATGGATGGATGCATGCATTGTGATGACTTGTTCGAGTCGCCCCCCCATACAAAAATGAAAGATGATGCAAATACTGACACAATATGTATGTATATATTGTGATTAGATCTGGATGTGTTCCCGGTACAATTATTTAATTAAATAAAAGAAATTGCTCTTGGCTTGGTTCAGACACACCTTAGTTCTCCTGGTTTTTAAATACTCTCAGGAGATTGTGTGCAGCAGATTTACTCAACTTATTGTGTTGTTTGATCTTGTGACTGTTGCTCCCATCAGCATTGATTGTGGATCCAAGCAAGCAAAATCCCCAACAACTGTGGTAATTACATAATCTGGTGACAATTTGGGACTACGGAGAATTAAGAGTGAAGGGTTCGAGTTTATTCTGTCATTTGGGTGGGCATCGCTTTCTCCAGAGGATTCTGGGAATTCTGGTATTTCCTTCTTGGAGATGGGAGACACACATACTCCCTTAGCTCATTCCTTGAGAGACCCTACTGACAAGACACATGAAGTTATGTTGATGACAGCAAGAACCCAGAACCTGGAGAAGCTATGTGAACACCCCTGCCAGCACTGAAATGCTTACTATGCCACTGAATCCACAAGATTTCCCACTCACTGGTCTGTGATCTTCCTGCATTCAACATCACTATTTGGTTTGTCCCGAATACAAAAGTCTTTTTGTACACATATGCATGCTCATGAATTTGCTTCTCTCCTCTACCTAGACTAACACTGCAACTCCAACCTTTTCTCCATTAATCATGATGTTTCTTTGTGGTCCAGTTGTATTCTGAGTGTGCTGAGCTGAAATCAACTAAACACTTAACAAAAACCACTATCTTTTTCCTCAACTTGCCATTTGGAGGAAAACCATTACTATAAAGACACACTTCTCTACTTTTGATCCTTAAATGACTTGCTATTTCACCTAGAAAAAAATAATTACAGTCCTTACAACGACTCGTAGGTCACAAAATCTATGCCTCAGCTCATACTCTCTAATATCCCTCTTCCTCATGTCATGCTATTTTCCCTCCATTTACTACAAACTGGCTCAGGACAGATATTTTTATGGCTCATACACTCACCTCTTTAAATTGCTTGATGAATTAGTTCCTTCTTTATCACTCTTCTAAAACTACTTTGACACTGAGGTCCACCCACTGGCATACAGTCAATTCTGACTCAGGGTTTCTGATGCTATAAATATTTATCGGGAGAGACAGCCTCAACTTCCTTCCAAAGAGCAGCTGGTGGACATAAACCTGTGACTTTGGGCTTTGCAATCTAACATTTCTACAATGTGGTTGTTATAGTTAGGTGCCTTTGACTCAGTTCTGATTCATAACAGTATGATGTAAAACAGATTGAAGCACCACATTGCCATGTCCTCTGCTGTCCTCACGATTGTTCTTATGCTTGAGCCTATCATGTTTTCCTCTTTTTCACTGAAATTCTGTTTTACCAAGAGTGATGCTGTTTTCGAGGGATGGTCTATCCTGATGAAACATCCACAACACCCATGTTTCAAAGGAGCATTCTGGCTCGATTTCTTCCAGGACAGATTTTATTTTGGCAGTTCGTGGTACTTTCAGCATTTTTTCCCAGCACCGTCATTCAATTGCATCGATTCTTCTTTAGCCTTCATTACTTAATGCTCAACTTCCACATGAAAACACCTGGGCTTACATCAGGCATACGCCAGTCTTCCAAGTAGCCTCCTTGTTTTTCAACACTTTGGCAAGGCCTTGTGCAGTATATTGATCCAATGCAATGAGTTGTTTGAGCTTTTGACTGCTGCTTCTGTGATCATTAATTGTGAACCAAGCAAGACAAAGTAATTGGCAAATTGAACTTTCCCCCATATATCATGATGTTACCTATTGGTCCACTTGTGAGGATTTTTAGTTTCTGTGCATTGAGTTTTGATCCATCCTGAAAGCTGCAATCCTTGATTTCATCAACAAGTGTTTCAAGTTCGCCTCACTTTTGCCAAGTAAAACTGTTCTCTGTGTATTGCATATTATTAATTATCCTTGCTCCATTCCTGATGTTGCATTAACCTTCATGTTATGTAGGTTCTCTGATTATTTTCTCAGATGAACAGGAGGAACTTTTATGAATACCACACTCAATTGTAAGCCATATTGTTTTTTCCGGTTCTGTTCACACACCTGCCTTTGTATTGGTATTTATCCATGCAGTAGTGGACTCATACTGTTGTGATTGGCTAACTTCACTCATGGTAATGGTTTCCAGGTCCATTCAAATAATTGAGGTTTACATTTATTATGCATGTACCTCTCTGTCTGTACACACATACACACACAAGCACAGATAAACATATAAATTTAAATTTATTTTAAGAAGTAACTTTCTGGGTAAACTTGAACTCGCTGAAACTTTCCTATTATCTCTCCTACATTTAGTTAGCTTTTAAAATATTTGATTTCTGTAACTGGCAGCCTTAGGTGGCCCTCTTTTCCAAGCTGTCTATTATGTAATAAAACCCACAGGGATCTGTAGAAAAATAGAAATTATTTGCTTAAAACTATAACTTTCCACAAATACCATGTAGCTCATAGTTACTCAGGTGAAAACACACACACACACACACACCTTATTCCTTACCTCTAAAATGGCTACTTATATTTTTTCTCTGTGTGGATGGGTGAGTGTGCTTCCTGCCCTCTGTTTGTCTATCACAGGGAACAGGTAGAATGCAAAACCTTAAAAGATAAGTGCCAAGTTTTAACTCCCTTTCTCCCAGCAAACTCAGTGGGAAAGATCCCAACAGCACACACATTAGCCCTACCTTCTCATGCGCTATCAATCAGCAAGGTGCCTTGCCCTGATGCTTTTCTGCCAAGATGTGAGTGGATATAAGAATTCTCTGGTCCAGGTTTCTCAGAAAGATTTTTGATGAACTGTGAAGTTTTCTTTTCTTCCTTTCACACAATGACATGTATTGCATGTAACTACCAGAAGAACAAAAGTCTACAATTAAATTAAAAGCAGTGCTTTTCTATCATCTTAGAGAACCCTGCTCTGTCAATTGCACTTGACTAGCTTCTCTTTTTGATTGGCTAAAAGGACAATTAGTGAATGCAAGAGTCATCACTCTATCCTAGATGGAGGAGTCTGACTGACCCAGCTGCTTCTTCAGGTTTTCAATGTTCCTGGCGGCTTTTAAAAAGCCAGACCTATGCATGCTGGCAAAATTGTAACAACAGACTGGCCATGCATTCTGAGTATTCTTCTTCAAACAAATTTGGGTGTATGTCAAGTATTAATCCTGTTCGATTTATACGAAGGGAGACCTACTGGGAGTAAATTTATGGTAGGTATGAGAAATAAGTAGGTATGCATTAAATTATTGATCATAGATATTTTTCAGAACTTCAAAACTAGAATAATAAACCTGCCAAAAAACTTCATGTTTGATAGTAAATTATGAAAAATTTTATTAACTTATATTAACATGTCTGATGTGCGTTGTCACAAAACAAAACACTTTCACTGATGGACTAAAATTAAGGATTAGCTGGCCCCAGACAGAGGACCAGAGCTCAGATTTTCCTTGAAGATGAGCTTTCCTGCAATTGTACAAAAAGAGCTACACTCACAGACACACTCATCAAATATAAAATTTATTCAATTGCTCTCAATATATGGGTGTTTTATGAAATAATGCAGCTGAAGGAAATAAGTAGTTTCTACAATTTCAAGATAATTTTAAGAAACCACTGCTATTATTTGTGATGAGAGCAGAGAAAGTTTTAATGAAGGGATTGTTTTTTAGACTTTACAATTTCTATTTAAGAGTTATATGCCAAGAACATCCCATTCATTTTCATTGAAAGCAATGTTTGACCTTGACTAGATTTTACATAGGAGGAAATTGAGATTTATGGAATTAAGCAAATTATTCAAGGATGAGTATGTGCTACCAGAAGGGGTCAAAACTAAACCTCAACCCAGTTTTCCAACTCCAAAGCTAGTTTCCTCAAATCACTCACTGTCATCAAGTCAAATCCAATTCATAATGATCCCATAAGATATATTAAAACTGCCCTGGTGGGTTTCTTATACTGTATCTAGCTATTATATTATAAAGTTTCATATTTATTCCTCTGAGAAAGGAAAAGGGGGCCAGCAGACAAAAAGAGTAAAGTATCTGGGAACACAACCATTTCAAAAAGGGAAGAACAAAAGGAGACTATTATGTATGAAACAGAATGAGAGCTTTGAGAACAGAAACTCATAGACAGAGTTTAAACAATAAGTCAAGATATGAAAGAGCTGAAATAAGAACAGAGAAAGCAGAAATAATATAGCTAAAAAATAAGATCAATGGAATATTTGAAAACACACAAGAGATGGCAAATAAGAGAAAGGGTACAGCTGAGGAAAAATGAACAAGCTTTAAGTGAATAAATGATTCACAATAAAGGGGAAAAGCACAGAAATGAATATGCAAAACGATGTTTTAATAAGCAGGATCAGTGCAATCCAAGGGTAAGTGAAAAGTATTGTTCCCAGTGCCCCATTTCACACACAAGTGGGCTTGTTCCACACAAACCATGTTTAAGCTTATATCTTGTCTCGGTGGATGGCTGTAGACAAGTTCTCTCAGTAGCATACTTATCATAGTCTCTTACTCAAAATCCCAGCTACCATTGGGCTTATTCAAACCAACAGTGATTGCATAAGACAGAGTAGAACAATTTCTCTGGGTTTCTGAGCCTCGTCTTTCTCCTTCAGTAAAGCTCGTGGGTTCAAACTTATTGTTAGTACCCTAAAGCATAGCACACAACATCACCAGAGGTTCTTGTAGTACCCTTAGATTGCCTTTTAAAAAGTTCAATAACAATGACAACAGTTTCAAGGGAGATCTATCTGCTGGAAGAGTGGAGCTCATGGCAGGGCAGCCTGTTTTGGAATTCCAATGGGCTATCTTAACAGATTTTCTCAAAGAACATGCTCACGATGATCCTGTACACAGAGAAGGAGACAGTTTTATAAATACAGCAAGGGGATATCATGCTGAGGCATGTGTCTGGGTTGTATAGTTTCATCATATTATTCGATGTGACTATTGAGAAAGTAATCCCAGAAACTGAACTCTGTGAGGAACATGGCATCAGGATCAAATAAAGGTTTATTTGCAAGCAGTTATATACAGATGACACCACACTGATTACTGGAAACTAGGAAGGAGTGTAAGCACCTGCTCATGAAGTTCTAGGAGCAAAAGTCAATGTAAAGAAAATCAAAATCCTCACAAAATAGACAATATAATTCTTGTGTTAGCATTCTCTAGAGAAAGAGAATCATATATATATGTGTGTATTATATTTATGGATAGGCATAAGGGCACTTAAGTATATATATGACTAATTAGCCCACACAGCAATAAAGAGGGCTCAGTTTAAGTCACTTTCATGAAATAGTTACTACACTGAATTTGCTTCAACTCACGAGGGCTGCCGTTCAAAGGTCAAGGCAGCGGACAGCAGCGACTTCCATCAGAGAAGATAGGCAGAGCCGGCCCAGACAATAGGGTGGGGCAGCAAGCATAGCGTAGCCCCGGAGCTTAGGGAAGCAGGCCCCAGTGGGTCTTGAACACGTGATGCATGCTGACATGATCCACAAGCATCCAGTGTAAGGGATGTGCACACCAGCAGCACAGAGTAGCAGCTTCAAAGGAACCATAAGCTCTAGGGCAGGGCCTGTGGGCCAAATGGGCCCTCTGAGAACCTTGGTCCTCTGAGGGCTGCTGGGTGTTTTTGCTGTCCCTGCTGTCCTGCTTAGGCGCCGACTCATCCCAGACCAGCAGTGAATTTGTTCATAGTTGTTTACTTTTTTAACTATAGTCTGGCCCTTCAAGGGTCCGAGGGACAGTGAATTGGCCCCTTGTTTTAAAAGTTTGAGGACCTCTACTCTAGAGTCATGGTCCGTGGGGTGGTTGGACTCACAGGGAGTACAGCACATGGATGAGGGTCAAGAACTAGCTCAAGTAGCAGTATGCTGCTCACATCACCAGGAAGGAAGGAAGAGACGGGATGCCAACCACGGAAAGTATTTATTTCAGTTGCCCTCAAATCAAGCTGTGACCTGATTAAACTCTGCCCACAGGTCCCTATGGAGGCCTAGTTGGCACAAGAAACCTACGTATCACAATTATCAAAAGAAAAAAGATTAATGCCATCGAGCATTTCATTTTACTTGGATCCACAAACAATGCTTGGAAGCAGTGGACAAAAATTTCAAATACCACTTTAATGTGTTGAGGATCAAAGATGTTATTTTGAACTCAGAAAATGGTATTTTCAATGGTCCCAGAGGCATGTGATACTTGGACAATGAATAAAGAAATACAAATGCATTTGAATCATGGTATTGTTGAAGAAAATTGAAAGTACCTCCTTGGACTTCCAGAAGAACGATAAACAGAAGACCGATAAATCTGACCTGAAATGAATACAGTCAGTTTCTTAGATATAAGGGGGGTGAGATTTTGTGTAATGTACTTTAGTCAACTTATTAGGAGGAACTGATCCCTCAAAAAATATCTCATGGGGCTGAGTCCCGGTGGCGTAAATGTTTGAGTGCAGGACTGTGGCCTGCGGACTTATCAGTTCAAATCCAGCGGCAGCTCTCAGGCGCGGCACTGGGTGGCTCCCATGACCACCAGAGGGCAGTGATGCCCAAAAAACAAAACAGGACAAACAAACAAACAAGCAAAAATATCTCATGCTTGGTAAAGTAGAGATATGCAAAAAACGAGGTTGATCCTCAAAGATATTGTTTTAACAGTGTCTGCTAGCTGGACTCAAATATAAGAATTATGAGCAGGGCACAGGACCAAGGAAGGGCTTTGTTTTGTCGTTCAAAGGATTTCTTTGACTTAGAATGACTTGATTGTTCCATGTTTACATGGGGGAAATATTTAATGACCTTCATCAGCAAGACCATCAGTCTGGAACTGGAGCCCGGCGAAACCATTGAGAATGTGAAGGCCAAGATCCAGGATAAGGAGGGGCCTCCCCTGACCAGCACAGGCTGATTTTTGCAGGGAAGCAGCTGAAGATGGCTGCACTCTTTCTGATTACAACATCCAGAAAGAGTCGACTCTGCACCTTGTCCTTCATCTCAGGGTGGCTGTTAATTCCTGTTAATTCTTCAGAGTACATTCAAGTGCCCTACAATGTCATTACTCTGCACTATAGCCAATTCCCCCAATTTAGGTTTAGAAATTCCAAGTTTCAGTAGCAGCTGAACATGTTCAAAATGTTAATAAAAGTTTTGTTGCATTGTAGCAAAAAAAAAAGATGAAAGGAATTTATAGAGTTACTGTACTGACATAACTTCAAGAGATAAAATACAAAAGAGGTGGCATATGATAAAGAACCATTGGTACTGTGGAAAGAAATCCAAACTACAGTGAAGCCCTCATGAAAAACAAGGGTCTAGGAGTTGATGATACCAATTGAAATGTTTCAACAAACTGATACTCTTTTAGAAGCAGTCCCAAATCTTTAACAAGAAATTTGGAAGACAGTTACTTGCCAAATAATTGAAACAGATTTATATATATAAATACATACACATATACACATATATGTATATATATCACATTTCAAAGAAAGGAGATCCAATAGAATATGGAAATTATAAGAAATCACTAATTTCTCTTGTAAGTAAAATTTAGCTGGAGATAAAAACCATTTCTAAGAAGTTTCAGCAAGCGTCCAGAAATTCAATTTGAATTCAGAACAAATGTAGGATAAATGGTATCATTTGTGAATTCAGTTGGATCTTAGCTGAAACACGAGAATACCAGATATGTGTTTATATATGCTTTATTGACTATGTAAAGGGGTGTAATGTATGTATTGTAACACATATAAATTGTACATAGTCCAAAGAGGCAGAGTTCATACAGAACAAGAAAATATTGTGTAGCTTTACATCAGGAAAGGTGAGTGTGAGTGTTGTATTGTTTCATCATACTTATTCAATCTATACACTGCACAAATCTGCTGGATAAGACATCCTTATATTATTAAAAAAAAGTAAAGATAGACTAAAGTGCACCTGACCCAGATTGTGCTATTTTCAATTCTCACATTGGTGTGAAAGGAAAACAATGAATAATGAAAAGCATAGATAAATGATTCATTCAAATTACAGTGTTATCAAAGAATAATGAAAATACCATGATCTTCCAGAAAAAAAAGTAAATTTGCCTCAAAAGGAGAACAGCCTGATTGCTCCTTAGAATGGAGGATTATAGTACTTTGTCTCATACACTTTGAGCACGTTATTAGAAAGACCAGCGCCTGGAAAGAGACACCATTCTTTGTAAAATTGAGAGTCATCAAGAAAGAGATGATCCTCCAGGAGATGGACTGACACAGTGATTGAAACAATGGACTGAAACATAAAACAATTGAAAAGGTCTCAAAAGACTAGATCATGTCTTGCTATGTTTTATATAGGGTACTATCAGTCAGAATATTTTACAATGTCCAACAATAACAGTTTCAATTGTTTTATGAAATACTGTTTTTGCTAAGGAGCATTTGTGATATGTTTGTTTCCACAAATATTTGATATTCAGTTGGAATATGCTATGTGGTCTTTGCTCTTTGATAACTCAGGGATATAAGCATGTATACATACATAAGCACACAAACATACATATATTTGGTTACACTTCAAATATCTAGGGTCTATTCGAGGCCTCTGGGATGGCACACATATTTGATGGTGAAACTAAAGGTCAATGATTTGAACCTACCAAGCAACACTACAGAAAAAGGCCAGGTACAATCTCTTCTATAAAGATTACTGTAAACAGACAAACAAAAAACAACCCGGTGAAGCACTTGCACTATGCAACACAGTTGAATGGATTGACTCCACAACAGAGGTTTTTGTCCCTTTGTTTCATTTAGTTCTTATTTAATTCATGTGAGGAGAGTGAAGAATGCTATATAAACTCACTACAGAACCACCTATCTTTATGAACATTTTCTCTGACTCCATGTCTCCCTTGACTTATCATCTCACTTTTGAAGTCATTTCCCCTAACCCTGATGTAATTGTCCCATCTGCAGTCCCTAGATCTCATGTAAGCCAAATCTGGCATTCTCTTCTAAGGCTTCTCTAAAATTGTTCTTCAAAAGATTGCCATTCACTTTCATCTTGACAAACCTAATCAACACATCAATTTCCTATCACTTTTTTTCAACCAATTCACTCCCTCTTTCCCCAAGCACTTTTCTCTCTTTGGATTGTACGAGCTCACTCTGTGCTGGTCTCCCTTTATCTCTGGGTACTCTAGAGATTGGAGTCCTTTGGGGAGAAGTCCTAGCTTCCTCTCAAGTCATACTCTGTGTAGGTCATTCACCCAGTCTCATGCTCTCAGGCCCTAAACTATAACCTAAAATGTAACTACTCACCAAAAACATTGCAAACATTGTCAGGGAGCTGCTGGAAATACAAGATGAATTCAGAAGAAAAAGTAAAATAAGTGATAGCATTTGTGAATTCAATAGAATCTTGGCTGAAACCAGAGAATACCAGAGGGATGTTTACATGTATTTAATTGACCAAATCAGGGAAAAATGAGGAGTTGATACCAAGGGTTCAAGTAAAAAGAAGATGTTTTGAGAGCGATGAGGGCAACAAATGCACAAACGTGCTTGACTCGGGAAATGTATGGATTGTGATAGAGTTGTATGAAACCCCACTGAAATGATTAAAAACCTAAAGGTCTTGTGCTGTGTGTATTGTATCATATGGAATCTGAAACTCCTCCAATGCGAGGTTTTTTCAGTGGACTGGTAAATATCTTTAGCACTGATGTTGTTGATTAAGTGTTGGGCTGCTAATTACAAGGTTTAAACACACCCGTCTCTCCATAGGAGGAAGATGAAACTCTCTTCTTTCATAATATTTACCATTTTGGAAATCCCCTTGAGCAGGGCTCTGGGGTGGCTAAGAGCTACAATCAATTTGATGGAACAAATTTGGGAATGGTACCAAACATTTTTTTTTAAATTGGGTGAAGGTTTAAAGAGAAAATCATTTTTCCGTTAAGCAATGCATACACATTTGATTTCATGTCATTAATTTTACTTTCCACGATGTAATATCACTGACTCCTATTTCTTCCTCTGATTCCTGTTTTCATCTCTCCTTCCTTCTTAAGCCTTCTAAACTCTGTCCTTGGGCAAATTGTGTGTCCCTGATATCAAATGGCAGGCTATTTGCCTTTTCTTATAGACTTGTGGGTGGGCTGGATGAGTCAAGGCGAGTGTATTCATTTCCAGATCCGAAGGGTGACGAAGGATCATAGTCTTCATGGTTCCACTCATGTCTATCAGGTGTATAAGCCTGCCTTGTCTTTAAAAAACAATTTTAAACTTTGTTTCCATATTTTCTTCCACTTTATCCATGACCTTCTAAGATGATTCTGTTCAGAAACATACAGATTTAATGATGCCAAAATTAAAGTCCTGACTTCACTTCCAGTCTTTATTACTCACTAACCCTTTATCTCTCTCATTAAATGACTCGTTTTCCTACTAGTCTCTCAATCTAGAAACAGTTGTTTAATAGTTCCTTTGCTGTATCCTCACATATTTCATAAATAAATACACTATTCAAACACACACACACACACACACACACACTCCTTCTTTTCAACATATGTACTGCCACCCCCAAGGTTCATGCTCATCTGGAATTCTGTTCCAGTGTCCTATTGGACCCATTGCTTACACTCTTGTTGTTGTCGTTGGTCCTACTGAATCAGTTCTCACCCTGTGCATAGCAGAATGAAAACACTGTCTGGGCCTGCACCAGACTCACGATTGTTCCTATGCTGGAATTGTTCTGCTCTTGTCAGTCTCAACTTCGTTCACACATGGATGCCCATGTGACCTTTCAAGAGAATTAAGAGGATCCTGCCATTCCCCTGTTTTAAATTCTTTAGCTTCTCGTGAACCCAGGACTTTGGGTGGTTTGGTTTCAGGTTGTCTCCCAGCCTCATCTGGCTATACTTGCTCCCTTGCTTATTTTAGTTTCAGTGACTTAATTCAGTTCTTTGGAAACACCCAATTCCGATCTTCTGTAACATCTCAGCACAACTTGCTGTTGACTCTCCAGTCTCTTATTCTGGTGTCTGCTTCTTTTCATTCAGTGGCTCTCTTTATGCAACTGTCTTCGATAGGACTTCCCTCTCGACAACAACAATCCTCACTGCCACCCAGTTCATTCTTTCCTAAAGCCATGCTACCAAAGAGAGCAGAATTGCCCTGTGTATTTCAGAGGCTGTCAATCTCTCCTGGAGCAGAAAGTCTCATCTTTCTCATGGGTACAAACTGCTGATCTTTTGGTTATCAGTCCAATCAGTGCCCTATATCACCTCATCTGAGTGGATTGTCTACTTTTCCCTAGTGCAGCCCTTTGTTAAGTTTCTTCATTGCATCTGACAAAAGCAAAACACACACATACACACACAAACAAGAAAACAAACAAGAAATTCTTAATTGCCTTTGAGTCTATTTAAACTCATAGTGACCACAAGGATTCTAGCTCAGGAAGTTGTACCCTAGGGTTTTCAGATACAATGACTTTTCAGAGAAGATCATCAGGCTTTTCTTCCTGGGTACTGCAGGGTGGAGTTTATGGACTCACCTTTCCGTTAGCAGCTAAGCCAACAGTCTGTGCCACTAGGACCTCTTCTCAGCATCTCAAACATTCTGTCATTTAAATCCTTTTGTCTCCTGATGTTATTCATTTATTCTCTAGATTATCTGCTTCACTAGTACAGAGACTGTTTATAGTTCCATATATTGTCAGAGCCAGTCTTGAAAGGGGGAGCGAGGATTTAAGAAAGAAAAGAGAAGAAGGAAGACAATGGTAGGGCAACAGTGAATATTGAAGCCCGGAGTTTCTTTCACACCTTTCTTTTTACACTCCAGAAACAACTCGGGGTCATATTTTCTCATAACTAAGCAAGTATGCACATCAACAACTTTTATGTTGTGTCAAATTAAACATTCTTGAAAACATCCTAATTTCTCAGAGCTCACAAAAAGTCTCTGCTCCTTTATGTCAAACTGCAAAGGTAAACAACAGATGCTGGCATTTAAGTCACAGAATCTTTAACTATTTCAAAACCAAGCCTTAATGGCCTACATCAACATATGATAGGTCCAGCTTTTTCATAAGGTGGCTTGACATTTAGTGGGCATTAAATAAAGAATCCTTAAGTAAATGCCTCAGTTAACTGGGGTCGCAAGTTGTTTTGAGACATAGGCATGGCTAGCATTCTTTAGAGAACAGCAGGATAAAGACCAATTATAGCTGTTGCATTTGGGACATGGTTTATGAACTCTCTGTGCTCACTTTATTAAAACTTCTCTGCACTCCCACCCAAGGCCAATATGAACTCCATAAAGACGTAGTGGAGTAGATGCACAACTGAACACTCTTCATAGTCTTTGTTTCCTGGAACGATTCCCAGAGTAATTTTCGGTGCTGTTTCAATGCAGGAAAAGGTGTCCATCACAAATGAAAGCTACCAAGTCACTTCATTTGGTGAAATGTTCTTTCTCTGATATGACTGAGGGGAAATTAATTGACCATAGCAGTGCAGAAAACAGGAAGACGTAGTTGCCTCTAACGGGAAAAATAGGAACACTTCTTCCCTTTGTAGTTTATGCAATGTGAATTAACATGGACGGTATCAATCCTTACTGTGCTATTGAAGCACTCATCTTCTTAGACCAACAAATAAATGCTTAGAGAAAATAGGCATTTACTCTTATCAGGAGGAAGTCGTCCAAAGAGGAGGACACTGCTCTTAGTAAAGTGGAGGACCAATGAAAGACAAGGAAAACCTTAATGGAAATGGATTGACACAGTGGCTTTAACGATAAGCAGAAACCTGATGATAGTGAAGATGGTGTGAGGTTGAACAAGGTTTTGTCATGCTGAAACCTGATGATAGTGAAGATGGTGTGAGATTGAACAAGGTTTTGTCATGCTCTATTGAACTGACTGGAGAGGATGTTACAACACCCATCAAACTTAGATCGTTTTCCTATTTGTGATCCAATGTTTGGAAAAAATAGAATCTGGAACTGGAAAGTCAATTTTCTGTGAAACTTTTACATCAGAATAAAAAACCGAGAAACCTAAACAACACCAAGAAAAAAATTTTTTTAAAGATCAAATCAAAGAAACTACTCAATTTTCCTTATTTTGCTTTTTGTGAGGATGGAGTAACAGAGATTAGGCATAACCTCTTGCCTGACACTAATAAGAAAATATGTTTGTCAGACAGTGGATACAACAAAGAACAATGACCCCGGGAGGTTCTGAGGGAAAAGAAAGTCAGACAGATGAAGCCTGTTGTCTCACTGAGTTGAGTCAGAACTGGGATCAAGAGATACATAGGGTACAACCACAGAGAAGGGAGAATTGCAAAATTAGAGAGAGGGAGATAGAGAGAGAGAGAGAGAGAGAGAGAGACAGACAGACAGACAGACAGACAAACAGAGAAAGCTCCCTCCAGTCTCTATTCAAGTACTGACTAGCAGTGATAGAACATCAGAATAAAGCCTGTCCCAGTTGAAGCACCACCTGAAGTCACCAACATGAGCACACATAGATAAAACTAGGATTGCGAAAAGCTTCTGGTTCTATCAGCCAGAAAAACATAAAAGATCCAACCAAATTCATGACCATCAAGTTGATTACAATTCACTGAGACCATATATGGCATGTTAGAACTGCCCCAGTGGGTTGCTGAAACTGTAGCTCTTTACAGGAGTAGAAAACCTCATCCTAGATTCATCCACATCATTGAGAGAAAGAAAAAAGCAACTACTCTAACCCTCAGAGGAAGGTCTCAAGATTCTTCTACTGATATATATATATATATATATTCAACATTATTCAGCATTCAATATATATATATATTCAACATTAATTCAACATTATATATATATATATATATATATATATATTCAACATTAGTCAAGGTTACCCTGTGAGTCTGATGCTTAGGACAAAATCAAGTCCACTTCTTTTGTTGGGGGGACATCACTGCCCTCTGGTGGTCCTGCTGGTCCTTGCTCCTGAAGAGCTGCTGCTGGCTTTGAACCACCAAGCCCGTGGGCCGCAGTCCTGCACTCAACCACTGCGCCACCGGGGCTCAGCCCCAAGTCCCCTTCTTAAAACTATGTGCCAAATCCTCCCTTAGCTTCTCAAACATAATCAGCTATGACTATGATAGCTGCTAAGATATTTAAGAACTAATTTTATCATCTGCCATTTTAGGTTTGGTTGTGATTGGTTGAATATCATCCTTCGTATGGATCACATTTTCCTTTACTTTTGTAATAATTTTATTGAAATGTCTTACACATTCCAACATGTCAATTCACATAGAATTCGATTATCCAATCCCATAGGGTGGTATTATTCAATCATCATTGCTACCCGCTCTAGTCCCTCCTACCCCACCGCCTTCTTGCTTCTTTATCTTTCCTATTAATTTTCAACTAGATGAGAAGCATATTTCCTTTCAGGATTGTGGGTGTTTTATACTTTATAGCTATTGTTTACATATTATTCATTTGGAGGATGGAAATAAGTTATTTAGGAACAATATAGGTATGTGAGGGTCTTGATTTCAAGCTTTATGAAATATGAAAACCAAACTGCCATTTGGTTTTCCCCTGTGACTAAGCCCTGGGGGCATAGTAATTCAATGGTGGGCTAACTGAATAGATCATCAGAGAAGTTGGATAGTGTGAAGAACATGGCATTAGGAGCACAGGAAGAACAGCCTGCAGCATGCAGATGACACAGCCTTGCCTGCTCAAAGTGAGGAGGACTTGAAACACCTGCTGATCAAGATCAAGAATTGCAGCCTTCATTTCATGTGGACAACAACTTAATGCAAAGAAAATGAAAATCCTCACAGCTGGTTCAATAGATAACGTCATGATGAACACAGAAAAGATGGACGTTGTCAAGAATTCTGTCTTGTTGGCTCCAGAATCAATGTTCATGGAAGTAGCAGTCAAGACAGAAAAAAATTTATTATATTGGGCAAATACATAGCACAAGACTTTTCCCTACTTTTATTTATTCATTCACTTTTATTTATTAAGTTACCTAGGGTAAAAGTCACATGTTTTAATTGTACAAAGCAATGATTTTTGCAAAAGGTGTAGCTTATCACTGTCATCACAATCAAGATAATAGAACATTCCATTCCATCTTTCCAGAAAGAATGCTCAGGTCCCAACACAGCCAGTCTTCATCTTCATGCACTGTCCCATAGAACCATTGCTAATCCCATATATAAGTTTCTCCTGCTTCCAGATTCAGCATGCACCTCAGCATGATGTTGAATGTGGGGGTACTTTATGGCATAGTGTGTTAGTTAAGGTGAACTAAGGAAGCAAATTTATAGACACTCATATGTGTATAAGAGAGAGTTTTATGTAAAGTAGCATTTGAATAGAGAAATTATCCATCCCAGTCAAGATCAAGTTTACAGTCCGATATTAGCCCTTATGTCAATAGTAGTTGATAAATTCGTCTTCAAACTCATACAACACATGCAATGATGCTGAATACAGGAAACTTATATTAGTGTGTGGAAAGGCTTGTGGATCCAGTGGCAGCGGACACATACACACTCCCTTCAAGATATTTCTCTTGAAAAGACATGAAGACTAGCTACGTTAGAGCCACGAAGCTGAAGGAACCACGTGGAGTCCCCTGCTGATGCTGAGATACTTCCGTGACACAAAGCTTTTTAAGTGGGGAAAATCAAGACTGTCTCTTCAAGGCCCGAGCTGGTTCTGACTAGGGCATGCAAGGTATTTTCAATTGCCTCATATACATGTGAAAGTTGGGCATTGAATAGGGAAGCCAAAAATTTGATTGATCCATTTGAATTGCAGTGTTGATGAAGAAGGTTGAACATAAGAATGCTGCCAAAAGAACAAAAAAAATCTGTTTTGAAGAAATACAGCCAGAATATGCCTCGGAAGCAAGATGGTGAGATTTGTCCCACCTACTTTGGACATGTCAAGAGAGACCAACCATGTAGAAGGACAATGACTTGCTAAGATAAAAAGGCAGAAAAAAAGAGGAAAGAACCCTAGGAGATGTATTGAGACAGTGGCTTCAACAAGGGGCTTGAACATAGCACCTGAAGATGACACAAGATCAGGTACCTATTGGTACAGGGGTCACAAAGAGTTGGGACCGACTCAATGGCACTCAGCAGCACCAAAAACAATGACCAAGCACTCCATAGAAGCACCCTTCTGCTGCTGCCAAGGCCAGTGGCTACACACTGGGTTAACACCCAGATAAGCTCTGAAGAATAAAGATGAGGCTTTCAACTCCCACAAAGAAGCACAGTCTCATACATCCACAGGGACAATCTACCCTGCCCTGTAAGGTGGCTATGAGTCAGTCAATTGACTTGATGTCAGGGCGTTTTCTCATAAAATAAACAGACAATTCACATAGCTATGTATGGACAAAATCTTGATCTCAAATTCCAAGGCAATATCTGTATGGATTTGCTACTTTGGACATATACCTCACTCTTTCCTGAGTTAGAAATATCACAGCAGATCTTGAGTCTCCATATAAGATTTTCCTGTTTGTCTCTAAAACATGTTGGCTTGTTAGCTATGTGAAGCCAATCACGGGACTATTTAAGTACCTTCTCTGTTTTTTTTAACAATAAACTCAAAAAGCATAAAGCTTGTTTGCAGGGTTAGGCAAGTTTTGAAATACATTTTAGAGTCTTTTCGTATGAGCCAGATAGATAACATATTGCAGATTATTCAGATCAAATAAGGGGCTGCAAATATTTCAAATGAATAACTCAATTTTCTAAAATTCCACAAGAATTTAGAGGTAATAACTGCTTCAATAACTTTAATATGTGTGAGAAACAACTAATGCCTGAGGCCAGTAATAACCTGAAATCTTATAGAGGAGAAAATAAAATTTTTTACTCTTCGGTATACTGACATTGACTTTAGGTATTTTACATTTGTCACAGCTTTTCTCCCCTTTATTTTTAAATTGTTGTGTATCTAGGTCTCATTATTACAAGTGGCTTCCAAATTTCTTTTGTGTAGAAATATCATTTTTTTCTATATTTGTGGCTCAAGTTGCAAAAGAGTCTCATAAAAATGAAAATAGAACTTAAAAAGTACAGTTGAGTAGACAAAGCAAATTTTGATAGATTGATACATTCATTCATACCCAAATTGAGATAACCTCAAACTCCCCACCCCCTTCCCAATGATCCCAATTCTACCTTACAAATGTGGCTGGAACAGAGGATGTACATCAGTACAGATAGGAAGCAGAGACATAGGGAATCCAGGACCAGCGATACCTTGAGGGTGGAGGGAAGGTGGGGTAGAAAGAGGGACCGATAATAGGGATTTACATATAGCCTCTTCTCTAGTGTATGGATAATGGGGAAGTGGGTGAGGGGAGACAGAGGACAGTGTAAGATATGAAAACGTACTTATAGATTATCAAGGTTTTATGAGAGAAGGGGTGCAGGGAGGAAGGGAAAAATGAGGAGCTAATGCTAGGGGATTAACTAGAAAGCAAAAGTTTTGAGAATGAGGAGGGCAACAGATATACAAATGTGCTTGACATACAATGGGTATATGTATGGATTGCGATAAGCAGTGTAGGATCCCTCAGTAAAATTATTGATAATAATAATAATAATAACAACAACGAGATTATCTCTATGAACACTGTAATTGTGCTCAATTTTTGTGGTTACTATTTATTGTGAGAAGTAGGCAGTATCAAGGAGTACCTGACAATGGTATTTTTGTGCAACACCTGGGTTAAGAAAGTAAGAGCTTCTGCTACAAATGGAAATTGGTACAATTTTTCTACTCTGCTCCAGTAACATAGCATCTCAGAATTTCTTATTTCTGGTCTCATGAGAAAGTGGCAAAAACTCTAAGCAAGTCATCGGATGTTAGGTTTATGTTCTCACTTTATCATTTACTGTCTCCCTGATATTAAGAGATCACTGGGTCTTGGGTCCTTAACCTGAACAAGAGGAGGATGATTTCACTCTTAACGAAAGAGTCAGGAGGTCAGATAAACAAGGCAGACCCTTATAGTATATCACCTCATATCTGGCAATAGATATGATAGTTGTCAGTCTCTTGGATCTATAATAGCAAAAATAATATCTTACCTATTCATGTTGCATCTGACTATGCATTTTCCTCAGTTGGCCTGGAAAAATGTCTGTTCTTTTTTTTTTTTTGGGGGGGGGGCATCACTGCCTTCTGGTGGGAGTGGTGACCCAGCCTTGATCCTAGAGAGCTGCTTCTGCATTTGAACTGTAAAGCCAGTGGGCCGCAGTCCCGCATTCAACCACTACGCCACTGGGGTTCAGCACTGTTCTTGTTTTTATATTGGATTTAGCTCCTAATCATAGCAACCTCAGCCACAACATAAAGGAACCTTGCTTGAACCTGCTGCATCCTAACAATGATTGTTGCTCAAGCTTAGTGCTAAACCCGCCATGTCAATCCATTTTGTGTGGGACCCTCCTTTTTTTCCTTCTCCCTCTACTTTGCCAATCATGATGTCTTTTTTCAGGCTTTGTTTCTCCCGGCAACATGTCCACATCTGTGAGACAAGCTCTCACCATTCCTGCCTCTAAGCAGGATTCTGGCTGTACTTATTTAGGATAGATTTATTTCTTCTTTTGGCAACCCTTCCAACTTTCACTATTCTCCACCATTGCCATAATTCAAATGCATCAATTCTTTTGGGAACTTTCTTATTCAACGTCCAACTTTCATATGAGGAAATGAAAAACACTAAGGTTTGAGTCAGTCTTGCTGTAGTCCTCAAAGAGACATTCTTAATTTTCAACATTTTTTAAAAAGACCATCTGAAGTAGATTTTCTCATGACGTGATCTCTTGACTGCTTTTTTCATGAGCATTAATTCTGAATCCAACCAAGACAAAATCTTTGACAACTACAGACTTTTTTCCATTTATCGTGATACTATCTATTGTTCTAGTTTTGAGGATTTTCATATTCTTTACATTAAACTCTGGTCCATATTGAAATAAGCCTGAAATTCTTTTTAATATATGTGCTGCCGAAGCGAGCACAAGCCTGCAATCCTTGATGCTCATCAGCAAGTGCTACATATTCTCACTTTCAGGCAAGCTTGTGTCATATGCATACCGAAGGCTGTTCATTTGTTGTCCTGCAATCCTAATGCCACGTTCTTCTTCATAAAATCCAATTCCTCTGATGATTTACTCAGCATCCGACTAAATATATATGATGCGATGATAGATACAGCCCTGCTTACTTTTAAAAAATTTAGTCTCTTGTTCTATTTGCTTGCATGCCGTTTGACCCGTGTTTAGAGTTTGCATAAGCACAACCCAGTGTTTTGGGATTCTTATTGTTCTCTAGTTTGTCCATGGTTTGTCGTGATCTAGCTCTGTAAAATTCCTTTGCAGTCGATGAAACTCAAGTAAATATCTTTCTGGTATTCCATGCTTTCAGCCAGGATCCACCTCACATCAGCACTGATATCCCTTGTCCAACATCCTCTTTTTAACCTGACCAGAATCTCCTCGTCAATATACTAATGCATCAGTGTCGGATAATCTTCAGCAAAGTTTTGCTTGCATGTGATGTTAATCTATAATTTGAGCATACTGTTGAAATGCAACTTTCTTTGGAATGAGTGCAAATGTGGATCTCCTCCTCGCAGTGGCAAAATCTTCCATATTTATTGGTGTAGAGGATTGTGTACATCCAGTGCTTCCTCAGTTTGTTGAAACTTTTCAACTGGCTTTCTGTTAATTTCTGGAGCTTGGCATTTTGACTAATACCTTCACTTGGACTTCTTCCTTTAGTACCACTGACTCTTGCTCATATACTCCCTCTTGGGATGGTTGAAAGTTGACCAGTTTTGTTGGTACAGCGACAGACTCTTTCCATCTTCTGTTGGTGCTTCTTCTATCATCCAGTATTTTGGTCATAGAACCTTTCAAGATTGCAACTTGAGGCTTGATTGAAATTTTGTAGAGACTTTTCACTTTTAGATATGCCAAGTGTGTTCTTCTTTTGGGATTTTTTGCACATTTCATTATAGTACATTATTTTGTCTTCTGAACTGCCCATTGAATTTTTTTCTTTTTTAGGATTTTTCATATATACATACATACATACACATATATCACATCATTCTATTGTTCAATCATGTCAAGCGGAATTGTAAAGTTGCTACCACAATCAATTTCCAAATGCTCTTTTTTTACGTGGACTCCTGGATATTGTCTCCGTTTAACCCTGCTCCTTCAGTACTGAACTCCCCTCCCCCTGAAAACCTTATTTGACTTGATGTCTCTATAGGCTCCTCATTCCTGCACTCCATATATTTAAAGATGGAAATACATATAACACAATTTCAAAAAGGTGACAGCTAATGACATATCCTCTGAGATACCTCCTAATATGGGATTGCCAACACCAAGCAGAACAATACAGACCAAAACTACAGACAGCTTAGTGAACCAGAGCAGGTCCAGCATGCATTGGGGGAGGAAGAGGGATATACTTACTGACAAATTTTACCTGTTCAAGTCAGGTTTACATGTCTTTGATTTTCTGTATTTATCTTTCCAATGCTCTCTGTTTAATAACCACTTTCCTCTTATCCCTCAATTGCAGATGGAGGGAATTACCCAGACTTATTTCCTATGTAGTTCCCCAAATGAACCTTGGGATCCCACTGTCAGTGGTAGCCTTCTGCACACCAGGTTCTCACATTTTAGGCTCTGACACTAATCCCTTCTTTTACTTAAGGTTATATGGTTTATTATCCTTCACCAATTGATGGCAATGGGTTTCTTTCATGTGGTCTTAGTTGGCATCTCACTTAGATGGCTATTCATTTGAAAACAAGTCTTTGAGACACCAAATGCTATTTTATCTGCTATCCAGGCACCATCTACATTCTTTACCACACTTTGCTATAACCCCCATGCCTTCTGTGTTTTCTTCCTGAGGCTGAGTATCGAGCAGGACCATGATGTAAGAACTAATTTTTCTTACATTGGAGTTGGAATTTAGTGTGAACACAAAACCCATTTCTGGATCTTTGTCTATTTTTTCCTTTTAATGTGTTATTATGTAGAGGTTAATACATGCGTCATGTCATTCTTTTGTTCAAATTCATTAAACAGAATTGTATAATTGCTTTCATAATCAGTTTCCTGATTTGGTCTCCTTCATATCTTCTCCCGTTTATCTAATACTCCCCCCACCTCCCTATATCCTTCTTTTATTTGTTATCACTGTGGACTCATAAATCCTGGGTTATATTTACCAGAAAACAGAAAAAAAGCAAATGACACAATTTCCACAGGATGATTCTCAGTGACATACCACCTCTAACATACCCCATACTATGAACTGACATAAACCAAAAGAAATGGAATGACCATTACTTGTTTGCCAGAATGATACATATCTTAATATAGCACATATGGTGTTGATGAAGTAGGACCTTGATTGTCCACATATCAATATTTCACCAGTGTCAATACAGCTCTATTTTGCTTCCTAAGACACCAGGTATTTTCTGACTTAAGTCACCAGGTTCATCCCATGGAGTTTCTGTTTGGGATCTCACTGGCATAGCTTCTGGACAGGCTATGTACTATGAAGATAAAGGGTTCAGTGAACCAGTGTTTACAGCACCCAGCCTGGTTCCCCGAGATATTCTTCTAGACTCCCAAGACCAATGTGGTCCATTCATTGCAAGCTGCCAAAGTAACTTCTCTAGTTATGACTCCCAAAGCATTTCCAATCATTCTTGCCTCCACCTTGCCATCAATCCTCCTACTTTTCCCATTGACAGATGCAGATGTGGTTGTTCCCTTTCCTACAAACAGACGTGCCTTTGTGTTCATGCAGATGTGATTGTTCCCTTTCCCCCCTGCTGTGTCTCCCAACCCCCCATCTGTCTCTCTTATCCCTCTGATAAGTTTTTTTTTTAACCTTCCTGGGTGGGACTCATCATAGATTTTTATGACAGCCTCCAAAAGAGAACATCCTTCCTCCTTTATTTTATCATCTGTTCCCAGCTGACTGGAGGCGCTTTCTGGACCTATGAAATACTTACCTAGAGCAGATGGTGTATGGTTCATTGGCACCAGTCAGGAACTCTTCCAGGCTGTCCCCTGCCCAGCCCGAAGACTGGGTGTCCTAAAAGCCCGAGTTTGAGCCTGCTCTGCTGCTTGTTCCCACAGCAGTGGATACATTATTTGCCCTTTTGGGCTTCACTAACTTTCCTCAGCATACTGTCTTCCAGATTCCTCCATATGTCAAGGTATTTCATGTTTTCAACACTGTTTTTAGGGATACATAGTATTCTGTTGTGTAAACATACCAGAGGTTTTTTTTTTATCTGCTCTTCTACCAAGGGGAATTTAGGCTGTTTTATCTTCATCATTTCTCCCATTTGCCTCAGTTATTCTTTGTAAGTTTAAAAGTGTCTTGTGATATCCATTTTGGTATTTTCTTTCTTTTCAGTTTTTTAAATGGCATTTTGATTTCTTCATGTACTATATTCTTTTTTTATATTTTAATAAATCATTGTTATAAGCTCTTATAGCAATAAGCTTATAGCAATCCACCGTTGGAAATATAGGAAGCTTGGTTACATATTTTTAAATCGAAGAGTCTTGGTTTCTCTTTTAGGAATAGGGTCACCCCTGCTTCTGTTTCTTGTCGATTCTGGAAGTTCCTATCTCAGCTGCCCTAGAGACGGTCCTTTTCTTTTTGGATGATTACAGATGTAGCTCCTTTAGCCTATTTCCTGCACCAAATTCTATGAAGTAGATTTATTCCTTTCATCTTAACTCTATTCCCTCAGCCTAAACCGGTAGACTTTCTGTTGTGGTATTTCCTTCCAGAGTAAATATTTCCAGGACTTCAGACTGGTTCAAAACCATTTGACTGTAGTCGGCAAAATGATGGCTGTGTATTTATATTATGGAATTTGACCTGAATAAGGAACAGGCATTAGTGTCCCACTCAAAGTGGGCAGCCTACACACACTCAAAGCAGTAAAATAGGTAGCTATTCCTGGCTGAGGCACTCATGTCTGACAAACGCTTCGGTGTCAGAAATGTAGTTGCTATTAACTTTTACTCATGCTTTGTTTCCATCAACTGTTCTACTCTGTTCTGCATGGTGGCTATGTGTTGTAGTCGACTTCATGACAGTGAGCTTTGTTTGACTTTGCTTTGCTTTTTGGTAAGGGGTCTGAAAATCTGAAACCCAGGTGCCAACTCTTGAAGCAGGTCCCTTCTGTTTGTCTTCTTTGGGAGAAAGTTTTAGTCTCTTTTCAGTGTTTATTTCTAAGTGCCGTGGTAATCATGTGGCGCGTATGTTTCCTTTGCTTTGTACTTGCTCAGTTAATATGCTCTTCCATGTGTCAAAAATGATGGACTTAGGATATGCCCTACACTAACACTTTCTCACTAATATAACAAAGAAAGAGATTTATAAATTAGATTGTGATCTTAAGAATAAGGGTTAAGATCTACAATATTTATTTTTAGGGACACAATTCAATGCATAGAATTGCTCAAAGAAGTGATGGAAACCATGGTCCAAGAACTTACAGAGAGAATTCTTATCAAATGGTCTACAAATACACGAAAACTTGTTTTAAAGTAGAATAGGCAAAATAAATGAAAAAAAAAGAATCAATAAAGGGGTTCAATAATAATCTTAAGCAGACTAAGGAATAATCAGTGAACTTACTATGATAGTAAATGTTCTGGTTAGAGAAGCAAGGGGTAAAAATGAAGAAAGATAAACAGAGCAGCGAAGCTGTGAGATGCTCATGAGCATACTAATATATTTTGTAGAACTTCAGAAAGAGAACAGACGGTGCAAAAGGAGTAGAAAGTATATTCAAAGAAATATTGTCCCTCTTCCCCCCCCAAAAAATGATCAAGAAATGCATCTTTACATCCAAGAAGCTTGATTAATTCCAAGTAGATGAAACTTAAAGATATTCAAACTGAAATAACTGTTGAAAGACAAAGACCAAGAGAGAGTCTTTAAAGCAGTAGGAGAAAAGCAATGCATCACACACGATGTATCTCAGAAAGAGGAACGTTGATTTCTCATCAGTAACCAAGGAGACAAAATCACAGACTTCCATTTGAAAAGGGATGATGGGATTAAAGGCTTGAAAGGGAAAAGGACAAGGCGATCTCTAGAGCCTTCCACTAGTGTAGAATTTTGGCAGATGTGGAGAATCCTCTCAAAATAAGAAATGAGGAATGAACAGTGAGCGAGGAAGAAAATCTAAAAACTGATATCAATCCCAATGGAGCAATGATTCAAAGAAAGTGGCAACAATTGGGTCAGATGCTGCTGGTGGAACATCAGAAACTAGGGTTAAACATCAACATTGGGTTTGAAAATACGAAAGCCATTACTGACCAGGGCAGGATTTATTTCATTGGAATGATGGAGATAAATGCCTTCAGTAATGAATTCAACAGAAGATGTGTGATGAAAAAAATGGAGTCGATGAGGATTAAAACCAAACAAGGTCATCATTTTCACGACTAAAATACAAATCAATGTGTTCTTATTTGGGTGTTATTTCTAGTTTTAGAAGATGTCTAACTAATGGATGGTGTCACATATCTGGTATGTCATAAAAGTGATTCAGTAAACAGAAAAACTAATAACAAGGCAGATTGAATATGCCATTTCTGGAGGAAATATTGAGTAGGTCGGTGAGCCTCAGATACAGCACTAAGATAAAGGGATTTAGTTTATCTGGATGGAATCCCTGTGGAGTAGGGTCTTTTAGGTTAACAATTTGAAACCTAAGCTTCTCCAAGTGAGAAAGTTGAGGCTTTCTTTCTACTCCCATTAAGAGTTACAGTTTTGGAAACCCACAGGGACAGCTCTGTCCTGTCTTATAAGGTTGCTATGAGTTGGACTTGACTTGATGATAGAAAATTTGTTTTCCGAGAGAAGGAACGGGGCCCAGATGTTGAAGTGAGACAGGTTCAGACTTGCTGAAATATCCAACTGCGCTGCAGAAGAAAGGGGAGTCTAAGTGCTCCAATTAATATCAATAATCCCACAAATCCTATATGTAGTCATGGAGAATCAGGAATTGCCTCAAGGCCAATGAGTTTGATTTGGTTTTGGAGAAAGATAGAAGTCCACCCATTGTACAAGAAGGAAGATGAATGTAATTTCATAAGATTAGTGCTTGACTTTTGTGGATTTAGTGGAATAGGATGAGTAAATTATTTTCTGAGTGCTAGAGTGATATTTTGTAGACAAGATGCTGCAACTTTGAGAAGAAATGAACTAGTATAAAATAATGATTTTTGGAAACAAGAGAGTGAATGAGGTAGGTGTTTGAAAGGGAAGTGAGCATTGGGACACATTTAACAGGGAAGTGAGTGTTGGGACACTTTGTGCAGTGTACAGAATGAAAGAATTATTTGCAAATTACTAAGGGTTCAAGGGGAAGGCGGGGAGAGGAAGGGTAATATAGGGAGCTGATAATGGGGGCCTGGAGGGAGGGAGAATGTTTTGAGAGTGATGATGGCAATGGGTGTGTAAAAGTGGCCTGCATACAACTGATGGTGTTAGGAATTGTGATGGGAGTTGTATGGGCCCCCCAATAAAATGATTCATTGGAAAAAAGGGAGGGAGGGGAAAGGGGAGTTTTTTGTTGTTGTTGTTTTTGTTTTTTAAGAGGAGCTTGTACTAAGGGCTCAAGTGGAAAATGTTGGGAAATGTATGTGAAACGTGTGCAAATGTGCTTGATACAAATGATGTACTGAATGTTGTAGTAGCTGTAAGAGCCCCCAACAAAATTAAAAAAAAAAAACAAAAAACAACAACAAAAAGAAAGTGTATTTTAAGTTCTGAGATTCTGTCTGTACATATGTGATCTGCCTTTGAGCCCCGTCTTGTGATTGTGTGCTGTGGGCCTGCTGTTTTGCCCAAAGGTCAGTGCTGACGTGGTTCTGAATAATGCTGATGTAGATCTTATGCTCACTGGCTAAGCACATTAACACAAAGTCTACATCTACTGGTGACATCTGCAGGATGGTGATGCTGGTGTATGAAATTATTGGTCAAGTCTCCCAATTAAACCCTGTTTAGGCAGACACCTGAAGCACCTTTGCCTGAAATCCCAATAGTTTACCGAGTTACTGCAAAGACAAGGGTTTCAGTCAGGATTAAAAAAAAATGTTTTCTCTCCTCTGCATTTGTTGAATAACTGTGAATGCTATTATTGTATCATCATTCTGTCTTGCTGTTCCAGTATGCTTGTCAACGCATTTTCAGTTGTTTCAAACCAGACTTTTTTCTCGTTTCATCGGCAGTGTTACAGGAAGATTCTGAATACTATGAGTTTTTAGTGGAAGTCTAGAGACGTCTGAGACCATGTGATTGGTGTGTGTGTGTGTCTATGTGAATTTTTAACAACTGTGGACGTTTAAAAAGATAGGCACTCAATTATTCATCAGGTCATGCAATCGATAAAAGCAGAAATTACCAGAAACCTGTCTAAGTTTTTAAAAAATAGATAGACTACTGTATTAAAAATAAATCACTCAGCATATAAAGAAAATCAGTAGTGATGACCTAGTGAGAAAACTCATGGAGCAGTCAGATTTGTTTCTCCCACCATCAACTAGATAAAGTATGAATTGACTCAGTTCAGAGAGTTTGCTTTTTGGTTATTCATTTTTAAAGCACAAATTACGTAAACTCCCAGTTGATCAGTACACTCAGTATTCACATGTCACAAAATAAATATGTATGTAGAGAATACACAAGGGTAAGTTAAAAATTTTGCTGGTAGGATACATGTTTATAAATGCAGGAGTTTATTCCAAATAAAGCATATTGCATGTATCTCTGTTGTCAGCAGATTGCAGACCAGTCCTCTTGGGGGTCCACTTGTCTTAGACTCATTAGGATGCATTCAGTCAAGATAGCCAATCAGCAATGACATCTGAGGGGATCTGTGGGCCATGTCTAGTCTAGGAGGCAAGGTTAACTCAGTCAGTGATGGCAACTATTCGGATTCCAAAGGGTGATATTGATAAATTATCTCACAGGAAACAGTATGATCAGAAATTATTTCATCAGGATGCTTATTATGAATACATTAAAAGGAAGTTGAGTCACCCATCAATGAGAAAAAGATTAGAAAAGTTTTGTTACTGGATTCCCCCACCCCCATCCCCCGCCCCAGCAGCACAGCAAAGTATCTGCTCCTACTTTGAGGGTAGCCAGGGTTGTCATGGGAGATTTTTGTTAGGATAACTGCCCCTTCCATGCTAAAGCCCTGATCCTTCCCCTTCGGACACCGCTTTGTTTCTCAAACTCAAAAAAACATTGAAGAGAAAAGTGGTGTGAGTCCCCTGAGGATACCCAAACTGCCAAACTAGCTCAAAGGGCAGAGAACTCTTGAAGGGAGAGTTAAAGAGAGAGAACCCCGGCTTTCAAAAGTATATCCACTTTGATAAATGATATGTGGAGAAGCTACAGCTTCACATTTTCATACTTCTATTTAACAAAGTTTTCTGGTTGTGGATCAGTCATATTTGTCTTACTCTTGTTCCCATCAAAGACACAGATTTGGTGGTAGTTTAGAAATACTTTAAATGTTTTGATGTTAAATAAAACCCTGTGGCAGATTTCAGAGTGTCATTTTTTTCTGCACTTCAGTATATTAGTAATTTTAGACCAAATGGTGGACTTTTCATTGGGGGATAAAGACTTCTGGCTTTGAGTCACTGAACTGTCTAATGGAATAGGCAATAAAAGCATTCAGAAGTGATAATGGGTAGACGATTTAAACATGCTCTTTAGCTTCTTTAGCTACTAGAGGGAATAAATATTTCATTCTGTGAAATGAAAATTAGTTTTTGAAATAACAGTAGCAGTGTTGAGTGTTCCTAAGTCTGTATCTCCAGAGAAACTCCCTACTTCATGCAATTGAACTTTTAGAAAGCGATGCTCACAGCCTGGGGTAAAACTAACATCAATTGTGATAAGGAGAAATTTGGACTTGTCATAAGCTGATATAGGAAGGCATTGCCATAATCAAATTAGTAAAAATATTCAGCCAACATAGTGAATAAATCTATCCTTCACTTAAAGCCTATGTGATGCTCAGGAAGTCATATGGGTGAGTTTCAGTGAAAAAGGAGAAGGACATTTTGGATTTTGAATACAAAAGCTGGGGCTTTGAGTGATGAATTCTGATGAACTAAGATGTTTCAAAATTTTCCAATATGTCCCAAAAAGCCATCTGAAACTTACTTGTACTTCAGTTGTCTTAGAATCGCTCATCTCTGCCCTAATTGATATGCAGGACTGATATAGTTTAGGGTTTTTAAAAAGATATTTTCATATTGATATGCATATTACAGGCACTATTCTGTACCAGTAATGACAAAGCTTCAAGTGTCCAAGAGGGGCTTTGCTTGATCTCTAGATACCAAGGGATACAAAAGAAGGGGGGGTTTTAAGACAAACAACGCCTGTATATGGCGAAGGTGATAGTTGTAGCCTTACATGTGTTTTATTTATCACACATGTGAAGACTGGTTTGAATCATATCTGGCTTTCAAGATGACATAAGCACAAGCCTTCTGTGACTTAAGAACATGAATGTGTAAGATGCAAACTGAGTGGTGCAAAGGGTGAAGTGCTTGACTTGTCAGGAAAGGTTGGTGGGTCAGATCCATCCTGAGATAGAGAAAGAAGAAAGGTCTGAGGATCTCCTATGAACACCCTGTGGGGCACAGTCTTGCTGAGACACACAGGAGTTTTCCTGGAGTCTGAGTGAGACCAATAGCGATGGGCCTGGTGTGTTTAAATGCATCCAAAAATATCACTACCCTTGAGTTGATGCTACCTGAGAGTGGTCTTGCAGAGTGAAGTAGAACTGTCCCTGTGGGTTTCTGGGACTGTAACTGTCTACAGGAGTAGAAACCTCCTCTTTCTCCCTTAGAGGGACTGGTGGTGGTTTTGCTACTGACTTTGGGAATTGGAGCCCAGCTCAAAACTGCTGTACCAACAGGGCTTCTTAAGTAGGTCACAAGCTCTAAATAATGGTTCTGACAATTATAGTAAGCTCCACTTAAATTAGTAAAGTGCCATTGTCTAAATAAGAGTTCAGCACTATGTACAGGAATAAAAAGTCCAGACCCAATCCACTGCCTTTGAGTCAATTCTGACACACAATGACACCACCCCTCCCTCCCCCAACTCATAGTGACAAGTAAAGCAACTCATTAGGGTTTCAGAGTCTGCAAATCTTGACGGGAGAAGGCAATCTCATTTTATTCTATGAAGTGGCTAGTGGGTTTGAACCACTGACCTCGTGGTTGACAAATTAATACTTCATTCACTGTGCCACCAGACCTCCTTACCTAGAGGATGAAGAGTAACATTCTAGCCCTAAGGTTTATGGTAAACTTTCTATTTAGGAAATATAATGAAATAAAACAACAACAAACCTGCTTCTAGAATAAATATCAGCTTGAGATAATTACTCAAGTATCCAACTCTCAATTTATCAGATTCCCTTTCATAAATAGCCTCGTGAAAGACAAGTAGTTAAAATAAAGCAAAAATACCCTGGGTGTGGAACTACAAGTCATTCAGTAAAAGGAAAGCCTTGGGCACTCTGGGGGTTCAGGCAGAGAGAAGTGTGCATTTGGCAATTTGCCAGAAGCCTTTGGATGCATTCTCCCAAGCAGGCAAGGAGTGTCTTCTGAAAGTGCTCATCAGGCCAAAATGAGTGTGCCTGTCTTCCTTGTCCTTCAGAGGATGAGAAGGAGTTGAAGGGTGACCAAGTCCTGCTTATCTATGAAGTAATTCACATTAAGAGTCATAGAAGAATTCATGAAGTTTATGCCAGCGTGAAGCACTCCTAGGTCTGTATTGCAGGACCATTACAATGATCAGGTAAAGAAAGATCAGCTAAAGTTAAAGAATCAAGTGTCTGAAAAAAGATTGCTCAGTAAATAGGTAGATAATAAACAGAATATTTATTAAATAAAATTGAGACTAGCTAGCTTGTTTCCGTCCTGTTGACGCTGACTCGTGGCAGCCTGATATACAACAGACAAAAACACTGCCCACTCCTACATCTTCCTTATATATGCCAGAATGCACAGCTACGGTGACAATCCATATCATATCCCTCACCCTCTCTGTCCCTTCTTCACTGAACATGAAGCCTTTGTTCAGAAACTGAGCCTTTGCAGCGGTATGTTCAAAGCAAGAGAGTTGGGCAATGCAGTTGTAACTCCTAAGATTGTCGTTAGCTAATGTTCGGAAGTTTGTTTCTCAGCTTTTCTTCCAAGTCTGTGTTGCTCCCCTGAGACCTGTCCACTGGGGCAAAGCGGCTTGTATGTGAAATACCAGCAGCACCGTTTCTAGCACCATAGCCTCACATCAACTGTTATGGGAAGACATTTTGACAGCAAGAAACTTGTTAGCTCAGGTGGATAAAAACATAAAACAAAATAAATATGAAAAGTTCAGCTATTAAGGAGATCTAAATGGAGCATATACCAGATGTTTGGGGAGTTAGAAACCATGCTTTCTCAAAGAAGTCTATCTGGTAGATGAGTTGAGGGAAAACACTGTCATCTTGAGACTAGAATTGAAGCATCTGTGGTCAAGAGAAGAAATAACTATGATAGAGGTGTTAGGAAGAAGTGGGGAACTAATAACCACGAGGACAAGAGAACAGAAAATGTCCTAAAATGGATTGTGATGATGATTGTACACCTCTTCTTGATGTGATTGGACTATTCAATTGTATGATGTATTAGTAAATTCCCAATAAATCTGCTAACATAAAATTATGAGAGAAAAGGCCAACTGTTTGATCGGCCCCGAAACATGACATAAAAAGGAAAGAAAAGGATAGAGGAAGGATATTCACTTAAAATAATAAAACTTTTAAAAATTAATGAGTTGATCTGCAGATGAGAAGGGCTTATCAAATTCAATGAGAACTAATCAAAAATGAATTTTCTTAACATTATTCTGATGCATCAATGAACTCTAAGGATTGAGGTTTTCTTCTTTTAAAATTTTTTTAAGGTGTCATTGCAAAAACCAGTGACCTACATAGAAAAAAGTAACAGGTGGGCAGTGGGCTTATGCATTTGCAATTTGGGAAGCATTAAATTGGTTAAAACCCATCTATTAATCATTGAGAGGGAAACCTCCGGTGTTCATTGGCTCATTGACTGCAGCGTCACAGGGCCGTCTTCCTCCTTTATCTCTTTTCATTTTGTCAAGACAGCATTTTCATTGGATTAGGATCCACTTAACTCCAGGATTACGTCATGTCAATTAGATTGGACTATGTCGGTGCATGGCGTCTTCATAGGCGATTGCACCTTAAAATGACATCCATGGATCCCCAGGGTAACATTATTAAGACACTATCACTCTAAAATGGGAGGTGAGCACAGCCATCAGGAAAAGAAAGATGGCAGTCTTCCATCCAGAGCATCTTTTTATCTGACTGAGGATCCTCTCTCCACTAATATCTGATTCTAAAGCCAGCGAAACTCAGTGCTGTAACGACAGGTCCTGGAGAAAAATAATCATACTGCAGGAAAACATTGGGAGTTTTTTGAGAAACATTTGGAGAGTGAGGAGAAAGTTAATCTGCCTAGTTCTAGACAGATTTTCACAATCAAGTACATGCCGGTTGAAAACACAAATGCCAGATAAATTATAAAGTTTTCAGAACATGATGATAGAAAGAAAACCAAAACAATATATAAAAAAATCACTGAACTAAAGGAATGGACAGAAAAAAGGCTGTGATTAAGTTACAAAGCAAAGAACCACTAATTACGGTCTGGGATACATCATTAGAAATTAATGTGAGAAGTTTGAATGAGCATAACAATAAAATGCAAACAAAAAGTGAAAGGACTACTATTTTAGCTCTCAATGAGAGCAAATTAAAATAATATTTGATCAAATGAGATAAAGTAAAGCAATCTATATTATTGAATCAAATAGCAAGTCAATTAATTTAGCAGAAACTGCAAGACATACAGAAGAAAGAGTTTTGTGATTATAATCCAATTAAGATAAATTTAGCTATGGTATAATTGGAGAATGTGAAGCCCTTATGAAAAGCAAATTATAGGGACTGTGGCCCCCTGGGTTGGCAGTTCAAATGCAGCAGCAGCTCTGGCTGAGCCCCAGTGGCATAGTGCTTGCGTGCGGGACTATGGCACACTGGGTTGGCAGTTCAAATCCAGCAGCAGCTCTCTAGGAGCAAGGCTGGGCCTCCCACTTCCACCAGAGGGCAGTGATGCCCCCCCCAAAGAAGTAAAGCAAATTGTAACCATAGTGAAAAAATAAAAATATCAAGCACTAAAATCCTCTTGAGAAAAAAGTTTGGCAAAAAAGAAAACCAATATAAAATTGCAAAGTATATGAAAAAAGCAAGAATGAAAAGATGATCTCCTGAGATGGCAGAAAAGTGAAACACTCACAGGCTCTTAAAGGGTTAGCTGTTCAAACCTTCCCAGGAACTCTGCAGGAGAAAGATCTAGCCAAGTGTTTCCTTAAAGATGAAATCTGAGGACTTTCCATGGGGCTGATCTACTCTATTGCATTGGCCACTATGAGTGACATCTTTCCAAATGTTCTGAATTACTTAGAGCTGAATTTCTATTATTATTAAAAGAATAAAATAATTAAATGGAAATAATCAAGAAACATTGGGAAATAATGCAGTACTTAAGGGTGTGGGAAAAGCAAACAAATCAAAAGGTGGGGAGAGGAATAAATAAATATAAAAGCAGAAAACAAAGAATTAGAAACAATATCTTAAGTAAGAATAAACAGATCTGGTGTTGGCTGGAGTGGGGAGTCGTGGTGGTATGACAATATAATTATTAATACTGTTGGCACACCAATCGTGTGCCTATATTACACAATCTCACGTGGGATTGTTCATTTTCTACAAAATACAAAATGTCCAAATTGTCCCCCAAAGAGAGAAAATACTAGCATGAAACAGCTGCTTACTTTGTCCGAGGCACTGTTCTGACAGCATCATATAACTTAATTCTTTTAATCTTCGTAACAACCCCATGGAGTTGGTATGATTGCTTTATCATCCCCACTCTTCCAACAAGGAAAGGAAAGCACAAAGAGGTTAAAGCACCTGCCTAGGGGTCCACAGCTAGGGATGAAGGGACTGAGGTCTGGAGCAAACCTTCACCGCGTCCGTTCTCTCCATGGCTCTAAGGAAACGGAAGTGAGCCATGTGCCACAGAGTAAATTGGGATCAATGTCAGAGCGCTCTTTTTGAAAAAAGGCATGGCCAAAAGAATTCTATAGTGCTTTGGCCCAGATTAGTCACTGCTTCTTCACTTCTTCCAGAGAAGAAGCACAGAAAACTTTGTAATTTCCTTTATAAAACAAATGTAACATCGTACCTAAAAGACAGTGACAAGCTAAGTTCACAAAGGACACGCATGGAAAAGTTTTATATGAATAGAATTCTAAGCAAACATTAACGGCACAGTAAATTACATTTCATCTCAGTTAGATAGCAAATACTCAACACTAGAGAAATCTTGTAATATAATTCATCAACTAATAGACAGGATAATTGTATATATGCATGAGTACTGAAATTAGAGTTCATATAAGTTACTCTGTGATTAAGATGCTTTCTCCTCTGGTGATTAAAAAGCATCTTGGGGCAGGAAATTGCCTTGTCCACGTTGATCAGGTATATGCGGTCACTTTATTACAGTGATTCTGCAGGGAGCACTTTTTCCCGAAACAATTGATAAAGGGACTGGAGACCTTAAATATCCAGGACAAAAAGATAAATGCAATTCTGCCAAAAATATTTCTAGAAAAATATTTCTAGAAAATATTTCTAACAATGCCAAATGTGGAGAAGAGCATGGACAAAGCAATGCTCTCCTGTACTCCTTTGAGGAATAAATTGGAACAGACAGCCTTGGGAACAAGCTCTGAAATATCTCCTCACACTGTACATACATGCACATTTCATTACCCAGGGATTGTAGACATGGACATTTGTAATAGATGGGTACTGTGTAAAGCACATGCACATATGTATATTGTTAAAGCACAAGTAAGAATAAGGCAAAACTAGAAATCAGTTGAATATACAATTTACAAATCAGAGTAAGATTCTAACTAGGGTCAATACAGTTTCCCAAATGAGAGACTCTAAAGAGTCTTAAATTCAGCTATTGGTTAGAAAAATGAGCTGTGCTCAGCAGGGTTCCATCCATCATTGTCTTGAAAAACAAGTAAGTAATGAGTGCAGGACCCTGAAGCATAGTCAGTCTGACATGTGGAGTTTCTGCTCCTGAAAACAAACTGCACCCAGAGGATCTTTCAAAGGAGCACAAATCCTGAGGAAAACAACCCTTTCCTAATTGTTTCATGGAAAGAAAAGCATTTTTCTCAAGGCAAAAGATTAACAGGATTGTGTCAGGGCTTTCACTCATGTGAATCACATCAACCTCCATTGTCTCTGTAAGTATTAAAACTGCATTTCTCAATGCGAATAAGTGCCCAAGCACACTGGCATATAGACACACACATGCACACACACGTGTGTCCATGCAAAAAACATCCTGTCAAACAGTGTGCTACCAGAATTCAGTTCACACATGCAAGCGGTCAGCTGTTGCTGAGTTGGTTCCAACTCAGAATGTCCCCCAGGTCAACAGAAGGAAACACTGCTGTGTCCTGTGCCACCCTTACAGTTGTTCTTCAGTTTGAGCTAATTGTTGCAGCCATGTGTCAATCATCTTGTCAAGACCTTCCTCTTTTCCACTGTCCTACTGGTATCTCCTGACAGCATGTCCAAAGAATGAGAGACAAAGTCTCACCATCCTTGCCTGTGAGGAGCATTCAGAACAACAGATTTGTTGTTTTTTCTTAGTAGTCCCAGCTACTTTTCATATTTTTTCCTGGCACCATAATTCAAATACATGGATTATTTTTGCTCTTCCTTATTCTATGTCCAACTGTCATATTAGGCCTTCAGTATCTGATGATATTTTTTCCTATGCATATATTTTTCATTGACTACTTCCCAAGTGCGCAGCCAGTTCCTTGGTTATAGTCATCTCTCAGTCTGGCAGAGCCACTGAAACCTGTTCCCTTTGGGGTCCCTGCTGATATTTGAAATATTAGTGACATGACCCTCAGCATCACAGCAGCACACAAGCCTCCACAGTATGATAAAATGACAGGCATGTGGTATTTTATCAATCCCAAGAACCTTGTTTCGGACTAATACTTGGACTTTTTTTCCTTCAACACCTTTGATATTTTGCTCATACACTACCTCCCCAAAATGATGGATTATTGACTAGTTCCTTCTGGCACAGGAACTCTGTGTAGTCTTTCCCTCTTATGCATCTGTCCTGACCTCTGGCAACTCCGTTCCAAGGTATATGTACAGCTGTAACTGCTGTTGGGTGATCTTCACGAGCATGTTACTGGCATGCACTGTCCATGCTGCTGTTCTATAAGTTGAGCGTTCTGTTGGGTCATCCACAAAGGGTGACCTTGCTAGAATTTGGAATACCAGTGACATAGCTTCCAGCAACATGCGAGCCACCACAGTTAGTAGAAGTGACAGACATATGGTATTCTCAGAATCTTTCAAAAGGAACGACCTAAGTCAAATGCAGTATTCCCAAAGGTATAGTGCCACTGTGCAGTGTAAAGGAAATGACTGTTTATTGGACATCAGATGACACCTCAAAATAATATGGATGAAAATTGTGAAGGAACCAAGAAAAGTGAATTGCTCGGCATTATCATGCAAATTATATTTATATTATTTATGATGACTTGTGAGAATAATGTGAAGATATATTATACTAGAGATTGTAGAACTAAGAGGGAAAGAAATATAGAAAAACAAATATATGTATTTTATAAGAACAATACAAAAGTAATCATTCTAGTGCGTCATGCACAGTGATCCAATTTTGTCCTAAAGACTTTCAGGATAAAAAAAATTGCTAGAAAACACAAAAATTTAAATTGATTATTTCCTATATCTTTAAAATTGTAATTCAGTTAGATAAATTATACTATTGATAAAAGATTCAGAGAAGGCAAGAACTTAATCAGAATAACTTTTTTTGTGACCTATGTGTTGCTGTACCCTGCTGTGATTCTGTCTATGCTTACTTTAGACAATATTTGCATCTTGAATACATAGGGTATTTTATTTTGGGAAGTGTTATTTAAATGAAAACATTAGAACTGCTTTAGTTTCATAGATAAAACAGAGCATATTTTTATGATTTCATAAGATTCAAGTGTCAGAGAAATTGCTCAGATTTACTTTCACTAATACAAGTTTGTTAGTTTACCTTAAACCTGGCAAATATTTGCACTATACTAATCTCGATGTGAGTCCTTTAGCAATAGAGTTTTATGTAATCATATTAGCTAGCACATCTTGTATAAGATACAATAAACCAAGAGAGATACTTGTATAATAAAGTTCATAATGGCATTCCATAAATGATTTGCTATTTTTTTACTTTGCATTAGACTTTTTTATTAGAAGAGTAATGGGAGTTATGTAAGCTTTAATTTAATATTAATTTGGTGCCTAACATTCTATTTGCATCACTCTGAGAAAAGTATCCAACTTAATGTATTAATATTTTTCACACTCTTCTAGAATACTGAGAAATTTGAGTCCTATATCAATTATAACTTTTTATTATGATATGACACTAAATTTCATCAGAAAATGAACAGTTTCACTAGGAACTGCATTTTACCAGTTCTAACACAAAATCTGATTGCTAAAAGATATATTCATAGATTAAAAAAATTGGCTAAATGTAATTGGGCTATTTTAAAAGATTAATCACACAGTACATATGTAAACACATGATTTACATAATCATTAACTAATGTAAGCCAATATAGTTTCTTTTCTCATGCACACACAGTTAGCCCCACTAATTTTTTGTTAGTACTGCTTCTTGGTTGTCCTTTGTTTTAGTTATCCAATTCATGTCAACATGCCAATCTCAGAACGTGATAGTAGCCAGTGCTTAACCATTCCACCAAATGTACACATATGACTTTATGTGTGCCATTGAGTTGATTAAAACTCAGAAACCTGGCATGATGAAGTAGAACCTCCTATGAGTGTTGTAATGCTGTAATGCTTACAAGAGCAGAACACTTGATCTTTCCTTTTATGAAACCCCTTCATCTTTCACACTATCACCCTTGGGTCAGCAGCACAGCTCTTAATCATCACACTTCCCTGCCTCTTTATAAACACTATTCATTCTACCTAGCTTTGTGAAAGCGAGAACTGACAAATTCAAAGCAGAAGCCTTCAGTATGGATTGCCAGCCAATGTAAAGAAAAAAAATCAAACTGGAACAATATACAGCATCATCAAAAATAGAGAAAACATTGAATCTGTCAATGGTTCCATTTTATAGTCAAGAAATCCAACGATGCATTACATTGGATGGATTTTCCATACAAGAATTCTTTAAAATAGTATAAAAGCAAAGATGTCACTAAGAACTCAGGTGCAATGCAAGACATGGTATTTTAAATGATGTTTCATTTCCTCCTCATCTGAAATTGGTACTGTGAATAAGGAAGACAGGGAAGCAATTGATGTGTTTTAATCATGGTGTTGGAGGAGAAGAATATTGACAGCCTCCCGAGCTGCCAGAAAAACAAACACATCTGTCGAGGAGAAACTATAGGCAGAATGCTCCTTAGAAAAGAGGATGGTGAGATTTAGCCTCATATTCTTTAAACATATTATCAGAAAATACGAGTCCACAGAGAAGGACCCCTGGCTTAGAAAAGTACAAAAATATATATAAGCAAAACCAAGCTTATTGCCATCAATTCGATGCCGACTCTCAGCAACCCTCAGTGACAGAGGGGGACTGCCCTGGGGAGTTTCTGGGACTGTAATTCTTCATGGGAACAGAAATCCTCGTCTTTCTCCCATGGGGCATCTAGTGGGCTTGAACGGCCGATCTTTTGGTCCATCAATTTTGGTGCATTAAGCATCACTAATGCTTAGAGGCAACATAAAGCAGACTATCCTGCAGGAGAGGAATTGACACAGTAGTTGCAACAATAGATTTAAAAAGCTCAATTGTGAGACTAGTGCAGGACTAGATTAGAGTTTCCTTTTATTGTCACATGAGTTGCAACTCACTTGACGGCACCTAAAGACAGTACCAGATGAGTGGATTGGAAAGGTCTTATTGTTAGGTGACATTGAGTTAGTTTTGACCTAAAATGACCATATAGAATGAGAGACTACAGAGTCGTGAACCATCCTCACAATTATTCCTATGCTTGAGTACATCGTTGCCATATCTCCCTTATCGACATGACTAATTTTGGATAATATTATATAAGCAGAAATTATATGTGAACTTTATGGTATAAAATTTTCCTGGTGTCTTTCTTCTTCTGTTATGGAAATCAGCAGCCTTCCTGTTAGTTGAGACTTGACCAACATGGGCCAGTGAGTGACACCACAGAGCAATGTATCTGTTCCCAAGCCCAATAGTTTACAGCAAACAGAAACTTTTATATGTAAAGCTGCAGTAGTTGATCATTTGTTCCACCAACCTAAATCAACGCAAAATGAAAAACTCACCAAACTATTAAATAAACGCAAAATAAATAAAACAGAATTGTGCCCCAAGTCAGACTATAATAAGTATTGCTAAATGGTATTCAAAGAAGATAGATGATCCAGAAAAGGTGTGAGTAAATATATTGAACAGAAAATAGGATACAGATGTTTTTGAGAAATATATTTTTAAAGGTCACAATCACATTAGTAATCAAGGATTTACAAATAAATAGGATGAAATTCCAGACATATATCAGAATGACCAAAGTAAAGAAACCAAGAATACTAAATGTTGGAAAGGACACGAAGCAATGGAAGCTCTGGCAGAAATGTAACTTCGCGTCACCATTTGGTAAACCATATACTGTTATCAAATATTCTTCAACATCAGTGTAGCTTTTTCTTCATTTTTGCCAAAATTTTTTGTATTATCAATTGCACTGCTACACACCAATCTGAGTTGGACAAATGAGAGCACAACTTCTTTCATATATGTATGTTAAGCAGAGAAAATAATCTAGGAGCATATATTTCAAATGCACTTTACTGTTTGGTAAATTTATAGATGGTTTTGTATTTGTATACTGTCTATTCTATGTATTTTGAGAGAAAATAACACTATTAAAATAAACAAAACTGAAGACTTCTTCTACCTTTTGGCAGCTCACAAAACTTCCCTGATAGTTTATTATATATTTACATGTCTCCTTTCACTCCTTGTTTTTTTAGAAAATTATACTCAATGTACTATTTTATAAACCTATTTCTTCATTACTTTTATATTTAATTACAATTTCTGTCACAAAAGTCTTGGATTAAGTTTTCCTATCTCATCACTAATTTTATTTCAGGAAGGTTTATTTAAAAAATTAGTTTGGTCTGTCCTGAAACCTAGCCACCATGTTAATTAGTTTCTATTAGAAATTATATTCTGTGTTATAAACAGTAGTAGAAGCTTACTTTTATGACATAAGCCTCCTCGATAGACTGAGGACATTGGGTATGTGGATATCTCTTACTGCTTGTGGAAACCAAATCTACTGGTCTTCTCTGCCCTCCCCTCCACCCCCAACCCCTGCCAACACACACATTACAGTGTTTCGTTTGGGTAGATCTGGCGCTCTTTGCTGTCATGGGACACATTTTGACATAAGGCTATACCTAGCATAGCACTTTCCAAAATAGGAATTGATAGCTTAGAGGTATTACACAGGCATAGATATAGATTTTGCTTTCTAATATATTTAAGAAATGACACACATGCTATTTCTCCCTGGAAATTATTAGAATAGTTAGAACTTTAAATAGTCGTGTACAAAATAAACTTCCTTCATTTTCTTGAGCACATTCTTCCTCAAAACTATTTGAAAATAACATCTTTTCCTCATTGTTTCTCACTTTCAACCTGCCCACCTTATGAATTCCTGGTTGACATCTGAGATATATTCTACATTCCTGCATTTAGGAATTCTTTGCTAGAAATTTGAAGGAAAAAATGGAAATATGTCTTTCCATTCTCTTCTCCTTCTAATATGTTTGTTTTCATTCAGGCTAAATTTGAATCAAATTATTAAGTGAATTCTATCTTGCCTTGCTGGATACAAAGCCCACCTTCTGCTCCATTGTCTAGGAGCTAAATATCACCTATGAGCTCTCACTCTCTTCCGCTCTGTGCTGGCCAGCACCCCGCACACCACAGCCCAGGCTGTCTTTACCAGTAAAGATCTACTAGCTAAAAGGGAACCTTCCTCTTCCGTACCACATTAAGTCTTCCATTTGCTTGGTCCAATTGCCAAAAGAAAGCCATTTTCACAATTTCACACAGTGAAAGGTAGCGTAGCTTAATGCATTTTTTGAGGGGAACATACAATTTTAGCATCTTTTTTAAGGGTAGCATTTCTAAGGATAGAATTATAGCTGATAAAGTAATCGAGTACATTTTAAGAGAAAAAATGCGGGGAGAGATTTTTGAAATCCATATATCATATCGTGTAGATGTGGTAGACTTCCTTTCTGTGAAGGTTTTACATGCACTTCACATGGACCCCCATGAACTTTGCTTATGTAATGAGGTTATATTCCAGTAGGTGTATTTCCACGTACACTTTGACCAATCCAGGAAAGGTATTGGCAAAAACTAGAGCTTGTGGTCTACTTGAGCAGCTGGCAAGTAAATGATGTCTTTAGAGGCCATCAAGTCACCTCCAGCCCACGGCTATCTTATGTACCACAGAAGGAAACACTCCACAAACCTGTTCCACCTTCACAATGATTCCTATGCCTGAGCACACTGAGACAGCCACTGTCCATCCATTCATCTTGTTGACGGTCTTCCTCTTTTTCGCTGCCCCTGAACCGTACCAAATAGGATGTGCTTCTTCTAAGACTGGTCTCTCCTGACAACACGTCCAAAGCAGGTGAATTAAAGTCTTGCCAGCCATGTATCTGAAGAGCATTCTGGTTTACCTGTTACAATACAGACTGGTTTGTCCTGTTACCCATCCTCGGTACCTGGCTGTCCTTTTATTTTGTTAAGCGTGATATCCTCCAAGGCTGGCCCACACTTAATTTCATGTCCCAAACACAGGATGAAACCTTACCACACTGCCCTGTTGGGGGCATTCCGACTGTACATCCTCACAGCTTGGCTCCCTGTTGTCATCCTCCCCACAGATTGCTAGAGCTTGGAAAATTCCGTTTCTGTGGAGGAGCTCCAGGAGACAGAACTGCGGGCTCTTTGGGCTCTGGTGTTGAGGAACCAGCCCTTGGAGACTTCCCACTTCACCAAGCTGCTGCTCAAGCTGCCGGGTCTGCGGACCCTTCATTAGCAGATTGGGTCAGAAATGCAGAATGTTGTGTTTGCGGTAGTTGACGTAGTGCTCCAATGCCAACAGGTAGGCTTTCTGACTCTTCTCCATCTTGTCCTACTCACAGCAGGCCCGAGAGGTCTGTTGACATGAGCAGCACAGCCTGCAGCAGAGCCACTTCTCCAGGCCTCCATTCTTGAGCCGCTCGCACTTGACGGCTATCTCGTCACTCAGTGTCAGGGTGTTGCTTTCAGGATCATAGTGGATGGCTGTCCGCAGGGACATGCTTTTTCTTTTTGTACTTCATTGTTATTTCAATATCTTCCCCCAGCACCATAATTCAGAGCCATCTATACTCTCTTTAATAAATAATTTTGTTGGGGACTTCGTACCACTCCTATCATGATCAATACATACATCAATTGTATGCAGACCACATTTGCACATTTGTTGCCATTATCATTCTTGAAACATCCTCCTTCTACCTAGGCCCCTGGTCTCAGCTCCCCATATTTTCCTTCCCTCTCTCCCCACTCTCCCTTCCCCATGAACCTTTAACAATGTCATTATTTGGCCATTGCACACTGTCCGATATGTCCCTTCATCCATTTCCCCATTTTCTGTACCCCAGAGAGGAGGTCATATGTAGATCCTTACAATAGGTTCCTCTTTCTACTCTGCCTTCCCGCGATACTCCTGGCATCACCACTCTTTCCATGGTCTTGAAGGGATCATCTGTGCTGAATTACCAGTTTCCGGCTCCAGTGTACATGCCCTGGTCTTGCTGAATTTGGAAGGTTGAATTGAGATCATGATAGTGAGTGAGAGGAAACATGTAAGAACTGGAGGAAAGTTGCATATTTCATTGTTGCTACACTGTACCTTGACTGGCTCGTCTCCTCACTATAACACCTCTGTAAGGGGCTGTCACTTTACTTATTGATGGACTTTGGGTCCCCAAACTGTACTCTCCCTCATTTATAATGATACACTTTTTAGTTTGATGCATGTTATCTGATCCCTTCAACTCCTTGTCGTCACACAGGCCGGTGTGCTTCTTCCATGTGGGCTTTGTTGCTTCTGAGTTCGATGGCCACTTGTTTACATTCAAGCCTTTGTGACCCCAGATGCTATATCTTTTAATAGTCAGCACCATCAGCTTACTTCAACACTTTTGCTTATGCACACATTTGTTGTCAGCGATCATATCAGGAAGGTGGACACACAATGTTATGATTTTTATTTCTTGAAGCCTGATTACTGATCCCTTGATACCCCGTGGTCACACAAGTTGGTGTTTCTTCCCTGTGGGCTTTGTTGCTTCTGAGCTAGATGGTCACTTGTTTACTTTCAAGTCTTCACGACCCCAGATGCTATATACTTTGATAGCTGGACACCATCAGCTTTCTTCACCACTTTTGCCTATACACACATTTGTCTTCAATGTGTTTGGAAGGTGAGCATCATGGAATGCCAATTTAATAGAACCACGTATTCTTGCAATGAGGACGTACTTGAGTAGAGGCCCAATACCCATGTGCTGTCTTATTACTAACCCTATAAGTTCATGCACATAGATCTATTTCCCCATCACCATATATAAATATATGCACCTATGTACATGCCTATCTTTAGACCTCTATAAATGCCTTTGAACCCCCAATTATTTCCTCTGTTTCCTTTTACTTTCCTCATGTCCCACTAGTTACACATTTAAGCCATTTTCTGTTACAGAACCTGTGCAGGCATGTCTGAAATTGCTTACATCACCTTCTCTTCGGTATCTGTTCACTTCAGAGGCTATTGATAAACCATAATCCCTGATGGTACAGCAAATTAAGCATTGGACGGGTAGTTCAAAGGTCAAGGTTTGAACCTACCAATCTCTCTGCTAGAGAAAGATGAGGCAGGCTGTTTCTGTAAAGATTCACAGTTCCAGAAACTGTGGAGAAAATATACTCAGGTCTACAGGCTTGTAGAGTTTTGGTGACATAGTGGTTATGTGTTGCACTGCTTACTACAAGGGGACAGCAATCGTCTACTCTCATAAAGAGTTACAGTCTGAAAAACTCATGGGGAATGTTTTACCCTGTCTTAATGTTTCACTTTGAGTCAGCATTGACTCGAATTCAGTGAGTTTGCTTTTTTGTTTTTAATAGGTTTGTTATGAGTTGACATAGACTTGACTGCAATTCATTCTTAATTGATCTTAAAATTTTGATTCGTGATCACTTAAATCATTAAGACATCATTTATGTACAAGGAAAAGTGCAAATTTCGGTGGAGCCCCGGTGGTGTAGTGTTTGAGTGCGGGACTGTGGCCCAAGGTCTTGGCAGTTCAAATCTAGCAGCAGCTCTCCAGGAGCAAGGTTGGGTAGCTCCCACGACCACCATAGGGCAGTGATGCCAAAAAAGAAAAGTACAAATTCAAATATTTAGTTGATTTTTAGCAAATAGATCATTGCACTAAGACTAATGTTGGAATAAGGCAGTGGTTCTTTCTCAACCTTCCTAACGCTGTGACCCTTTAATAGAGTTCCTCATATTGTGGTGATCTCTTCAGCAATAACATTAGTTTTGGTGCTACATCATAACTGCAATTTTGCTACTGTTATGAATTGGGTGACCCTCATGAAAGGGTTGTTCTACCCTCAAGGGGTCACAACCTACAGGTTGAGGACCTCAGGAATAAGGCAAATCAAAGAATTTTGGGAGATTTCCAGTGCATATATAAGTAATGTTTATATTGTATTTTTGTCAAGTAAGTGTAAAATTGCATTGGAAAATGTGACACAGGAAGAGAAAATGAACACATGCTACTGGTAAAATAATACAAATAGAGGTTGCTCTATATAGAATTGTCTTAAACTTTCAATATGTATAAAGGAAAATTATGGAAATTGTTCAATGCAATATAATGAAGTATGCCTCAATGTATCTGTCTAGTCTTCCCCACTTCAAGATGTGGACTTGTTCCTCACCCCAGAAATTTCCTTTGTGTCTTTTCCTGGCATCTTCCTCACAAGAGTTAACTTCTAGTCTAATTTTTACACAGTACATTAGTGCTGACTATCCTACAACCTCATGTAAGTCAAAGTTATACATTGGATATTAAGTTACCATGTGGCTGGCACACCTAACACCTGTGTTGCCTGGGGTTAGTTATGTTTTCAAATTCCTTATGAATAGACATATTTATAAATATGAATTGTCAGTCCCTGCTTCTGCAGTCATGCTTAAAATACTCCTTGACATCTCTCCTCAATTTTATTGATATTTTCATCACTGTCTTGCTCCGGTTAGTGGATGTAAGTGTCATTATTTTCCAATTTTAAAAACTTCCATCTCTTCTTGCTTTTATATGTAAAAAGTATGTCTTTTAAAAAGATAAATTGCCCAAAACCTTGGATTGCTATTAATATGCAATCTGTAAACTATAATAAATCAAGGCACAACAAAACTAGGTATGCCTGCATATAATATAAATTCAATTCCATTTGGTAATCAAGACCAATAACACAGTCTGCTGATACAGATGTATCAGGAGACCGAAATGGCTGGGTAGCAATCTTAACTTCCTGTTCAATTGAATTAGTGTTATGTCTCCAGATGGGAGTATGTCTCCCTCTGGAACTAAGTATTCTAGCTCCACATAACGGAGTATGAAGATTGAAAGCATTTTTTTTTCCAAATGGGATACTAGGGGTGCCACTCGCATTCCCACCCCTCAATTTCTGGACTAGTGAATTCCCTCTGTTGGAAAAACAGCACTATATATTGGATGCTGGTTTACAGTATAAACAGCTTCTGAAGTACCATTAACCAATCCCTAGAAAGTATTCCCACCTCTCTATCAAGCAAGCTGCCTCAGGATGGTGGGGCACATGGTAAGATCAGCGAATTCTAAGAGCATATTCCCTCAGCCACAGTATATTATATATGAAATAAATCTCTTGATCAGAGACAAGACAGGGTAGAATACCATAATGATCTTTTAAAAATGCCTTCTTTGAGTTCACGTAAGGTAGTTCTGAAAACTGTTGAATGAAGCATACTTGAATATTATACATTATTTTAATATACTTAAATTTAGAGTTTATTTTAATGTCAATGTGTTTAGAAATTAATTCAGATTATGATTTAATTTTGAAATCTGATTATGATTTTTGTTTTGTGTGATGATTTGATTTAGGTATCAAAGTTCAAATTCTTTTCAGCAAAATATTTATTCTATTTCTAATATCTTTGATAAAAATGTATACAGCAAATGATACACCATTTCAACTATGTCTATGTGTTCAATAATGTGATATTGATTATGTAATTTACAAGCTGTAAGACTACTCTTGATATTCTTTTCCTAATTATCACCATTAATTTAAGCTCATTGCTCCCTATGCTCAAACCTCTTGAATCATTGTTAATTTGATTCCATGTAGGTAATTCTTTTGTTGAAATAATATTTTTTCATTGATTACACATATTTGAGAGTTTACACATATTTGAGAGCAAGAGAAGTTCCAATTCAACAATACCTACAAAGTTTGTTCAGCAACATTAGTTCCAACCCCATATAGTGCTCTGGATTCCCCGACCCATTATAATAGGTGTGATTGTTGAGCCTTCATATTGAAATCTATATGATGATATGTAATTTATTAGTGTCCTGTTAGGCAGAATTTCCTTGCAATATTATTTGGATCAAGCTCTTCTGCTGAAGAAGTTTTTATGGCTATTTGTTTATTCATAGAGTACATTTTGGCCCATTTTTATATTTGTACATCTGGCTTTTGCTCTCTAAATTATTGGAACATTCTTTAGTATATATATATATATATATATATATATATATATATTCATAGATGTGTATATATAGTCATTCCTACAGTGCATTCTATTAGTTTAACATTTAAGAATTACCCTCTTTTGAAGAATAACTTCTTTCATTTATTATTTCTGGCACTTTTTTGTAGCTGTTCACTGCATTGAAGTCTATCTTCATTATTTCTCTCTTGTTTTATCTCAATTGCTTTAAAAAACCTCTTGAGTTAAATATTTATCTAATTTACCTTCATTTTATTTCCAATTTTATAAGAAGTTCAAAGCAATTAATTTGCCCTTAAGTATTCCTGTAGAGATTTTGACTTCTAATTCTTTTACTCATTCAGCTCTAAGTAGCCATAATTTATCTTGTGGCTTCCTCTTTAAAGCAGAAGTTATGTAGAACTAATTTTATTAGGGCATTGGTAAAGTTCAGACTTTGAGCTTTTAAGCTAAACTGATTAATCCTTAGTTTTATTATTAAAAATGTACAATAAAACATCACATATTGTCAGTATTTTAGAATAAACAAAGGCTTCTTTATAGCCCTTGTTTTTGATTATTTCATGATTAATGTTATGGTGAGTGTTCTCTGTGTAATTGAGGTGAATTTCCATTATTTGTTTCCGAGGCTTATCAAATTCTTTACAAATATTTAAGATTATTTTATGATTTTAAAAAATTATCCATATCTCTGTTTAGGCTTTTTTGAGATACATACTTTACCTATTAAATGTTTTTTTGCATTTATTTTGATGATTTTTAAATTACTTTGATTATGGTATGTGGTTCATGTATGATAATAAGTTATCATAATTGTGTATTGTATACCTTGATATTTGTTAAATATTGATAACTAAAAAATTTTAAAGATACTATTTGATAAATACTGTTCTATACATTTTAAAAATAAAAAGTCAACTGAGTCCTTTATAAGTGTGGAAGGTATTATCAAAACTTTTTTTATGTGACTCTGTTTCTATCATTGCTTAAATATGTAGTTGATATAAAATTAGGTATACTGAGTTAGATATTATAATCCTGAATTAAGAATATAGAACCTGAAACAGAGAGGTATATTGATTCATTCAAATTCACAGAACTTGTGGGAGAAAGACAGAGGCTATCTACTCCTATAGACAGTTAGAGCCTTGGAAACCCATGGAAGCAGTTCTACCCTGTCCTATATTGCCACTATAAGTTACATCAACTGTATGGCTCAGAGTTTGGTTTGGGATTGGTGAGCAGCAAAATTAGGATTTGATATTAAATTCATTTTAATGTCCTGGTACTTTCCCCACATACTCTTCAAATAATTGATTCAAATGAGTTCTCCTTTTATGCTATTCAAATGTTCTTCTCCAACCTCAATTGCTTAGAGTGTCTAACATGACTGAAAGAGTCCTGATAACACAAGTGGATAGATGTTAGGCTATGAATCGAAAGGTCACTGTTGGACTCTAAGAGCCTCTCCATAGGGGAGATTGGGGCAGTCTACTTCCATAGAATTTCAGTCTTGGAAAGCATGTGGGGCAGTTCTATAGGGCCTCAAGGATTCAAAATTGAGTCTTCACTGTGGGTTTGGTTTTCAGTTTTAATGATCTGATTGGGAGTCAGTATAGGATTATAGTTAAGAATGCACATAGGAGCAAGACTGCCTGGATGTGAATTTAGTTCCTGCCACTACCAGCTGCCTGGATTTAGATTATGTCTTAATTCCCTAAGCATTAAAAGGAGAGTAATAGCAATGGTCTCTAGCACACTTGGTTGTTAAGATAATTAAGTGAAAAAATATAAAACAGTGCTTGGTATATGGAAAACACTATAGATGTTACCTCCTTTTAGATCTATCTCTAATATGGAGTGCTCAATAGATGATCACGATCTACTGGACAGTTGCAAATATAGTGTGGGTAGATAACATGGCATTAAAGAAATAGATGTGTGCCTATCACTAATCCTGTCACTTAATTGATATGCAGCACAGGCAATCGGATGCAATCTTAGGTGTCAGACGCATGCGCAAACCACTGTGTTAAATGTTGCAAAACTGACAAGCTAAGCTCTTGCCAATTTTTAGACATTATTTTTTTTTCTCTTAAACATAAGAAAGGGTTTTAAAATGAGTGAGGGAGCTAGACCAAGTAAGAAGACAAAACGTTTCATTTCATATGGAATGGGCGATTTTGACACTACAAGCTGACATTCAGCTGGAGTCCACAGTGTATGAATAGTTCTGGAACTTCCTCGCAAAGGGAAAGTAACCAAACAAGAGAAAATGTGTTACCTCCTAGACTGCATTCTTTGGCCTTACTTATTTAAGTGTGTCAGCCTTTCCCACATCAAGATCATGAAGTCCAAGTACCGTTCCACCATGACTGATGATCATCTGGAAGTGTGCTTGAGGCTGGCTGTCAGCAGCTACTGTCCAGACTATGCATCCCTTGCTCATCCCATTTTGTGTAAGTCATCAGAGCAAACTCAAGTAATGACAAAAAAAATGTACATAGTTAATTGTGTTGTGTTGTGCAAGATGGACTTATGTGGTTGTGCAAGGTTCAGAAACATATATTGTACATATAAAGGATTCTCAATGCATCTATGAATAAATGTAATAATTAAAAAGAAATAAACACGTCTTGCATTTTTGTAGTTGGTAGATCATTTTGACTTGATCATTTTTATAAGCAGCTCACATGCTGAAAAAATGTGAGCACCCCTGCTTCAATAGAACACACTCCTTACTTCTTGGAGTCCCTAAGTCCCTGGAGAAGGCCTCTTGTTTGGTAATATAGCAGAGCAGTGAAAGAGAGGAAGACTCTCAACACGATGGACTGATACAGTAACTCCAACAATGTGCTCACATGTAGGGACAATTGTGAGGATAGTGTAGGACTGGGCCATCTTCTGTCCCTGAATGCCCCAGACTGTGTGACACCCAGCAACAAAAAAATTCATATCAGAAATGATGCCTGCCCTATTTTAAAATTAATGCTGAGTTTTTCTACACCAATCTATTAAATCCGTGGCATAATTTTGAACATGTTGCTGATTTGGGTATTATTTTGAAGTCATTTTATGAAATGATTCCTGAATTGATAAAACAATACTCACGCTACTAAATAACATATATGATTTTCATATTCCACAAGAGAAAAATTTTCAGATAAATGGAGGGGCCTGCCCTAATGATAACAATGGTGAGGACCAGGCAATGTTTCGTTTTGTTGGACGGAGGGTTGGTAAGAAGAGCCCCTAACACCACCCACAAATAATGATAACAAAATCCACTTGAATACTTTGGAGACCCAACAAAGTAAAGCAAGCACCAAGTATTATCTGACATTCTCTAGATGCAGAATTTGGCTAAAACCTTGTACATTTCTAGGGATCCCAGTTGAAAATCCCTGGTGCCGTATTGTCTTAGGTACTATGGTAGTTAAGATTTATTGCGCCAATCTGCCTGATAAACTCATGTGGGATTAATTGAAGGCTGGAGAGGTAAGTGACTCAGTGAACCTGGCCTTTCTGGTTTTCTGTTCTCTTGTTCTCTGATGGTCAGACCAGGGTGTGGTTGCCTTAGCTAGTTCTTTGCCTCAATGGCAAGGCTCACTTCCTGCGGAACATCCCTCTGGAGAAGTCACAGCCCTGGGTGCTGAAGCAGCCATGTGGAGACTCCTGCCAGTGCTGAGATACTTACATGCTCACTGATTTGGTTTTCTTCCTGCAGTCAGCTTCATTGCCTGTGGTTTGCAACTTTGAGGAGGACTTTGTTAATCAGTGCCAGATATATGGGCTAATGCCAGACTTATGGGCTTGAACTGGACTGGGTTGGGATGCTTTTTTAATGTACACTTATGTTTATATAAAACTCATACATATATGAGTTTCTGTGGATTTATTTTCTCTAGCCTACCCAGACTAACTCAGTTAACCTATTTGTCTGCTATGTCAGCAATGTCAGCAGTTTGAAACCACCAGCTAGTCTATGAAGGAAATATGAGGCTTCCTCCTCCTGAAAATTTACAGTCTTGGAAACCCATCAGGGGGCAGTCCCACCCTGTCCTACAGGGTCACCTGTATGTGATAATTTTACAATGGTGGTCAATATCAAGGAGCCCTGGCGATGTTGTGGGAGGCACAACATTGGGGCACTAGAGTAAGATCGGTGGTTGGAAACCACCTGCTGGTCCTTGGGAAAAAGATGGGACTTTCTAGTTCTATAAAGAGTTACAGTCTCAGAAACGCAAAAGGGCAATTCCATTCTGCCCTATCTGGTGGCTCTGAGTTAAAACTTATGCAAGAGCAGCAAGTTTCAGAATGTTTTATGATAGTTGTGACAGCAATTGACAGAGAATATTGATTGTTCTGGCAAAAGTAGAAATTAATTTTGACATAATCTGATCTTTGAATATATATACATATATATGTTCAGTGTAAGGTCATTTGACTCATTTGTCCACCTTTATTTGAGGAATGGCAATTAATTAGCTGTTTTGGAAAATAATACTTCTTTTGTCCTTCCGTAGAAAAGTTCATACCATTTCATGATTTAGGTACATTTAATTTAACAAAAGTAATGGAAACCAAGTACCATAGATTAACAAGGCACATGGAATCAAATTTCCAATTTCTTTCAGAGGTAACAACATAGTGAATAAAAATGTCTAAGAAAATATCTATACCAGCCTTCAATCAATGCTCATTCTCATTTTAAAGATTAAAATGTAGTTGTATAACTCATCATTCAATCACACATTCATATGTCAGAGGATATTTATATTCCTTGGTGATGGATTACTTTTTAGGTCCTCTAGAATGAGTTGGAATTGACTGATTGTCAGTGAGGAAATACTTTTTTTAAATACAGATTTAGTCTGATAATTTTAAAAGATAGGAAGACACACACATTTGTTTGATTCAATCTTTATTTGAGGAATAGTTATTAATGGGTTGTTTAGGAAAAGGGTAATCCATGTGTTCACTTAATCAGCAGAGTATCAGATAATATAGTTGCAGAATTATGTTATATCATTTACATATTTCCAGAAATTCATTCCTATTAAGTCTAATTTAAGAAAATCAAAACTTGGGAATAAATCTCTAACATATTTAGATAGAAAAGAAACATAATCTTAAATAATTACTTAACTAATGGGACTAGTAGTTACTTTATTCCTGTTATGTAATACCAGTAAGGAGGTTTATACATATTTATAAATATTTATACTTAAATATACAGTAAGAAGATTTGCTAATGAAGCTTTAAGTACTTTCAAAGCATTTACCTCTGTATATTGGCTTATAGTCTTTCCTTTATAATCTGATTTTTTTAATAGTTGGTACATTGCACATTATTATCATGATGTAATGCAAAGTGTAACCCCAATAGATTCTGAAGTGCAGTAAAAATTAATAAGGGTCTAAGATTTATGTGCACCTTAATGGTTTGGGCTAAAATCATAATGTGTCATGAGAAAATGGCACTGCTATATTTTCTAGTTTCTTTTCAGGGAAGAGATCCAGTACCTTTTAGCTGTACAGAAAGAATATTAGGGGAGTAAAAAAAAGCATACGTTTAGAATCACCAGATAAGTGTATTGTAGATGTTCCAAAAGCCCACTCAGTTATTTGTCAGTACAATAATTCAAATGCAACAAGTTCTTCTCTATCTTTCTTATCCATTGTCCAGATATCATATGCCTATCAGCAGATTTAGAATACCTTTGTTTTGGTCATGCAAGGCTCACCATTGTCTTAAGCATGATAGCTTTGCTACTTTACCATTTAAAGAGATGGTTTGCCATGGATGGCTCAGCTGCACTCCACTACTTTGGTTTCTTGGCTGCTCCTTGCATGAATATGGCTGATGAAACCAAGTAAAATGAAATATTTTTGAAAGGTGAACTTTGATATTTTGTCAATTTATGAAGATGTTGTCTATTGGTCCAGTTATTATAGGATTTTTCTTTTCTTTAAATTGAGGTGCAATCTATACTGAATCTATTCTTTGATCTTCATCAACATGTTTTCAAGTCTTCACTCTCAGCACTTAAGGTTGTGTCATTTGAATAGTGCATGTTATTACTGGGGATTCCTCTAATCCTGAATAGTGGCCCTGGCGGTGTAGTGGTTACATGTTGCACTTCTAACTGCAAGGTCACCTTTGCACTGCAAACCTTTCTGAAACCACCACCAGCTCCATGGGAGGTGGGGGGTGGAAGGGAGCTTTTACCCCCACAGTTACAGTGTCAGAAACTCACAGGAGCAGTTTTACCCTGTCTGACATAGTGTCTATGAGTCAGTATCAACTCGATGGCAGATAATAGCTAATCCTGAATTTGCATTATTTTTCACATAATCCAATCAGCGAATTCCAGTCCAATAGGGTCCGCTAATTTCTAAGATAGTTATCTCTGCGCTTTCTATTTCATTCTAACAACTCCCCCTCCCCCAATTTCATGCTTCCAAGTTTCAGCTATGCATGGATGCTTGCGATTTTTCTCCTGTTAAGTCCGACTCACCTGATGTGGAAGGTCCCGCAAGCTCTGCTCCAGCCATGCCATTGCGGTTTACTGTTCTCCCAAGAGACGCCTCTTATCCATTCCCATCCTGGGTGTCTTCCCACATTGCATCAGGCAGCTTTGCACTGCTCTTTGCTTGGTTCCCCATGACTTTAACTTCCAGAGCAGGTTGACTATCTCATTTTCCTCCACCATTCTTCGTCTGAAAGCGCTGTTGAAAATTGTCCAGCTGGGTGACCCTGCTGGTTTTTAAAATACTTTTAGTAGCATCACAGTAACGCATAAGCCACCACAGTATGACAAGCTAATAGGCAAGTGGAGGTCATATGAAATAGAGAAATTAAAGAAAAAATAATCCAGTACTACGAATCCTTTTATGACCTATGAGATATATAACATCCACATACATTTTTGACTCTGGGGTGTAGTGGGGAGTGACTACCCCACCATCATTACATGCTACCATCTGGTGAAGGCTTGCACAACAAGGTGAATCCGAAGGAATAAGTTCCAAACCACTAATCCCTGCATCAGAAGTCCTCTGCTGTTTCGCTGCTCTATAATAATCCATACTGCTTATGAAAATATACCTTCATTTTATTTTAGATCCTTCCCATATCTGAAAACACATACGCTCAACCAAAAGTTCAAAGTAGAAACCAATTCAGTCTTTAAAATGTTAAAAAAAAATAACTTTGGATCTCAAGTACTAAGCTTGTTTTTTCACAATGGATGAGGTTTCCTAGGTATTTGCAAAAAAATTGGGTGAAGCATCAGTGGTAGGAATCATTTTATGTGATGGATGAAAAAGAGAATGAATGTAGAATGCAGTCATGCCAGCATGGGTTTGCAAGCTGATTTGAACTCTATTATGTTCTTGGATGAGTGAGAGCACGAAAACACATAAGGATAAAATCAAAAGGAAAGCTCAGAATCATCTATTTCCATAATGATTTTTTCCCACATATAATGAACGTGAGTCTTCTTAAGATTACATAATTTGATCAATATCATACATGTAGTTAATATGATTGCTGGGTCTCTCACTCAATTTACATGCTCTCAAGACTGTTGCCTTTTCTCCATAGTATGATAAATGCAAGAGAGGAGAGATTTAAAATTCAGGAATCATTTCATATTCAAGAGTGAACTGCGAGTATTATTTAATATTTCTATATTGTATGTTATCACTGCCCACCACCTTCTATCTGAAAACACCAACAAAAGGTTGTATAACAAATTAGTTATTTTATGATGATCTTGATGCCTAGATTAAAAGTCATAGGCATTACGACTTCTAAGTTCTAGATGGTGGGATTATTTTGTCATTTGTCAAGTTAGTGGGGGAGAGGATAGGACTACTTGGACATTTTGTTAAATTAAGATTTTATTTTATTTTTTGGCCTGCTTATTTTGTGCACACATATAAGTTCATATTTCATTGCCCTTGGTTTCATAATACATCTCTCTGATGAAATCTTTGCTTGTCATTATGAAATGGCTATGTTTTGATATACTTTCCAGTTGCTTTTTTAGCATAGTATATATAATCATTAAGTCTATTCCTGTATGTATGACTCGTACTTGATGAGACGTATTGGATGGCTTTCTGGTTGTTGTCCACTGTAGGATGAGAGAGGTTGCCAGGGAAGACTTACAAGATGTCTAAGCAGAAGTTCTTCTGTGTGTAGAAAATGACTTGATGGAGAAAATTACTGACTTTGGAGATATCTACTATGGAGGACGGGCAGCAGCAGCACAGCCTCTTTGGCATCCCCCCTATGATTCTGTCAGACTCTGGAATTTGGAACCTCAGAATTTTTAAAAGTTAGCAATTTTATTGACATATAATGTATCTAGTATGCAGTTTAGTGGTTTAAAAATATTAAAAAGAGTTGTACAGTCATCACCACAACCAGTTTTGGAAACTTTTCTTTATTCTGCACCTCATTTTCATTAGCTGCCCATTTCACCCACCTCTCCTGCCATATTCCTAAGGAACTATTAATCTAGCGACTATCTCTGTAGATTTAGGTTTCCAGAATTTCAGGCAAAAAAATGTAAAAAGGAGAACAACAATCAAACAAAACCCACTAACAGTAAAAATTAAAACAGAAGACTCAAATTGATAAACAGAACACATTAAAAGCTGAAATGAATTAAATTCGGTCAAAAGGGAGAACAAAGGGTAAGGTGTTCAATTTCAACCTAGACAGATCTGTAGTGATTCGCTTTCCAATGCACTCTTGTCTCATAAGCAAGGTATTCTACCCTTCTTGAAGGTTTGAGGAAGCTCACTAGAGGCTGAATTCACCTGGGGACCTAGCAAATGGATTTGGGGCTTTCATTGTCATCCATAGCATTCTGCATCCTGGCTGCTCAGAATTTAAAGTCTAATACAGTTTTCTCCTATGGTCTTGAATTTTCTTATTTACAATTGTTGGATCACACAGGCTGCTGTGGTTATTCTGTGTGAACTTAACTGACGGATAGATGCTTGCTCTAAGACCAGTCTTTAGGCCCTAGATGTTATTCTTTCTGATAACAAGGTACCATCTGATTTCTTCATCACTTTGCTATATAGTACCCATATCTTCAAGGTTCTCTTTATGAAGAAAAGCTTCTACATGAATATCAACTTAAATTACTCTTATGAAGATCCTACCAGGATACACCATGTTGTCCTTTAGCAGAGATGTGTTTCCTTTCCGTAGCCCCAAACCCAAACTGGTGGCTGGGGCACGCATTCCACCTCAGGACCACATGCTCTACATGTGTCCCTACTGTGCGCAGTAAGGTTTTCAATGGCTATGACCTTTTGGAAGTAGATCACCAGCCTCTCTTTCAAGGCATCGCTGGTTGGTTCAAACTCAGGTTTCCAACTAGGAACTGAACAGTTTGCATCCCAGAGTTTGACTATTTACACCAATCCGGTATCCTATTTACTGACAGGAAAACCCTTATCAGCCTATTCCACCACGTGTCAGTGCTGACTACATACATCCCTTGTTGAATTGGACCCGGCTCGCTTTCTGTAACTTTGACCCATTTATTAGCCTTTTATCTTTTGAGTCCATTTAAAACCAATAGAATCTTCCCTTTCATGAGACACCTTCTCATAACTTGCAGTAGCTAGCAAACATTTCCTTTTGTGTCTTCTCCTCATGGTCTAGATAGTCTGAGCTCATTTTGGAATTGGGGATGATATGGTGTTTCTGACTCATCACCAACCTGCATCTTATTACTGTACCATCTCTCTCTTCTGAGGATAACACAAAATCGAATATCATGATGCAGTGAAAAAATAAGCAGTACACAGTGAATAGAAGCACAGCATTCATGCTCTAGAAGTTATATGATTATCATGAATTTTGATCACGCAGAACATGATTTTTGGGGCATATATTCATTTTAGGCCAAGTTTCTGCTAAGACAATATCGTACTGAACTTGAATATATATAGTCCTTATATCTGAATGCAAATGTGGTTCCATAAGCTCGTCTACATTGAACTCTACAATATTACATTTCTAATCATTATTGCACCCTAAAATTACTTTAAATATGAATTCTGTTATCATAACCTACTTGATACATATTTTTCATCTTCAAAATCACTTGTGACAATATCTATTAAATAAGGTATTTAGCATTAGCGCCAGAAGCAAATATTGCTTTCAGAAATTTAATTTTTAATTTTTTTAGCTCTTTGTATTTTATATATCTCTTGTTTTGTGTACTGTCCTTTTCGTCTATATTGCTTATGACTCATTCTTTCTGAAATGGAATTCCTGAAACAAACTTAACATCAAAACATTGATCTTTCACCATTCCTCCACTTATTAATCTTAGATTTAATGTTAGAACCTATGTAAAAACAAACGAGTAGTTTCAGGCAATGCTTTTTAAGTAGTACATGAAAAATACCAACACATTGTTATGGATAGTTGGAAAGAAGCAAGAACACATTTGCCTGGGGTAAGAACCATATGTAAATATCATTTCCATCATTGTTTCAGTCATTCATCAAATATTTATTTAGCCCTTACTATATGCCAGACTCGTTTTGTGCATTGGGGACTTACAGAAGTGCACAAAGCAGACTTGAGCTTTAAAGAAGAAAGAGATCATCTCTAGGAAAACCAGGGAGAAGCATTGTTTCTAGCAAAGCACATAGAAAACACAAAAGGCATAGAAATGTGAAATTCTGGTATGTGTGCTAGCAGCAGAGAACTATGAAGCAATGAGGGCATTTTTGAGGAAGAATTCTCATGGGCTTATTTTTCAGGCAAATCACCAGAACATATGTAATTCTGATACTTACCTGAATGCCTATGCTCAGAGTCGTTGCTCTGCACTTGCCTTGTGTATGCATTTCCAAGGAGCTTCCGTGTCTGCTTGTTGTTAAAATAGAGACAGGTTGATGGGATTTTCCATAAAATGGCTGCATTCATCTGGCTTTACTTAAGGCTGGTGAGTGGGTTGATGGTTCTGAAGGTACAGGATTCATTTTCATAACTTGAGTATCAAGTACACAGGGAAGATTTGGTGCCTAGCAGGTCAAAACACTGATGTTATTATAGGCAATGACTGTACTTCAGAAAATCTGGCATTCTAGGGAGCCTGCTGAACTCTTCTGTAGAGGTATTTTCTTATTCTCGATTAGCTTTGTTTTCTATTTTTTGACTTTCTAACACTTGATCCTTTTTTTCTGAAGTTCAGCTCTAGTAGCAAAAATTAGTTTTATGTAACTGAAAAGTAAGAGGGTGAAATGAGAAGTTGATTCCAGGGGCTCAAGTAGAAAAGGTTTTTAAAAATGTGATGATAACATATTGTAAAGATTTGTTTGATAAAATGAATATGTGTAGGGTTTTTGATAAGAGCTTAGAGAGCCCCCCCCCCGTAACATAAAATTAAAATTAAAAGTTCACATGCATTCACTACAGAAAACTGGAGCCTTAGCAAAACAAAAACCAAGAAATCACTAGTCATACCATCAACAGTGCTGTGTACCATTTTTATATCCTTTTAATAAAAAATGAGATTGCAATATAACCATCATTTATTCACTTTGTATATGTTGTTACAACTGTTCTAAGATGCTAAACATACTTTTATTTTATGACTTTAAGGCTGAATTCTATTCCAGTTATGGGTATTTCATCAGTAGGTGAACAAATCATTTGGTGGTGTTAAGACTTAAGCACTTGATTACTACTCAAAAATTGGTTATTTTAAGTCATTCTGAGGCACCTTGAAAGACAGGTTTTGTGATCTGTTCTCTAAAGTTCACAACCTTGAAAACCCTATTTAGCATAATTCTAATCACTCTTGAACTTGATATCTCCATGCTTAGTAATCCTTCAGCTGTGAGAACCTTCACCGGTTATATATACACATTCACATACAATGCTTGTTATTCAATTAAGACAATTTTCAAAAAGAATGCCCATTTAAAGGCTTGATGAAACCAATTCTTTGTCATCTGTACAACTAGAGCTCTTACTATAGTGGTTTTGTCTTCATGAGAGATAAAAAAATTATCTTGTCTCAAAAATATTATTAATTGCTCATATATTAATAATGGGAGCTTTAATTATTTCACATATGTACTGTACTAATAATTTCTATTGAATAATTAAACAGAACTCTTGGAAGGAGAGAACATACTACCCTCTCTGCCTTCTAAGTGACTTGCCAAGTTCTGAAGTGTGGTAGGATGATATTTTTGTCCAGTGGCTGGTTGAGTAAGAATGAAGTAAACTTTGCATCTTTGGAAATAATTGGGATTTACTGTTTTGAAACTATTTTACATATTTTCAAATTTCCTATAAGAATTAAAATCTAGGACTCTTATCTTGGACATTTATTGAGATGGAGCTTCATTTGAGATTGCTTCATAGTTTTCTTTAATGAGTTTGCAGTGAGGAATGGAATCAGGCCTGAAAATTATCTGTTACAGGTTTCTCATAATGAGGAAATACTAAAATGGACATGACCCAAGCCATCATCTTGATGCCAAGTGCTGGCAAAAATAATCCACAGCTGTCTATACACAGTTGCAGCAAATCATCTTTCTGAGGAGACAAAGAAGTCACATCCTCATCTACCATCCATTAAGAATCTGAAAAATCAAATCTGTGGTTGGGAAAGCATGCTATTTCTAATGTGTCTACTCCAAATATGGTAAAACTATTGAAAACAATAACAGTGAGTCGTAAGTCATTTTTCCACAAATCTGATTTTCTTTTTCTTACAAGTATAAGGACTTACTAAGGAAGTTAAGAAATTACCAGTTTTGTGGTAGACAATGTGACCACACGGATATATTTTTTTAAGAACTCTGCATTTCTTTCTTTCTTTTCTCTATGGAAGATGGAAAGCTTCTTTCAGCAGACAGAACCTGAATTGAAAAACATGGGGGAGACATCAAGTGTTATCCTTCCCTTTCAGAAAGTTAGCTGGTGTGGTTAGATGTGAGCAAGTTGGCTCTGAGTCAGAGTCACACACGCAGAAAAGCACAAAACACTGCTAGACTCGGCACCATCCTCCCCACGGTCTTTATCTTTGAGCCCATGATGGCAGCCACGGTGTCAAGCCATCTTGTTGAGGGCTTTCCTTGTCTTCACTCTTCTTCTATTTTTTTCCAAGCATGCTGTCCTTCTCCAGGGACACGCCTCTCCTAACAGCCTATCCATAGTATGTCAGAAATTAGAACATGATGAAAATAAACCAATGTCATAGCTGTGTTCCTGTAAGTTTTATATCCGAGAGCCAACCCACATGTAATTTGAAGAATTCTTTGCTTTAAATTATTTTTTTCATTTCCCCCCAGATATCGCTATGCTTCCAGGCTGCTTAGCCCTTGTGAGGGTTTGTTTACCATAGCACAAGAGGCCTAGTGATAACACTATTGCTTCTCTTTCTATTTCCTCAGGGACTCTTACCAGTTGATTGAGTGGAGTTACTGAACCTGCTGATTTCAAAGCTCTTGAAACAAACTAAGATCTGCAGGGACAATTGCAGGCCCAGCTGGGGCAATCACATCAGAGCCCTCCATAGAGAGAGAAAAAACCGCAGTGAGTGATACTTCACACCAAGTATCATAGAACTTCGGAAAACCTGGAGACACTTCGGAAGGGTCACCTTCAGGTGATATCTGAAATTTGAGTTTCAGTCCAAAAGATGCTGACTCAAATCCAGGTGGAGTACAGTGGTGAGCCCTTGCAACACACTCTGAGTTCTATGTCAAATGTGTAAGAAGAAAGGAAGAAAGACAGAAAAAAAGAAAAGAAGGAAGAGAAATAAAATTTCAAGTAGGTATTTTCTCCAATTAGTTGATCATTTTGAAAAATTTATTTGTAGAAAATGTCCCCGATCTTTATCAGTTTGGCACAGTGTTAATTCACAGGCCATATGAATTCCTGAAATCAACACAAGCTAACAGTTGGGGAAAAGGGTGCAGAGCCTAGGAACAATGCCAGTGCTGTACAACCCTGTACATACAAGGGTCTGGAGTACAAGATGCCATCTCTTGAAATAATTCTGTTGTAGTTAGAGATTTGGAGGTTTATTTACATGTAGGGAAAGGGGAGGTACAGACACAGGGTGGAAAAGAAGAGGAAGATTGATGCATCTGAAGAGTTCCTCTATTGCTATGGAAACAGATACATCCTAGCAACAGCTGTTTGGTACAGAGAGGACATGCGGAGCTTAAGCCTTTTAAAAAGAGTAAAATGAACCATGGCAAAATATATAGCATATGGAGTATGTACACATTTTAAAATTTGAAGTGTAGAGTGGAAAATTTACAAATTCAAAACTCACAAGGGTGTCCAGAAAAGGTACCATTTTCTCATAGTCTTAAGACACAGTTTTGCTGTATATGTTATATAAATCTACTTTCATCTTGATCGAAGCTTGCATTGTCACTTATCTGATGGGCACTATTCATTGAATATTTTGTTGTTGAGTCTAGATGCTGGTATCTACCACATTTTTAAGTGCTTTGTTCTCAACAGTTGTTAGCAATATAAAATATTCCAAAATACTTCTCTATAAAAGGGAGAAACTTCAGTCACAGACATACACTTTTTATTAAAACTATCTTGCAAATCTTGCTAGACCTGGTGTACATAGGTTAGTACAGGTGAGAACTTTCAATATACGGAATTCAGGATAGAAAGACCCCACAGAAACAGTAATGGGAGTAAAGATACTGGAAGAGAAGAGGAAGGGACGGGGTGGGGCATGAGGCGTAAGAGGGAACAGATAGCAATGCTGGTGGAATAACCTCTTATTGAAGATAAACAACAGGATTGTAGTTGCTAGGGTTCGAATGAATGGTGTAGGATACCTACAATAATAGTAGAAGTGGGTGATATAGTCAGGTTTCATGATGGTAGCAAGGTTGGCAAGGGAGAGGATCAAGAAGAGCTCATAAAAAAGGGCTTAAGAAGAAAGATATTATTTTGACATTGCTGATGGCAATATTTGTACATGTCCTCTGATATAGTGGATGCATGGATAGTTATAATATATGTAAGAGCCTAAATAAAATGATTTGTTAATGAAAAAACTTAAAAACTACTATGATTAAATTTTTATTTCATGGAATTGCTTTCTTGTGCTTTAAATTATCTGAGTATGTGCTTTAATCCTATTTTTGTTTGTTTAAATGAATATATTTCTATATAAAATGAAAATAAATAAACAGTCATCATGGTCTTATCTCTCTCTGTCTCTCTCTCTTTCTCCCTCTGTATGTGTATCTGCATATTCAAAGCAGGTTATTTTCATGGAGTCAAGGTTTTTCTGTAACTTCTAATCACGATATAAAAGTTGATGAGTTAAATATTCATTAAATGCCTATAATAGCATAGCATAAAATTTGCTGGATAAGAGATAGTGATACCTGGTGTGGATCAGTTATTCTCCCAAGAAGAAGTGGTATGCAAGATGATTTTTTGATGTATATTTTTCTTTTCCATGAAAATAAAACGAGTGCTTTACCTCCCTACATAGGCCTGGAATTCTGTGTACAAGTTTTCTTCTGCCATCGTCTCATCAAATTTAATTATAAAGTGAAGAATTCCACTAGGATTCATCAGTTGTTAAAGCAGACACCATCAGGAAGAGTGGTTTGAAAGACACTTCAAACTTAATAAAGTGTAAGAAAAGAAAGCTCTGAGGACATCCAATTAATCCCAGATTATAAAAGGCAAAGCTATTTATTAAGAGGTAGAGGAATTGGAAGATTGTATTGTCTTAGGCTATGTGGTTATAAGGACCATGGATGTTTTTGTGTGTCATATTGCGTTCTCCAATAATAGAAACACACTTTCTTTCTCAAAGAGGAAACAAGGAAAGTGTCATTCCCCATCCCCTGTGCAAAAAATCATGTCTCATAGGCATCAATAGAAATCAGAGCTTGTTGCAGTGTTTATAGAACAGATACCACCAAATAAGAATTAGTGTTAAATAGTTCATTAAACTGAATTGAAAGAAGTAAGTCTTTAACAGAATTCTTAACAACCCCATTGGTAAGAAATGAACACTACTTATTCTTTGGTGAGCTGCTTTGAGCCTGAGGTGCATTTTGTAATCTGGAATGCAGTTGTGTCTGAACAATTGCACTGCTTCATAAAAGTGTCAGTTCACCATTTTATCAGATCCAGTGAATTGAAACAAATGCCTTTTTGCTCTTGAAAGCTTCTCACCATCACTCCTGTGGCCAGTTGGAAACATAATTTGGTTTTGGCCTTAGATACCCTTAGTTTTCATCAGTTCCTAAAGTGACACAAATAAACATTTTAAAAAAAACATGTAGACAAGTCTACCTGTAGGACATACCAAGATGTGTCCTTTGAGTCTTCCTTTCTCATATTTCTGAAAACAATGAAGTCAGTGACCAGGGTTATTCTTTACAGCATTATATATCTGCAAAAGACAATTTAAATGTTCATCTGCTCTCAAATCCCCCTTGTCTTTAGGTTTGTCATACTGAGGCAGTGTGTTGTTGTGATTCTATAAGCTATGCCATTGGTATTTTTTAAATGCCAGAAAGGTCACCAAAAGTTAACAAGGCTCCACAGAGATTCCAGACCAGACTGGGAAGAAGAAACCAACTACCCACTTCAGAGGAATAAGCCACTCAAAAATGTATGGAAAATATCAAAGCATTTTCAGATAGTGAAAACCTCATGTGTAGTAACTGAACATTGTCAGAAATGATGTGAAAACTTTAGTCTTTCAGGTTGCAAGGTATTCAACATATGACTGAAAAACAATTTTACTCAAGGTAGAGCTGACTCTAAAGACACGGATGGGGAACAAGACCCCACAGGATCATCATTGGTTTATGGACTATCCCTCAAAAATGAGAAGCAATCGCTGTAACATTTATTATTAATTGAAAGTTAGAATATAATATGCATACTATGAATCTAGAAAAACTGGAAGTCCTCAAAAGTAAAATGGAATGTTTAAAGAGCAATATCTTAGCCCTTAGTAAGCTGAAATAGACTGTGCTGGCCATTTTGAATCAGAAAATCATGTGACTATGTCATCAGGAATGAGAGTCACTAGAAATAGAAATGCATTCATTATCAAAAATGACATTTCAAGATCTATCTTGAAGCATGATACTGTCTGAGAAAGGGTAATATCTGTCTTCATATAAATAAATATTGTCAACAAAATTATTATTCAAATTTGGGTACCAACCACTAAACCTAGTGATGTAGAAATGGAAAAGTTTTACTGTCCTGTCTGATCAAATATGCGATCAAGATATATTAATAATCATTGGTTGTTGAAATGTGAAATTTGGAAACAAAGTGGAAGCAATAATAGTTGGAAAACACAGACTTGGTAGTAGAAATGAAGTTGGAGATAACATGACATGATTTTGAAAGATCAGCTGCTTCTTTATCATAAATATGTCTTTCCAACAACGTAAATGGTGACTACACCTGTGGACTTCTCCAGGTGGAATGAATACCCCAAGATGAAATTGACTACATCTGTTGGAGGTGACAATGGAGAAGTTTAATATCAGAAGGAAAAATGAGGCCAGGGTCAACTGAAGAATAGACTACCAATTGTTGATATGCAAATTCTTTTTTGTTGTTCAAATGGACAATGTATTGTTTTGGATTTTGAATATCATTTTATTGATTTATCACAATCTGTATATTCATCCATTGTGTGAAGCATATTTGTACATTTTTTGCCCTTCTCATTCTCAAAACATTTGTTTTCCACTTGAGCGCTTGATATCAGTGCTTCATTTCTCCCTCTCTCCCTGCTACCCCTCTCTCATAATCCCTTGATAATTTATAAATTTTTATTATTTTGTCATATTTTACACTGTCTGATGTCTCCCTTCATCCACTTCCCTGTTGTCTGTACCCCAGGGAGGAGGTTATATGTTGATCCTTTTAATCAGATCCCCCTTTCTACCCTACCTTCCCTACACCCTACTGGTATTGTCACGCTCATCACAGGTCTTAAAGTGATCATTTGTCTTGGATTCCCCGTATTTCCAGTTTCTATCTCTACCAGTGTACATTCTTTGGTCTAGCCTGATTTGTAAGGTAGAATTGGGATCATGATAGTGGGAGTGGGAAGCATTTAAAAACTAGGGGAAAATTGTATGTTTCATCATTGCTACACTGCACCTTGACTGCCTCATTTGATCCTGCAAGTGTTCTGTAAGGGGATGTTCAAGTGCCTACAGATGGGCTTTGGGTCCCCAATCTGCACTCCCCCTCACTCACAATGATACAACTTTTTGTTCTTCGTTGCCTGATACCTGATCCCTCTGACACCTTATGATCACACAAGCTGGTGTGCTTCCTCCATGTGGGCTTTGTTGATCCTCAGTTAGAGGGCCGCTTTTTTACCTCCAAGCCTTTAAGACTCCAGATGATATATCTTTTGATAATAAAGTGCCATCAGCTTTCTTCACCACATTTATTTTCGCACCCATATTTCTTCAGCGATTGTGTCTGGAAAGTGATCATCATAGAATGCCAGTTGAATAGAACAAAATGTTCTTACTTTGAGGGAGTACTTGAGTGGAGGTCCAATGTCCATCTGCTACCATAATACTAAACCTATGAATATACACACATAGATGTATTTCCCCATCATCAGATATAAATATATTTGCATATGTATATGCCTCTAGTTAGGCCTCTATAAGTGCCCTTTGCCTCCTGGATTTTTTTTCTGTTTCCCTTTACTTTCCTCTTGTCCCACTATGATGTTCAGCTTTCATTTGGGTTTCAGTAATTCCGCTCTGTTACATTGCCCTTGAGTAAGACTTCCAGGCTACCCAAAATTATCTTTGCCACTGATTCTAGATCATTTGTTTTTTTCTTGTACCTGGGTAGGTTAACACTTCCTTTCCCCAGCTCCTCCTCTCCCAGGCTCCCCTCACCCCAAACACTGCTCCCATTGTTTTCTCCTCCAGATTCTTTCTCTAGCCTATCTAATCTTGATAGACCTGCAGATATAATAATATACACAAAAAACAAGACAGAGCAAAACAAAGCAACAAAAGAAAACAAAACAATGACAACAAAAGACAAGCCTGTAAATGGTAAGGTCTGTTTGTGTACCTTTAGGAGTGTTTTCTGGTCAAGCCTGATGGGGTGTCTATATTTAGTAGTACCTCGGGACTTTCTTGCTCTGCTCCCCTGGTTGTTCTGTGGTGCACCCTTTGTGTTTTGCCTTGGTGTGGTGGGGTCAGATCAGGTGCAATTCCCACACTGTCTCCAATGTTGCCCCCTTTAAGACTATGGGTCACTGACGTATGTCAGGGCCATATGGTTCTCTCTGTGTGTTGGCTGCCCGGAGCAGGGATATTGTCCTCCAAGCTTGGTGAGCCAGGATGTGCTCCACAGTCTTCCTCCCCCTTCATTTGCTCCTATATGCTCTGATCAGACATGTCCCTCTCCCAGAGCTGCAGTTTCAGGGCTGTTTCCTGAAGTAAATTCTTCTGGGCGTTGGGGTGGCTGTCCACATAATTGGGATCATGGTCGGCCCCTCAGACCTCTCTACTGGTTCCCTGTTGCATGCCAGTATGTTACATTCACATCTTGGAGCACCGGGTTGAAGTATGGTCCCACTTTCCCTCTGCAAATATAAACAATACCCTTCTCTTGGGTGGGTTAGGGCCCTGTCCCCCATTTTTCTCTTTCCTTTTGTCCCTCTCTGCCCCTTCCTCTTCAGTTGGCTACTGTATATACCGCTGGATTTGGTTGGCCCCTTCCATACTACTTGGACCTCACCCCAGGAAATTTTGTCCACAGTCACTTTTTTCATTTGCCCCTTTTGCATATTTTTAAGCTCACCTCAGTGGACTCATGTTGTACTTGTCCTTGGCTTATTTCACTTAGCATAATTTCCTCTAGTTCTTCCCTTGTGACAATACGTGTCCATCACTGCTTTTTAATGATGCATAGTATTCCATGGTATGTATGTACTACATTTTAAAAAATCTATTCATCTGTTGGAAATTTGGGTTGTTTCCAAATCCTTGCAAGTGTGAATTGTGCCACAATGAACCTTGGAACACAGATGTCTGGCTTTGGTTTGTTTCTTGCCTCTTTTGGTTATATTCCCAGTAGGGGGATTGCTGAGTCATGTAGTAGCTTAATTTCCAACAGTTTTGGATATTGCAAATTGATTTCTACAGTGGCTGTACATAACTACATATTCACCAGCAGTGGATGAGAGTTCCGGTCTCACAACAGTTCCTCCAACACTTTTTTCTTTCTGATTTTTTGAATTGGGCTATCTTTGAAAGTGGTACCTCATAGTTGTTTTAATTTTCATTTCTCTTATGGATAATGACTGCGAAAATTTTGTGATCTGTACATTCTTAATTATAGAGCAGTTAGGGGTGGCGGAAGAAATGATGAAATAAAAGGATAAACAGAAAATTAGAAAGGACAGCTTGAAAAGACAATGCAAAATATTATAATGAAATGTGGAAAAGTCTACAGTTAGAAAATCAAAAAGAACATACTCAGCATATCTGAAAGTGAAGAAAAAGAAAAAGTCAAGCTCTGACTTGTAATATTGAATGATTCTATGGGCAACAAATTGAATGATGCAGGAAGCATCAAAAGATCAAAAGAATAAGGAGTACCAAACCCCAAATAACTAGTCAACATTCAGCCATTTCAGGAGATAACACATGATCAAGAGCCGATGGTACAGAAGGAGGAAATCCTAGCTGTACGGAAAGCATTAGCTAAAAGCAAGGCTCCAGGAATTAATAAGGCACTCATTAAAATGTTTTGTCAAGCTGACAAAGCAATGGGAGGATGTATTTGTCTAAGCAAATATATTTGGAAGACATCTACCTACCACTTGACTGGAAGATATCTAGAACCATTCTGAAGAAAGTGCCAATAGGATGCTGAAAATATAGAACAATATCATTTATATCACATTCAAGACATTTTTGCTGAAAATAATCCAATGCTCATTGGAGTAGGACATTTTCAAGGAATTTCCAGAAGTTTAAGCTAAATCCAGGCTGAATTTAGAAGAACAATATTTTACAATATATCTCATTCCTGATGTCAGATGAATCATGAATGAATGTAGAACATGTCAAAAAGGTGTTTACTTGTGTTTTCTTGGCTAGTCAAAGGAATTAAATGTGTATATTATAAAAAATTATGGATAGCCTTGAGAAGGATGGGAATTCCAGAACATGTCAATGCAATATGCAGATGACACATTTTGTTTGCTGAAAAAGAGGGGGAACGTATGAAGGTCGGGGATGATAGCCTTCAGTATAGATTACAATTCAGTGTAAAGACCAAAATCCTCACAACTCCACCAATAAGTAACATAACAATAAATAGAGAAGAGGTTGAAATTGTCAAGACTTTCATTGTGCTTGCATTCACAATCAATGCTCACGGATGCAGCAGTTAAGAGATCAAAGGATGCATAGCATTGGACAAAATCTGGCACAAGAGCATTGAACACTGTTCTAAAGCCAGGGTGATACTTTGAGGATTTGTATGAGCCTTACCCAAGATATATTCCCCATTACATCACAGGCATATGAAAATTGGACATTGAACAAGGAAGACTGAAGAAGAACTGATGATTTGAATTAGAGTGTTGGCAAAGAATATTGAAAGTATCATGGACTGCCAAAACAACAAAGACATCTATCTGGGGAGAAATTCAACCAGAATGTTCTTTAGAAGTAAAAATGGTAAGACTTCATCTCCCGTACTTCCGACATGCTGTCAGGAGGGACCTGTCCTCAGAGAAGCACATCATATTTGGTAAAATAGAGCGGGAGGAACAAAGTAAGACCCTGCACACGATGGTTTGACATAGTGGTTGCAGCAATGGGCTCAACCATGAAAAACATTGTGAAGATGGCCCAGGACTGGGGTGTGTTTTGTTCTGTTGTACGTAGGATGTCTGGAATGTAACTGTCAACAACGATTGCTCTGAAGTAAAGAGAGCATTTGCGCAATCCAAAGAATCTGTCCTTGTCTATAAATTGTCCTATCAAATTACTGTTAGTGTCAGTGATTTACAGTTATTATTCTTAGTTCTTATTTTACAATGCCTACCACTTACTCACCCACTGTCACTGAGTTGATTCCAACGCATAAACCTGGATTTCTGAGATGGTATAGGGTTTCTGAGATGGTGGATCTCTGAAGGCGCACATAGACTGATCTTTCTCCTGTGGAGCAACTAATTGATGGCTTTGAATCGCCACCTTGTAGTTTGCAGTCCAATGCCTAACCCACAGCTCCTTTTTGTAAGACCTAGATATTTCTTCCTAATTCAGCGTATGTTACGAGAGTCTTCAGAAACAATTGCACTTTTAGTTTAATCACATCACTATTTGTTATCTATGCATTATCCTCCCCCAGTTATGCTAATATCTTATTCCTGCATTAGTGATCGTGGACTTTATAATAAGTAGGGTCTTTGTAGATATAGTCCATTAACATACAATCACATGGGAATAAAGTGCATCTTCATCAAATCTGAGTGGTGTCAGTATAGAAGGAGGAGAAGAGGCAGATAGAGATATGCAGACAGGAAACCATGTGCCATTGGAGACAGAGATTAGAAATACTGTCATACAACGAGAAATGCCTGGAAACACAAGGAAAGATATTTTCCTTGAGTCAGAGAGAACATGGCCTGCAGATACCCTGAATTTGAACTTCAGAATCAGAGCTATGAAAGAATGCATTTCTTGTATGCTATTCTCCCAGTTCTTGGTATTTTTTCACAGCAAATTCCATACACCATTTACACACCCTTCCACATAAAAAGCTGATGATCTTCCTAGACTTTTTCTCTTTTGGATCTCTCCTATTTACAAGTTCTGTCAATTTCATCTCAGTTCTTTTAAATTCCCCTACCTGACTCAGATGCTCAATGATTCCCTCAATCCCTGTCTATCCTTATTTCAATAAGTTCTTCTCACAATTCTTATCTGAGCTTTCTGTCTTCATTTGAATCATTCTTCTCACAGTTCTTACCTGAGATTCTAAAAATTCTATTTTAATGAGTTTGGTCCCCTACTTAAAATATTTTAATGGTTCCCCATTCTCCCTCCTTCTCATAAAGTACTGCTTCTTTCAAATGGTATAAAAACGCTCTTAGACTTGACCTCTATCATCTCAACCTCAGGAACTCCTCTACTCTTTTGACCCTAAGTAAGCATTCTTTTGACTCAGTCTCTCATAGATCTTTATACCTTTGGTCCTCAGTAAAAAAAAAAAATCAAACAAATAAAACCTTTCCTCGAACCTCTAATGAAAGCTACATGTGCTATTCTGCCCTTTAAGACCACCAACCTTATTGTCTGTTATTTTTAAATGGGGAATTGCAAACATATGTAGAAGACTATGATGAAGAGTACCATAAAACCTTGTGTAACCACTACTTACCTGCAACTATTACCTCAAGGCTAATATTTATATACATATCCATTCAATCTAAGTTCTCCAGAGAAGCAAAATGGAAAGCAAGTAAAACTTACATATACATGTGTATGTGTGTGAGAGAGATTTGTATAAAGAAAATGCCTCATATCATTGTAGAAGAATCAAGTTCTATTCCAGTTCCTATTCCAGGCTGGTGGATGAATTAAAAATCATCAAGCCAGGCTTATGACTGAGGGGAAATATAAAACCATGTTCAACAGGTCAGATAGCAGGCTGATGATGGTCCCTGGGATCAGAAGGCTACATGGTAGGCTGCTAGTTTATGACCAAAAACTAAAAGTGCTGAAGGAAGAAGTTCAGGTTGCACTGAATGCATTAGCCCCAAATAAGACTCCAGGAATTGATGGAATACCCATTGAAAAGCTTCAGAGATATGGACAGCTACCTGGTAACCTAACTGGAAGAGATCCATATTTGTACTATTCTAAAGAAAGATGAACCAAAAAAATTCTCAAACTTTGGACTATATCATTGATAATGCACCAAGTAAATTTTTGCTTAAGATCATTCAACAATGGCTGCAGCAGGTTGCAGCCAGGGACCAATCAAATGTGCAGGTTTGTCATCGCTGATGCCAGATGCACCTTGGCTTAAAGCAAAAAATACCAGAAAGATGTTAGCTTGTGCTTTATGCAAAGGTATTTGATTTTGTGAACCATGGATAATCTTGAGAAGAATGGGAACTCTGGAACACTTCAATGTACTTATTTGGAACATGTACACAGACCATGAGGCAGTTAGTTGTGTGAACAGAACAAGGGAAAATGACATACATAGTTTAGAATCAGGAGAGGTAACAGGGTTGTGTTCTCTTACCGTACTTGTTCAATCTGTATGCTGAGCAAATCAAAAGAAAAATTGGCTAGGAAGAATGCAGTAGCAAGGTTGGGCTAAGGCTTAGCAACCTGAGACATCACCTTGCTTGCTGAAAGTGAGGAAAGTGAGGAGGACGAGATGCACTTGCTAATAGAGATCAAAGATTTCAAAATTTAGTATGGGTTATAAGTCAAAGCAAAGAAGACCCAATTCTTACAACTGAAGCAATGAGCTACATCATCATAAACAGAGAAAAGGTGAAAGTTCTCAAGGATTTTTGCCTGACTTGGAACCACAATTGATGCTCCTAGAAGCAGCAGTCAAGAGAGGTCAAGTGAGGTCAAGCTGCTGCACACGGCCACTTGAAAGTCTTGGAGAGCAATCATGTCACTTTGAGGCCTGAGGTGTGTCTGACTTCAGGCATGGTATTTTACCTTGTCTCTGATGCATGTGAAGGTTGGACCCTGAATCACAAGACTGAAGAAGAAGCTGTGCACTTGAATGATGATCCTGGAGAAGACTACTGAAAGTGCTATTAAGTGATAAAAGGATAAACCAATCTGTTTTGGAAGACATATGGCTAGAGTGTTCCTTAGGAGCAAGGATGGTAAGACTTCATCTGACATTCTTTGGACATCTTTTCAGAAGAGAAGGGTATCTGCAATATCTGCAGAAGGACATCTGCTTGGTGAAATGGAAGGGCAGGTACAAAAGAGGGAGGCTCTCCGTGAGATGGATGGTCATGTGGCTAACGCAATGGGCTCATGCACAAGAACCCTGACGAGGATGGTACAAGACTGTGCAGTGTCTCATTCTGTTGGGCACAGGGTCACAATGGGTCGGAACCTACTTAAATGCAACAACAACAGCAACAAGGACATTTTAGTATTTTGAAAAATGATAATGCTTGTTAGGTCTTATTTCTACTTTCAATTCAAATTCAAGATGACAAGACTTCACCCAGTCTTTTCTCCCTTACATATCTGCAGCTTATTGTCACACAAATAGTTCTGCTTCTAAAGGAACCAGAAAATTTCATAATAAAAATACAAATTTTATTTGACTTGCATCCTATTACACATATAGTAGTGCTAGAATTATAATAAAACTATCAACAACTGTATAATTTCCTAAAACAATGCCATTTTCTCCCATTTCCCCCTTTCAGCTCTTCCACTTTATTTGAATAAGAATGATAAAGACAAATCTCAGTATTTTATGGTCAATTTAGAGAGGTCTTCTGTGTACATATTGAATTGCCAATTGCATGTTAAGTTAGATTTAGGTTTCACAGTTTCTGAAGAGATTTGATCATTAAAAACATTAATAAATTATTAAACTACATCACTTTAATTAATTTAAATGTTTTCATAATTTCGAAATCTAAAGTAGATTTAAAGAAGTCTAGGGCCCACAACCACTTCCTTCCTTCTAATTCCACCTTCTCATTAGGAACTTCTATTTAAATTGCATTTTCTTCCTTTCATTTTTAAAATATTAACCACAGTTCCTTTATAATTTTTTCTTTTCCTAGGAAAAATTTCCTGAAGTCAATTCAATTCTAGAGATTTTCCTCCTTGGCATTTATAAATCCTGGGTAGTCTAGTATGCTTGCCTGCCTTACAAGGCATCCAACCCCCTACTAAGTAGACTTAATTTGATCTAACAAACATTACAGCATTAACTTGTCTTATACATAAGATTTTTTTTGCACTGAAAGTCTAAGAGAAAAGCTATGATAGTATAGGTAATTCTTGAACCCTCAAATTTAAAAATTGACAATAGATGCATTTATCAATTGAGCCCTTCTGATTGTTTTGATTTCAGCTCTTCACCAAATAGAAACATGAGCCATGTGTATCATGAAGTATCTCTCCCTTTATTTTGATCAATTTCATACTCTTCTTAATAATTTTATAGAATTCTTAGGTCTGCTTTACTTATAATTATGCCATTCTTTATGATAAGACTAGGCTAGTTTTTTTTACCAGATCACAAATACATATCTAATTTTCATAATTGAATATATATATGTATATATAAAACTAAAACTACAGTTACAGGTACTTCTGAAATTGCAATGTTACAAAAAGCAGCCTCTATTTTAGAACCCAAAGAAATGTGCTCATATAGACTTATGTGTCTTATTTGATTCCATAAAACCAAAATCAAACCCCCAGCCCTTGAATCATTACTGATTAATAACAACCCCTATGGATTTCCAAGACAGTAATTCAGGGGTGCCGACACATTTTCAGCATGCAAGTTACTTATAAAATGGTCAAGTCAAAATGATCTACCAATTACAAAAATGCAAAATATATGATTGTTATTTATTTATTTATTACATTTACCCATAAATGCACTGAGAATCCGTCGTGTGTGCAATGTATATTTATGTACCTTGCATAACTGCATGACTTCATATTGCACAACACAGCACAATTAACTATTACATTTTTTGTTATTACGTGAGTTTCCTCTGATGACTTGCACTGAATGGAATGAGCCAGGGATACAAAGTTGTGACAGTAGATGCTGACAGCCAGCCTCAAGCGCACTTCCAAAAGATCATCAATCATGGAGGAACGGTACTCAGACTTAATGATCTTTATGTGGGGAAAGGCTGACTCACATAAATAAGTAGAACCAAATAACGTAGTCAAGGAGATAGCACATTCTCTCATATTTGGGTACTTTCCCTCTGTAAGTAAGTTCCAGAACTGTTCATGTGCTCTGGACTTCAGCTGAATGTTGACTTGTAGTGTCAAAATCTCATCGCTCGGTTTAGTTGATACAGTTGATACAGTGTTCTAATTTTTGATGCAAGTGAGTCAATCTCAACATCTGCCAAAAAGGATAGCCCATGTGATCAATCCACACTATGTTTGCGATTGACGAGTAGTAGATTAAAGTCCACACGTTGAGATCTCCTGTTGTAAACCAAGTCTTTCTCCTGCAGAGCTGTTGAGGTAGTATGTGGATCAAAGCCCTAATACGTGGATCAAAGCCCAACGCTTAACTATTATGCCATCAAGGAGTCCCCCCTAGGAACAGTTTAAAATTGGGAAAGACAGCCCTGCTTTCTCTTTTGGTCATATGTATTGCTGAGGTGGTAAATTGAGTTTTAAATTTAAAGGCATGCTATGTTGTGAAGAAACAAGCAAACAAACTCTTATCAGACTTCCAAAAGGAAGTTGAAAACATAGTGAAGAGTCTTACCGCTAATTTGTAGAACCTCATCAAGAGAATCTCGAACGAGAAAACAATGTTTTTGTTCTGTGCCAGAAAGACAAGGGGCTATGAAGATGGCTTTCCTACTCAAGTGAGTGGGACTGAAGTGGGGGACACATTATTGCTGGCAAAATTGAATCAGATTCCAAGTCGAGAAAAATAGTTAGGGAGCATATGAACCAATCTAAAATTCCTGACTTGAATCTGGTCAATTCCAACTCAGAGAGATGCTCTATAGGTCCCAGAGCCTACAAATCTTTCTAGGGGCAGATTGCCTCAGTGTTCTTCAGGGGAGCAACTGGTGGTTCTGAATTGCCGGCCTTGCAGTTAGCAAACCAATCCGAAGGCACAGTGCCACTAGCAAATCATTAGAAATAGTTAACGCCGACCACCCGTTTCCACTATGAAGCACACAGTTTCAGGGCACTCTTTTTATCCATGCACATAGCACACAGTTGTCATTTAGTCACTTAATATACTCCCTCATTTACACATTTGAAATTGCTTCATTTTTTAGTTTGATTTTCCTTTAATATAGCCATTTTTCAGTGCTCAGAATCCTAGGTTTCTTTACTTTGACAGGCACTGTGTAGTAATTTTCTTTTCAAAGTTTTGAGAAGAAGCTCCTAGATGGATATTTTGCTTTTTGATGGACATAGATTTAAGTTGCTCCATCTAGATTGGGATAAAATCACGATGGAAAATTAAATAGGTTAAAATTATAATTCAATAAACATGTCCTAGTTTTGTAAAAATAACATGAAGATGATGAAAAGACAAAGCATTATTATAATATTAGGAATCATTTACAACTAATTCAATTTGATATGTCATAGGGAAATGAAGTACCGACCCTGTCAATAGTTAGGCACAGATTACCACCCCCCCAAAATTTCATTCAAGGGAAGCTTACAAAGACAAGGAAAGTAGTGAGGAGTATGCAGAAGACAGAAAACCAAGCCAAACCCATTTTAATCCAGTTGATGACAACTACTCGCATAAAGACTTACAGCCTGTCCTTCAGGGTCTCTGTGGGTCATCATCAATTCAATGGCAGTGAGTTTTTATTATAATTAGGCCTAAATAAAAATCCCCCTTAGGGTTTCTGAAACTATAAATCTTCATGGCAGCATATAAACTCAGTTTCTCCAGGGAAGTGTTGGTGGGTTTGACCCACTGACCTTGAGCAAGGGAACAGTCTACCTTGTAAGTCCTCAAGCCACCATGGCTCCTTGAAGATACTCGTTGGGCAGAAAATTGAGAAAAAGCCAACAGGACAGATGTCAGAGAATATTAAGATGCATAAATACATGAAATGCTGCTACATAATTAAACATCTGCTGAAACTCTTCAAAAACAAATGCATATGAAATATTCCAATAACAGGTCTAATATTTTGGGAAAATCAAGACTATACTTTGCACTGGATGCAAAGCTAGTCTTGAAGACTTCAGCTAGTGCTTGATCAATACTTATCATCCTTTTTTTTGGTTTGTAATAAATTTCAATTGTCTTCACAGAAATTGATAAATCTGCAAATATATCTTTGTTGTTGTTGTTGTTGAGTGCCATCATGGGGGTTATGTAATGGAGTTACTAACCCCAAAGTAAGTAGTTCAAAATCACCAGACTCACCAAGAAAGGAAGAGAGGCTTTATATTCTTTTAAAGAGTTACATACAGTCTCATGAACATTCTACCTCCCTCTATAGGCGCACTATGAGGCCAAATCAATTCTGCAAATAGGATTTGATTTTTCTGGAAGATTTTGCACTCCCTGGATTCTGAGTCTTCTAAAAGTTAAAAAAGGCCCACAGGCATGCAGATATCTCCCATAGGAGACAGCTACATAGTAAAGGAGACTTGGTATATCACCAACAGTTACCAAAGCAGCTTTAGGAAGAGAACTAGATATGAATGTATCTACACAATCTTCATAAACTGAATGAAATTTGATCCCCTCTGATTATCATAAAATTAGGACAGAGAAAATATTTACAGTAGTTCCTATTGTTAAAATGATTGGTACGAACTGGCCCTTCATGGACAGCAAGCCCTAGTTCAGATCCTTTTAATTTTTTTAATGCTCAGATTCAAAGCAAAAAAAAAAAAAAATACCGCCCAAACCACATCTGAGAATGGCAATTTTTTTTTTTCTGGAGACCAGTTACCGCTCATGACCAGAGATGGCGCTGAGTGTACAGGAAACCTATACCTAAACTGCAACAGAAATTGGGAAGCCTCAGAACTGATGCATGAATCATCAATTAACCTCTCCAGCGCTTTAGATAAGATAGTGACTTCGGGGGCGGTGGCGGGGTGGGGGGGGTGGAGGCAAACAAGCATAAAGAACAAATCAATAAGATTTGCGTTCGGTGAGTCTCACTGTAGCAAGGAGATAGGAATGAAAACCAGCACTGGTTAGTCTGAGAGAAGTGTAAATCTTTCGAGACACCAGAAATCATGCAGATAAAAACAGCAGAAGAATCGAGGCATCAATCCAATTTTCATGTCAAACGAACCTTTAAACATCACACACGTACACACACACACACACACACACAGAGTTGGGGGCACAAGGATCAGGATCATGGAAGCTTGTTATGCATTATGTTATATCTTAAATGTGTGTGAATTGGTTTACCCCCCCCATCTTTAACAAACCTTGATTTAAAAGTAATTTAATGTGGCCATGGAGTACCATCTGAAACGTCTAATTTAATTAGCCCCCATGTTCCTTCTGGTTCATATTCATTTGCTAACCAGAATTGTGAATTCTAAGGAAGAGAGGCAAAAACTGCTTCATTTTACGGGTCTGGGTGAGCTGATAGACAACATCTCTTTATTTGGATTTGAAAAACACAATATCAAAATTAGAGATGCTATTATAACAATAAACAGAAAATAATTAAAGTTCTTCCACTAAGAATAGCAGTGTTTCAAAATTACTTGCAGGCATTTATGTTAAGTCTCTGTTTATTTACTTTTGTGTCTGTTCTTTGAGAAAGGAAAATATAGGACTGTCTAAATAATACAACAGGAATTGAAATCAAAAGCAAAACTCTCTTCGTCCCACGTGTTCAGACTCCCCCCTAGCATTCCCTTCAGTGGAATCCATAACCAGGCAGCATACAGCTATGAGCAATGAGGTCTTCAAGCCTTTATCCTTGCTCCTCATCATATGGTTTATAAATCAGCAGTATGGGCATCACCAGGGCTCTTGCGAGAAACAGAATGTCGGGCTCTAACCCTTAACTAATGCATCGAAATCTGAATATTTACAAGCCGTCCCAAAGGGATGGATGAACTAAGCTTGGGACAATGGCCCTACAGCAGTGCTTCCCAACCTTCCTAATGCTGAGACCCTTTCATACAGTTCCTCATGCTGTGGAACAGCCATCACATTATTTATGTTGCTACTTCATCACTGTCATTCTGCTACTGTTATGAATCATCATGTGAATATCTGATAAACAGAATGTATTTTCATTGTTACAAATTGAACATAATTAAAGTATGGTGATTAATCAAAAACAATAATATAGTTATGTATTGTGAAATATTAATTTCTAATGACAAATAAAAGAAAATTTGTCTGGAAGCATGGTGTAGCATGGGTAACAGTCTTCACACCAGGTACTCTATGTGGGCCTCTCTGCATCTGGGCAGACCCTCCTGCAGACTGATAGGAGAGGGGTGTCTCAGTTCCCAAGACCGTCAGAAGGATGTGTTTCTTTAGGGTCTTAGGCGATCCCTGTGAAAGGTGTCATTCGCGACCCACAGGTTGAGAACCGCTGCCCTAGAGACGAAAGGACCATGGACCTAGGTTCTTTAGTCTTTCTCTTCCAGCTTAGCAAGAAGCTGCAAATAAAAGTCAATGTAAAAGTCTCAGTCACTCACTGCCATGGAGTTCAGGCTGCCTCACAGCCACCCCCCCACCCCCCGTGGGTCCCTGAGACTTTTTTTTTTACTATTAAAAAGAGGTAAATTGCTTTATTAACCAATTGGTATTACCTAGAGTACATGTGTACTTGCTTTTACATTGAAAAAATGGTTTACACAATGTACATGAGAATAATAGTAGTCAATAAATTCAAGTCTTTTCAGACCAACTGTCAATCGAGATTATAGCACACATGGAATATTGCATTCTAGGCTCTAAATTTGGAGTCAGAAATGCTTATGGAAATATGAGGGATCTGATAAGCCAAAATATTTTATGGCAAATAGCTATGAAGCCCTAGTAAAAGACTCCTTAGTTTCTCACCATCTATAAACAGCTTCTCAAATCATTTGGAAAATCAGCCTACGGGCAAGTAGAAGCTTGCATGCCCCACCTCCATGCTTGCTGTCAACCACTTCTGAGGAAGATCAAGCAGCACTGGTTGTAGAAGATCAATCACACTGAAACCCGCAGCCTATACACAAACTTTGGTTTCAGCTCTGGTTTCTGGCTTGGACTGGTCAGGTATTGTTTCCTGCACTATCTGCAGTAGTGAATTTAAGCGAGTATATGTCTGCAGAATCTTCTTTAGTTCTGCAATCGCTTCTGTTCGGGGCAATTGTGAACGTCCATTTCTAAAGCCCTTACTATGGCTTTTGTTTTTAAGAGACAGTATGCCATTTTGTACTGAAACGGCAAAAGGGACCTCACAAGGCAGCAACAGTAGCTTGGGTAGAATAGAGGTGGAACCCAACGGCAAGGTCACAGCAATAGATATGAGAGCATTTAATGGACAGTGTGATACACAAAATAACAATAACAACATATAATTCCTCAAAGATTTATGAGGGTGGGAACAAAGAGGAACTGATAGAAAGGGCTCAGGTACAAAGAAATTATTTTGGAAATGTTCATGGCAGTATATGTACAAGTACAATAATATTGAATGATGGGGTCTTACAAGATTTGTAAGAGTCCCCAATAGAGGGTTAATTTAAGGTAAATAAATACATAAATACAAGTTTACAATGTTTTTCTGCATTACATCATAAACTCCTTTGATAATTCATTTAATTTCATTTTCATTTTTGGCAGTATATCTTTCACATTTGCATTCACCCTATCATATTCACCATCATGTTTTCTTCCTTTTTCTTTTTTGGCATCACTGCCCTCTGGTGGTCGTGGGAACTACCCAGTCTTGCTCCTGGAGAGCCGCTGCTGGCTTTGAACCACCAAACTCGTGGGCTGCAGTCCCACACTCAACCACTATGCCACCGGGGCTCAGCCACCATCATATTTTCTATTAATATTTTCCCCACTCCACTTCATTGCACAGGCTGCTTGACTACTGTGGCTATCTCGTAGGGTCCTGCTTCCTTCTTCATTAGTATAGTTTATGTGTCCTGAGTTTCTTTCTTTCCATATAAAATTGACAATGAGTTTTTCTATTCATTTAAATGTGAATCTGGTTGACTAGATCTATCAGTCTTTGATGCAGTTTTGACATTTTTATAATGTGAAATTCTCATACCTACCGCATGTTATGTTCTGCTCTTTATGTAGGTTTATTTTAGTTTCTTAGTAGTGTTTCATAGTTGTCTTTTTTAAAGGTTTATGCATCCTAATACCCATTGTGTAACTCACAGCACCAACAAGGTTGTTTTCTAATGATAAACAATTCTTGCATAAGTGGTCCATGGTATAAATCTAACTTGATCATGGTATATTATTTTTTGTGTTAGATTCTGTAAGCTAGGATTTGGTTGATAGTTTTTGCTTCTATATTCATAAAACATATTGCTGATATATTTTTTACTTTTTAGTGGTTTCTTTGCTTGGATTTGGTATCATATTCATGAATGAATTCAAATGCATTGTATTCTTTGGAATGTTGTAATAGCTCTACTTTGAATATAATTTTGGGGGGAGAAGATTGTTTATTGTTTTGTTTTTTTATATGATATTACTTTTTTGTTATGTCTCTGTTCAAAATTTCTACTTTTATTTGGTTAGGTAGGTAGTCTATTTCTAGGTAATTTCCCATATTTTGCAGGTTTTCAAATTTTTCAGAGTACAATTCTTCATAGTATTTTGTTATTAATACTTTTAATTTAATTTTTTTCTTTGCTAGCATTGCTATTCCCCTTATTTTTATTTTCCCCTTTTAATCTTTATTTTCCTAATATGTTCAATGGTTTGCTATATTTAGTAATTCTTTCATAGGACTAAATTCTTGTCTTATTAATACTATTGTTTTCCGGTTTTGCTTTCATTTACTTCTGCTCCAATCTTTATTATTTATTCTGGAACTGAGAGCTTTTACTTATTTACTGCTCTTTATTTGTTGAAGTTGTAGGGTTAAGATATTGATTTTAGCTCTTTATTCACTTTTTTACGCATGCATTTTTATTAAAATTTAATCTCTGATCACTGATTTTGCTGTGCCCAGAGGTTTTCTTGTGATACATTTTCATTTAAATTTGATTTGAAATTTTTATAATTTTTCTTCACCTATGCCCCTGTCATTTTCAAGCAGGGCGTTTTTCAAATTCCAGGTGTCTGATCCTCCTTCCCTCAAATTCACTTGCTGTTCTTCAAATTTAATAACACTGTGATCTAAGAAGATATTTTGCAGTATTTTAACTTTATCAAAAACCAAACAGAATTCAGCAAAAGAGAGAAACGATAAAACAAAATGCCAAAAGATCTGAAGAAAGTCTGAAAAGGATGTGGGATACCACCCTTCTCTAAATAATATTCTAATTTATTGTTGTACATGAGCAGAAAGAAGCAAGTAAGGTTACAGTTTAAATACTAAAGGAATTCTTGGAAGAAAATTTCTCCAATATCACAAAGGAGGAGAAGATAACCATTCAAGAACAGAGGAAATACCAATTAGACTAAATGCCTCCAAAAAACCGTATCAAGACATATTGTAGTCAAATTATCCAACTCCAAGGACAACGTGAGCATCATGGAAGCACCTAGAAAGGATAAAGCAGTCACATACAAAGGCAAATGGATAAGAATAAGCTTATCCCTCTCTTCAGAGACCATGCACAAAAGAAGAACTTGGGTCAACATACTCTGAAAGTTGAAAAACATCTTTAAAGGGTTAATAAGCACATGAAGAAATGTCTCCAGTCACTAGCCCTCCAGGAAATGAAGGTCACAACCATGAGATACCACATAACACCCATAACTGGAGCTCAATTAGAAAAAAAAAAAGGAAAACACTGAGAGTAGCATATCCTAGAGAAGGTTTGGTGGGATTGGAACTCTTATCCACTGCTGATACTCTTATCCACTATAGATACATAAAGTGACTGTGGAAGGAGATATTGTGAGAACCAAGACAGCTGATTATTGAAATATACCAAATGATTCAGCAATGCCTTTCCTGAGCATATACCCAAAGGAAATAAGAATCAGATTATGAATAGATGCTTGCTCCTCCATATTCATTACAGCATAGTTCACAATAGTAAGCAGCTGGAAACAGTCTGAATTTCCATCAGTAGATGACTGGATAAAGAAACTCTGGTATCTGTACAGGATGGAATATAAAACATCCCTTTTAAAAAATAAAAACAGCAATGAATTGATGAAACACCTCAACACATGGAGAGAACTGGAAGACGTTCTGCTGAGTGAAATTAGTCAAGCACAAAAAGACAAAGGCTGCGCGACTCCACTGCTGTAGTAGGAACAAGCGGCAAAAGGGGAACAAGCTCAGGCTGGTAGGAAAATCCCGTCTGCTTGCTGAAGGGTCTGGCAGCCCAGTAGATCGTCTGACCCATGCCAATGAACCTTACACCATCTCCTGGAGACACATGTTTTGCAGTTCGTGAAGTGTGTTGAAGGTCGCTAAGTGTTTTGAGGGTCAGTCAGTGCCTCACATCTGCCGGGATCAAATGTTCAAAGAGATAGGAAGGAAAGAGGCGTCTAAAGGGGTGTTGGTATGTACATCTTTTATGAGGTTCTCCTGGACAGGTGGACAACCCAATCAGAGGGATGCAGAGGGGAAGAGAGGGGAAAGGGAGCAAGCATGTCTGGGGGAACACCAATGCATATCTGCTGCTAGGCAAAAAGGGAGGATCCCCCCCCCCAAAAAAAAAAAAGCTAAAAAGCTGAGCCCAGGTGGCGTAGTGGTTGTGCGCGGGACTGCGGCCCACTGGGATGGAGGTTCAAATCCATCTCCACAGGAGCAAAGGCTGGGCCTTCTACTTCCACCACGCCCAAACCCCCTCCCCACAAAAAAAAAAACATAAAAGGGAGGACTGACTTCCAGGTGTGGGCAAGAATGACTGGAAATATTTTGGGGGACAGTACTGGGGTAATGCCTTTGATGGAATATACTGGATGGACCACAGGAACCAGCACTTCTGAACACATTCTGTGGACCCACGCTGAGCACTGAGACGTGCTGGGACACTGAATCCAGGATCTTCAAGGCACTATTGGGCTCTGCCTCAGATGCACCTAGAGCTTGAGGTCTTGAGCATTTAAGTGGGAAAATGCATGGTGATCGAGGAAACAAAAAGAAAGCTGCACGGTGATTTATGAGGTGTTGGTAGGCAGACAAATAAGGTCTTACTACATCAATGCCCTATATGTTATATTCTGAAGTGTGCTATTCTAGTAAACCTGTGATGGTTATACTAATTGATTTGGGTTTTGTTTGATAGGGAGTATTTCTAAGGAGCTGTGACATTGGGGGTTACCCTCTTGAAGTTGTGACATGTTTTCCTGTAAATGAAACCCAGGATTGATGATCCTACAGAGATACAAGGATGTTAGAGGTCATGAGTACATAGAGAGGAGAGAAGAGGGCATATCAAGGAACCCAGGAAGAAATAGTATGTTTGGAAACTGAATATGGAAATGATGGCAAATTTCTGCTTGATGTGATTGAATGATGTAATGACATAACATTTGGGTTAATGCCCAAGTAACAATAAATTTAAAGAACAAGCCAACAACAACAACAACAACAACAACAACAACAAAACATGGATCCAGTAATGGCTGCTGGGTTTACACTAAATTCTAGCTCCAATTTAAGAACAATTAGATCTGACATCATGGCCTTGACTGATATTTACCCAGTGAACACAGAGGAGACAGGTGCTATAGAAAAATGTGATGAAGAAATTAGATGGTGTCCAGGTATCAGATAAAAAAGCGCCTGGGGTCTTAAAGGCTGGTATCCAAGCAAGCAGCCATCTAAGTGAGATGTCAACTAAATACACATGGAAGAAGCACACCACCATCAATCACAAAGGATTGTGACGCATATAATCCAAAACCAAAGGAGGGAGTAGTCAGTCTGTAGTATGAGAACTGGATTTTCAAAGGCTATGGATGACAGTGGGAACTCAAGAGCCATTTGTGGAACTACATAGTAAATAAGCCTCCACTGAACTCCCTCTATCCACAGTTGAGGGATAGAAGGAAAGTTGTTACTAAACAGAGTGCATTAGAGAGTTGAGTATAAAAGATCAAAGGCATACATTTTACTTGAACAGTTAAAACTTTGTCTGCAGATCCCTCCTGTGATACATGCTGGACCTAATCTGGTTTCCAAAAATTTTTAGTATTTTTGGTTTGTACTGTTTTGTTTGTTTTTGTTTGCACACATTAGGCTGCATTTCAGAGGCGTTGTTTCATTAGAGTTCACCTTCTTGAAGTTGTGTTATATGTTTTTAGCATTTTTCAGTGTATGAAGCTCAGGATTGATGAAACTATAGAGATAGAAAGTAGAATACAGGAGTTGGAGGGAGGGGACCACAGTGGTGGTGGGGGGTAATGGGGAGTCAATGTCAAGTAGTCCATTTAGAAAAGGAATGTTTGGAAACTGATTGTGATAGCAAATGTACACATTATTGCATTATGGAATGCTATCATGTAGATTAATTCCCAATTAATAATAAATTTAAATATTTGTGTACACATGATTTGAAGACAGCATGAGAAAATGTGTAACATTTTATTAACTAGAAACTCAGAATCAAACAGAGATATGTGGAGAATGTCCCCCACCCTAAAAAATATGTTGAGGCTGCTAACATATGATCTACTCTAGAGAATGACCCGTGTATCTTGTGGAATAATTTATACTGTGTAGTTGTTGAATGGAATGTTTGGCACAAATATGTTATCAAGCTGTTTAAATAAATTGTGTCTTTAATGAGTTTCTTTCTTGTTGATCTGCCCTTCATTAAAGGTGATGTAGTAAAAATACCATGACTGTGGAATTGTCTATTCCTCTTTTCAATTCTGTTAAAGTTTGTCTTCTATTTGCAGCTCTTTCATTGTGTACATATCTATTTATAATGTTTTGGTCCTCTTGTTGGATTGACACTTTAATCATTCTATGTTTTCCTTATTTCTTAGGCAAAATTTTGCTTTCAAATATATTTTATCAGGTTTTATTAATGCATAATCATATTTCTTCTGTGTGTATTTCTTTGATTTCAGGTCACTTTTATCTTTGTGTCTATGGCTGTGTCTTGAAGACAGCATACTGATTAATGATGCTTTCTTCTCCATCCATCTACTCTAACTTTTGGCTGGTGTATTTCAATTTGGAGTAATTATTTATACAAAATAAACTCACTGCCATCTATTCAATTCAGACTCTCAGAAATCCTATAGGCCTGGGTAGAAACCCCTCTGTGATTTCCCAAGACAGGAATTCTTTATGGGATTGGGATGCCTTGTCTTTCTCCAAGTAGCAGGTAGTTCTCAATTCCCAACCTTGATGCTAGCATCTTGCATCATTACGTGAGGCTTTGTGAGTGTGAGGAAAGCCTTATGGACTTAAGTGGGACTGGGCTGGAATGTTTTCTTGATATATAATTACTTCCTGATATAAAGCTCTTTCTTATGCAAGTTTGTGTGTCACTAGATATGCTTCTTTAACTGGACTAGCCTAAAATCCTTTATTGTGATCACTCCCTTTAACCATTTTTTTCCTGTGATTTGCCACTGTTGTCTCTGGGGCCCTAAGGTGTTACTATATTAACTTACTAATTGAATATTTGTTTTTTAGCTACAGTGAGGAACTTAAAAGAAAAATTGCAGTGCAGTTGTCCATAAAAACATAATACATGTGACTGTCACCAGAAAAGTAGTAGTAATATACCTGATACTTCCAGCGATGATTTCTACGGAGCTCTGGCAGCATGGTGATTACGCTTTTAGCTGCTATCTGCAAGATCAACAGTAGGAGACCACTATCCACTCCTAGGGAGAAAGTCTGGACTTCCTATTCCCATAAAACATTACAGTTTCTGAAATTCACTGCTGCAGTTCTACCATGAATCATCTCACTGTGATTCTGTTTTGACTCAATGGCATTGTGAAAGTGTTTCTCGTCAGAGGTCTAGGAATGAAAGCTTCAGCCAAGCATATTTACAAAGCAAGACCATTCCTTGAGAGTCAAGAAAGGACTAAACATCTCCTATGGATTTTGTTTTTTGGAAAATTCACCTTGAGATTATATGACTGCATGTCTACTGTAATGTCTGTAACTCATTACAATAACCAGTGTTGGAAAGAATGTGTGGAAATGAAGCCATTATACAATATTGGTATGAATATCAAGACCAAAATTATTTTTGAAAGCATTTTGGTAGGTTATTTAAGAAATAAGTACAAAATTAGCACACTATCTAATAGTTCCATTCGTAGATAAACACCCCCACCAAAGAGACACATGTATCTACAGCAAGATTTATAAAACCAGCTTTTATTCATAATAACAAGAAGTGAGAACAATCCAAATATCTGTCAACCAATGAAAGAATAAGTAAAATGACATGTATTCATATAAGAATCCTACTAAGAAATAATAAGGATCAGACCACTGACTTACTGCAATGCAAATATCAAGAAATATGTTGATAATTCAGATGCAAAAGACTACATATATTATATGATTCATTTTGCATTAAATATCTGTCTAGAAAAGGCACGTCTATAAACAGAAAGCCAATTATTGGTTTTCTAAGGCTAAAGGTAGAAACAGGAATTTTTAAAAAATGAGTATAAGGAATATTTCCTGGCATGCTCTAAAACAGAATTGTGGAATGGTTGTACAAATTTATAGTTTGAAGTCATTTAGCATGATCAGAACTTGAATTAAAGACCTTGTTTAGCGATTTCCTAAAAGTTTTCATAGTTAATAAGGTTATATACTGGCTCCCCACCTTACTAGAGCGTGTAACTTTAGTCTCTATGCTTTGTTTCTAGGGGTATAGTCTGAAGAAAACATAAGCCATATGCCCATTTATCCAAGTCAACTTCGTGACTTACTCTTCTTGACTGAGCATGCACAGATTAGTTTTGAGTGACTGATGATAGACACCAACAGGTGTCATTATTTCCCTCAAAAACTGCTGGTCTGGGGCTCAGGTAGCATCTGTATAGGACGTCCAGCTTGCTTTTTCTCCTGATTATGTAACTGAGACTTGTTTTCACATTTAGGTGTTTGGGTCTCTTGCTCTGGATCCTGCCGGCCTTGTTTCTGCTGAACCTCCTATTCTTGGGACTTGAGTTTCAGCCCATAACCTGATCATATTTCATCCACTTACACAGGCAGGTAGATGAAGGGGCTCCTCCAGAAGCGTTTCCTTAATGGCTCATGAGTCCTGCATGTCATTATAGTGAATTTCCTGTTACTTTGAGGATATATACATGAGGTGATATACTAAGGGTAGAAGTGGTGACTGATAGCAGAGATAACAGAGTGACATAGCATGTTGACAAAGTCAGATGCTTAAGATATCTTTAATACTACCTCATTGGGACAAGCATTGCATTAAGATTTCTAAGAGCAGTTATTTTTGTATTTCTCTTAACTAGTAGGCAGAGTTCACCAAAAGGTCTGATATCTAATTCTTGTTCATTATCTATTGAATAGAACTACAATATTTTAAATTAAACTGAAGAGATGTGAATTACATTAAGATATTCTTTGTGATATAGTTGAAGGAAAACTTTTAAAAAACACTTTACTTTTGAGAGTTGACCAAAGATGACTCAAAGCCCATCATGCCATATATAGAACTAAATGATTTCAAAATTAAACTTGTGCCTATCTTTATCATTCATTAATTTATAGTTTCCTTCATGGTAGTGTTTATGAAGAGCCTTCACAAAATTATCCCATATGGTAAACATAAATATCTTGTGAAGTGGGCTGAAAGGCCAGAAGCATGAACGACTTCTTCAGGTTTTCTTTGTTTTTTGACAGAGGTCCATTCCACTATGTATCAGGCCACAGTCCTGGGAAGTGTAAGTTCCTTACCTACATTCTCTGCAGTATTGTTCTTGGAAACTTTCCTCTAGCTCATGACCCATCAAAACATGGGCATCTGAGCAAGAGATCATTGAGAAAGCCTCACTACATATTGATGTTTAAAGATGAGCAAGGCCAATCAGATGAACTCAGGAATAAGAAAAGTGTACCAGAGCTGCTGTCTGTAAATCTGAAGTTGAAAAGCCTTATATACTCTTGGCACATGAGCATCAGAGGGTGTCAAGTAGAGAATAGAGAAAGTGTCATTAAGAGACCCATGAAAAATCCTACACACAAACACCCCCACTGCCTTGATTCTAATCATGCAGAGCTATTGCTGCATAGGGCTTTCCTGGATGACATCTTAAAGAAACAGATTGCCAGCATTGTATTTGCTGTCCTGCTGGATGAATTCAAATCACCATCTTTTAGACTCACTGTTGTTTGTTTTTAGATGCTGTTGATTTGATTCTGATTCAGAGTGACCTTACTTACAACAAGGAGAAACACAGCCTTGTCCTGCACCTTTCTCACAACTGCTCTTATGCTTGAGTCTGGCTTTGGAGCCAGAACTATGGCAGTCCATCTACCTCAACAGCAATCGTCTATCCTACCCAGGTTATGATAGAGCACAGGTCAGAAATAAGTAAATAAACTGGAAAAAAAACCTTAGCTACTCTAAATGTGGGGAACACACCTCAGAGCCTGAGATCTCTAGAATTTCCCTGGGTTCTTTGTAAAATATAGTTGGTTTGTATGATGACTAGATGGTTGGAATAAAGTCAACATCTACTCATTTCTTATCCTGGCATTAACAACCTCTCCAATGTTTAAAATATAAGATCTAGCTCTATGTTTGAAATAAGATAGTTTTCAAACTCACCCATGCACAGTTAAATTATTAATATATCCCCTCCTATGGGGCTGATTGCTTTAATTTGTCTTCGAAAAATCTAACAAGCAAAAATGAAGTATTTTTGCAACAATATACTATTCAGTTTTGTTCTGGAATGCTTGATTCATAAATATTTTAGCAAAGCTATCAGTGATATCACTTTACTTACTTCTGTGCTGTTTTAATTTACAAAACTTGCTTTACTTGTGCTATTTCCATGCTCACTGTGGCGTTACGTTACGTCAAGTAGGTTCTGTTTAGTAAGAATCACCTGGACAACAGGTCTGTGCCTTTCTCACAGTTGTTATGCTTGAACCCATTGTTGTTGAGACTGCATCAATCTGACGTCTGTAAAGCCTATCTCCTTTTTGCTGATTGGAGAAAAACTTGAAGTTGTCAAGGATTTTGCCTTGCTTGGATTCACAAACAATGCTCATGGAAGCAGCCGTCTAGAAGATCAAAAGACAGGCTGCATGGGGTAAATCTACTACTGCACAAGACCTTTGCACCGTAGAGAAAAACACGATGTCATTTTTAGAATCAAGGTGCTCCTTGTTGTTTTCCTTTGTCTTGTATGGATGTGAAAGTTGAACAATGAATGAGGAAGACCAAAGAACAATTTATAAATTTGAATCGTGGTGCTGGAGAAAAATAGTGAACCTCACGTGGACTGCTAAGGGGACAAACTGATCTGTCTGGGGAAAAAGTACAGCCATAGTGTTTTCTGGCGGCAAAGAGGGCAAAACTTTGCCTTGCATAGTTAGGACATGTTGTCAGGAGAGACCAGTCCTTGAAGAAAGGCATCATGCTTGGGAAAGTAGAATGTCAGTGAAGGAGGGAAAGGATTGGTCGTGTGGCAGCATCAATGAGCTCATGCGTAGAATCAACTGTGAAGTTACTGCAGGATGGGGCTGTGTTTCATTCAGTTGTGCCCAGAGTTACTATGGGACATAGCACCCAACACTCCAAGGCACCTAACAATACACATTGCCAAGTATGATGTCCTTCTCCAGGATCTAGAATAGGATAGCATGTCCAAAGTATATGAGACATAATCTTACTTCCCTCTCTTCTCAGGAGAATCCTGACTGTACTTCTTCCATTACAAAGCCATTTGTGCTTTTGGTATTCCGTGGCATTTTCAGTCATCATTTCCAATCCCATAATTCAAATGCATCAATTGTTCTCTAAAAATATTTATTTTTCAACTCTCACTTTCATATGAAGCAATCAGCAATACCATGGATTGAGTCAGGTGCACCTTAGTCCTCAAAGGGACGTCATTGCTCTTTAAGGTTTTATTCTTTTTTGTTTTTTGGGCATCACTGCCCTCTGGTGGTGGGAGTAACAGGTCCAGCCTTTGCTCCTGTGGAGCTGCTGCTGGAATTGAACCTCCATCCCAGTGGGCTGCAGTCCCATGCACAGCCACTATGCCATTGGGGCTCAGCCCTGCTCTTGAAGGTTTTAAAAGAAATCTTGTGCAACAATTTGGACATGTATGTTGTATGATTTAATGACTGCTGCTTCCATGAACATTGAGTGTGGACACACACATAATGAAATCCTTGACAATTTCAGTCTTTTGACTATTGACCATGATGTCTACTGGCTTAATTGTGAGAAATTGGACTTAAAAAAAAACAATTTTATTGGTATATAGTCACAAAACATGCAGTTCAATAATTCTAAGAGGAGTTGTACAATCAATTCCCCAATCAATTTTAGAATGTTTTCATCATTCTTTTTTGTTTTTGTTTTTTAATCATTTTATTCAGGACTCATACAACTCTCATCACAATCAGTACATACATCCATTGTATGCACAGCACATTTGTACATGTGTTGCGATCATCATTCTCAAAACATTTTCTTTCCACTTAAGCCCTTGGTATCAGCTTCTCACATTTCCCCTCCCTCCTTGCGGCCCCCCTTCATGAACCCTGATAATTTACAAATTATCACCATCCTATCATATAGTACACTGTCTGATGTCTCCCTTCACCAACCTCCCTGTTGGAGAGGATTTGTACTTTCTTATGATTGGGTTGTAAATCATGCTTTGATCTTCATCAACAAATGTTTCAAGCCCCCTTCACTTTCAGCAAGTAAGGTTGTGTCACCTGCATATTCCAGGTTACCGATAATCCTTCTTTCCCAGTCCTAATGGGTTCTCATCCACACCGTTCAGCTTTTGGGGTTATTTGCTTAACAGAGACTTTGAATCAATATGGAGAGAGGGTGCAAGCCTGAGGCACGTGTTTCTTGATTTTAAACTATGCAGTGTCCCCTTGCTCTTTTAAAAGGGCTGCCTCTTGGTGTATGCATAGACTTCTCATGCACACTATTGATGGACTTCCCATTTTTTACATGCTATCAATAGTTTATTTATGATCCAACTAATGCTTTACTAGCTTATCCAAAAAACTTAAATTAATGCATGGAAGTCACCTGTACTTCTGGAAACTCTTATAGATAGCTTTACTATGAGAAGACTA